>CM065302.1:32509041-33109041 GCA_032871835.1 Dipteronia dyeriana | reverse complement strand
TAACACTTATACATTGTCCATCCCCTCGCATGTATATAAAGCAATAGTGCAAATATGTTACTGATACCAAAGGAAAAATCCAAGGGAGCATAGCTTCTCTTCAACTCTGTAGATTCTCTTTTGTTCTCTTCTAAAATTTAGGATTTGCTGAAACCAGCACAATTGCTGAAAGTCAAAATGGAAAGAAGCCATCTGACACAGCACATTTAAAGACCAAAGATGATGACATGACCATAGATATGACTGTGAAAAATAAACATGTCACGAAAAAAAAAAAAAAAACTTCCACTACAACATTCTCACTTGCATGGCTCTTTCACCTGAACCCTATCAGTCACCACTACAGTATTTCGTGTACACTTCTTCAGTTTACAAAATTTAATTCCATTGCACACCCACATCTATCACTCCGCCTCTAATATACAAAGTATTGCTAAAAGGGAAAGAGAGAGGGGAATCTGGAACAAGGTAGCAGAGAAACATTTAAATTGGAAAACTTAACATAAGATGTAGTTATACAGTGAAATAGTTGACACAAAATAATGATCTGTTTTTCTTGCCACATAATTAAGATTCACATGGTGATGACAATTAATGGCACAACATGGTCATTGAGACAGGAAAAAAAAAAGATAATAATAATAATAATAATAATAATAATAATAATAGCAAAAATAGATCATATAGCAGCTATATTTAGGATACACTTTTATCTCACACCGGCTCCAAATTTTGAGTAACTGAAGTAATCTTATACGATTCACAAGTATAAATCCGATTTGGAGAGCTTGGATTAGTGATTAACTATACTAAGATTTAGACAATCATGAGACAATCATGTTGACATATTCATGTATTAGATTATAATTCAAGAAAAACCTTTGGTGGTGCCCTGTAGGAATTTCAGGTGTATTAGCTAAAGAGTCAAAATAGCTAAAAAACACGAGGAGCAAGATTCACGTATAGTATGGACTCTCATAAACGATTGGCATAAACTTCAACGAGCAATTGGGAGAAGCAGAAGCCATAAGCCAACAGAAAAGTAAAAAGATTGACGAACTTACAGTTGGACTCTTCATCATCCTCATCACACCATTTGTTCCAATCAACCTTAATGTAAGGGGCGGGTTTCTCCTCCGATTTCAGGAGTCTTTTCCACCACCCTTTCTCTTCTTTCTGGATGGAGCATATTATGTTCCTTAACCCAGCTTTAGTTCTACATTTCTGCACCACAAACAACACAACTCAAATCACGGAATATTACAGTACCTCCAGACCATCTTCAACACGATAAACAACATACCAACATCCATACATCCATTCGTAAAACAAGAGATTCACTAATCGACTTCGACTCCAGATTTCCCAACCTAGCTTCTTCTTTTTTTAACTTGTAAAAATAAATAAATAACTAAGATTCAATCAACCCAGATATTGAAATTCAACAAACACTAAAGAAAAACAAAAGCAATTGATTTCCCTTATGTATTTCTCTGTCCTCCCTGATATTATCCTTTCAAATTTAAATCAAACAAAGTGTAAAGAATTGGAAGCAGTTGATGAAGTGAACTGACCTCAGGTACGATTTTGCCGTAAAATTCCAAATTGAAGTGGAAGATTTCACCGTGGAGTCCAGTGGCGGAGAAACTGAAGGAACCCTCTGGGTAGGATTTGACAGAAATATCTTTGGCATCAGGCAATGCGACGGTCAAGAACACCCTGTCGGAGCGCTGTGCCCAGAGAACCTCTGGATGGCGACTGAAATTCAAAAAAAAAAAAGAAAAAAAAGAAAAAAAAAAGGATTACGAATTGAAATAAGAGAAATGAAAGTCAGGAGAATGAGTGAGAGAAGGAGAAGGAGTACCTCATTGTAGAGGATGATTGAAAACGGCAGGTTGTTTGCTGGTGAGAAGTGGTATTTGAGGGAAAACCTTGCTATGTGCTCTGCTGCTTGGGTTTTCCAGAGCTTCACAAGTAAAGTGACATTGGAGTCCACAGGTCAATTTTAGTCAACTACTGCTTGGGTTTTTTCTCTCATTTTTTTTAAGTAAATGTTAATGTTGCACCGGTCCGGAGAGTTTTACGTACATACGTGGAGAGTTTTCGATTTCTACCGTATGTATTTTACAATTAGACAGTTTTTTTTCGGTTTGTGGTAGCCGATATCTTTCTGATCGTAAGAGTGTAGTCCATATATAACCTCTCTAATAGTGAGAGTAGTATTCCAGATCATTCTTGTAAAGTTTGATTAATCTCATCGTATCTCGACAATAGTTGTATTTTAAATATATATATATACTGGTTTTTCGTGGTTTTTCGTTCAATGCGTACTAATATAAGTTATATCAGTGCGTTACATGTGGACCATTGATTATGGAGAAGTTTTGACAAGTACATACACTTGGACTCAAAGTATATAAATCTAATGGTCCACATCCAACGCACTAACGAATTTATATAAGTGCGTACTACTTGAATATATACGGTGTTGTTGCCCAAGAATTGGTCGTAAATAGCTATTGTGCCCTCTAGATTCTTAATATGATCACTAAACCCCCTAAACTATCTTTTTCTTTACACTTTGGTCCAAATCCTAACACTGTCCATAGAGATGCCCGTTTGGGGAATGAGGATGGATATAGGTCCCCCCATCCTCATCCCCATCCCCATCCCCATCCCCATCCCCATCCCCATTTCCTAGACCCTTCCCCCATCCCTTCCCATTTTCCCATTTGGGGAAAATGGAGATGGGGATATTTAGGGGGAGGTCCCCCCATCCCCATCCCCAGTTCCCCGTCTTTTACTGTTTTCTCGTATCTCCCGGTCCTCCATTTTTCTATATTCCTATTTTCCTATTTAGCTAAAAATTATAAATTAAATTTAAAAAAAAACAAACTTTTTATTATAAATAAAAAATATCAGTGCATTACAAATTCAACATAAAATGTTTCAAATAATTCAAATATATATTATAATTATATTTATATACTTTTGGGGGAAATGGGGATCTCCATCCCCATCCTCATTTCAATTTAATTGTGGGGGAAATGGGGATGGGGAGGGGTCCCCCATCCCCATCCCCATTTTAATTTGGGGATGAAAATCATCCTCATCCCCCCCTCATATTTCCTCATTTTTCTCTAAAAAAATCCTCAAATGGGGATGGGGGTGCTGGGATTTGGGGCCCCAGAGATAAATGTGCATCCCTAACTGTCCATTTTTCTGTCATGACAAATTACAATAAGTTTCCTTGATTATTTAGATATTTGTATCAAACCATACAAATATAATAATATGATTTAAATACCTATCTGGCCAAATTTTAAAAATCAAATTTGAAATAATGGTTAAATAATAACAAAATTATGAATTTAAGTTTTTGAATAATTAAATTATGTTCATTATTTAGATCTCCTAAATATAAAACCCATGTAAATATTTAAATTATTTAAGGGGAATTATCATGTAAATTATTTCAAGGGCAACAATACCATTTATTATATATATATGATTAAATAATAATGCTCCCAACCCAAAAAAATTGGTTAAAAATCAATCAAAATGACATGTTAAGTGGTTTTTTCATCGGATGGCTCTATTGACACTTTGTAAGCAAATCAATCTTAAACATAGCCTAATAAATTTACTTCATAAACTCATAGTTGAACACTCAATCTATCATAAAACCTAATAATATAGATTTAATTATCTCAATATCAATCAAGAAATATAATTTTGTTTTTCCCACATATAGTCAATGGATGGATGAATAAAAAATTGGTTTTATGGATTTCAAATGCATTCAAACATGTTTACTTTCATTTTTATTATTGTATTGTTACCGAATAAAAAAATTATTACAGTTACTAGCGGAGGCAAAATGGGTTGTACCTGGTTGGCCAAGTCCATCCGGCATGGCCCACGTCCAGGCGGGGGCTGGCACGCTCTAGCCTATAAGCAGCCAAGCCGAGACATACATAAGCAGTAGGTCTAGCCGATGGGTGCATAAGCAGCAAACCAGGGCGATGAGGCCTGTAGGCCGCCCTGACCAGGGCTATAAGACTTGTTATAGGGGTCGGCCACTTATTATTATTATTATTATTTTAAAAAATACCGTTGCCCAACTTCCAATTTTTGAAATAAAAAATTAAAAAAATCTTTAGAATTACCATTTTATCACCAATTCAAATTTTCTATAAATAGCCATCTCCAATAGGGCTGTGCAAAAAACCGTCAAACCGAACCAAACCGACCAACTTAACCCATAAAAATTGGGTTGGTTCGATTACAAATATAAAAAATGGGTGGGTTGGTTTGTCTTTTGGACAAACCGATTAAAGATGGTTAGGTTTGGGTTGAGTGAAATAATTCACCAACCCAAACCAAACCACATATTTTAGAAAGTAAAACTAAAATATAAAATTTATCTACGTTTTCTATTCAATCCATGTTTTATAACTTTTAGTGGTTACTTTAAGCTTTTATAGTTTATTTATTTGTTTTGATAAAAAAAATCAGATTGATTGATGTATTAAGGTTTTAAAAGCATAGATACTGTCAAACATGTCATTAATTGGTAATTACTCATTTGACTTTTCTGTACTTCCTTTATATATACATATATATATATATATATATATATATATATAATTAATATTTCATGTTATGATTATTTTTTTTAATATTTTTTACAATATAATACCAAAAAATAAAAGATTTGTGAGTTCAAATCTAAACCGATAAACCAATCCAAACCAACCCAACCTTTTTTGAATCTGTTTGAATCGGTTTGAAAAATCAAATTGGTTTGGGTTTGATTGAAATATAGTCAAACCGATCCATATTGGTTTGGTTTGACATTGAGCTTCAACCCAAACCAAACCGAAAATACACACCTCTAATCTCCGGATCAAATTTGTTTCACACCTTTCTCTCTATCTACTCTCTCTAATATCTAATTTCTCATTTTCTCTCTCTCTAATCTCTATAGTCTCTACACACTCTAATAATCTAATACTCTATAATACTAATATTTAATTCTCTATAATAGTATAATCTCTAATCTCTCATTCTCTAGTCTCTATCATCCACCAAGGCACCAATTCACAAAAATCTCAATAAATTACAAACTACAAACAAAGGTAATTTCCTTTTAATTTTTAAGTTTATACTTATAATTTATGCTTAGTAGTTAGTAAATTTTATATTAATATTTATGCTTAGGTTTTATTTATTATATTTATGTTTAGTATTTTTATTCTTAGGTTTATATTTAATATTTATGATTTTATATTTAGTATATTTACTATTTATGGCTTAGTTTTTAATTTTAATATTTATGGTCTTATGCTTAGTATTCTAAATATTTATGACCAAATTTTTAATTTTAATATTTATGATTTTATGTTTTGTATATTTAATAGAGTAAATGGCACTGTTAACCCTAAATTGTTCGCGAATAGCTAATATGCCCCTTAAATTCTTAAAATGATCACTAACCCCATGAACTCTCTATTTCTTTGCACTTTGGTCAAAATCCTAGCATCGTTCACTTTTCTACCATGGCAAATTACAATAAGTTCCCTTGATTATATAGATAATTATAAAAATAATATAATAATATGATATAAATACTTCTCTGACCAAATTTTAAAAATTAAAAATTAAAATTAAAAATTGATTAAATGGTTTAATAATAATAAAATTATGAATATAATTTTCTGAATAATTAAATTATATTTTTTTATTTAAATATCCCTAAATATAAAACTCATATGAATATTTAAATTTGTTAAGGGGAATTATCATTTAAATTATCATTTTATTTAAATATCCAAAAAATAAAATCCAGATGAATATTTAAATTAATAATAATAATAATAATAATAATAATAATAATAATTTTGTCATTATTATTATTATTACTACTATTATTATTATTACTATTATTATTATTATTATTATTATTATTATTATTATTATTATTATTATTATTATTATTTTGACATTATTAATACTCTTGTTATTGTAAATGAACCAGTGATATTTAGGGATATTTAAATAAAAAAGATAATTTAAATGATAATTCCCCTTAAATAATTTAAATATTCATCTGGGTTTTATAATTATGGATATTTTAATTCAAATAATAATTTAAATGATAATTCTCCTTAAATAATTTAAATATTTATATGGGTTTTTATAAATCAGATTTAAATATTTTTTTTTAAATTATTCAAAAAATTTAAATTCAGAGTATTATTATTATTTAACCTTTATTTCAATTTATAGTTTTAAAATTTGATTTTTAAAATTTTTTCATAGGGGTATTTAAGTTATATTATTATATTGTTTCTGGTTTGATACGATTATCTATATAATCAGAGAAACTTATTGCAATTTACTAAGTCAAAAAAACGGATGACGTTAGGATTTGGATTCGGGGGCAACAATACCATATACTTTAGTTTTTAATTATAATATTAATGATTTTATGCTTAGTATATTTAATATCTATGGCTTAGTTTTTAATTCAATATTTATGATTTTATGTTTAGTGTATTTGATATTCATTGCTTAGTATTTTCAATATTTATGATTTTATGTTTAGTATATTTAAGATTTAAGCCTTAGTTTATAATTTTAAGATTTATGATTTTATGTTTAGTATATTTAATATTTATGGCTTTGTATTTTTAATATTTATGATTTTATGTTTAGTATATTTAATATTTATAGCTTAGTATTTTTAATATTTACGATTTTATGTTTAGTATATTTAAAATTTATGGCTTAGTTTTTAATTTAATATTTTTTTATATTTATGCATTGTAGGAAATGGATACTACTAGAATTCCTATTTATTTTGAAGAAGGATTGAACATGTACAACGATGACTTTCAAATTTTGTCACCGAAAGTGGAAGTCCGACAAGATTCTCAATGACAAACCGGTCCTTCCACCTCCACAACGGGGTCAACCACATCACTACCCAGAATAAAAAAGACAAAATATGTCGTATGAGAATGTTTTGACCCAAACGATGTAACCAACCCAGACAACCAGATAGTATCTATTACTCGTTCTAAATTTTGTAAGAATTTATTGACCAATTCTAAGAAAGGAACGAGACATTTGAGAAGACAAAAAGATTCATGCATGCTTAAACACGGTATATACTACTAGACAAACACAACTACATCATAACTTAGATAGGTGCGTTACAACGTGGAGATATGACCATGCCAATGCTAGGGAATGCATGGCACGTTATATTGCACAAATCAATCAACCGATTGGTTTCGGTGACGGTCCTTTTTTTTGAAAATTTTATAAAAAAACAGACAACTCTCAATTTATAGTTGTGTCTAGAAACACCACTAGAAGTGAATTACTAAAATGTTTTAAATCCGACGGAGTCAAATTATTCACTCAATTGGAGCGTTTAAGTGTTTTTATTACACTAACTTTCGGTATTTGTAACGCACGCTCCAAACAAGACTATTTATATGTCATGGGACACTATTTACATTTTGATTGGAGGATCCAATAAAGAATTCTTGGTTTTAGTCCTATAGATTTCCAATATACCGCTCAAAATATTTATGACGTTATTTTTGAAGTTTTAAATGATTTTAAACTAACCGATGTATCATTTCTCTCACATTAGATATTGTTCCATTAACTTGTTTTTAGCCAATATTGTCCCTCAACCTGGGGGTCATCTCTTCCACCAACCGTATGGACGTCACATCATAAATTTAGTTGTGAAATCAGGTTTGAAGGTTGTAAGTGGTCATATAGATCGCATCAGAGATTCTGTTTCTTATATTAGCAGCTTTAATCAAAGAGTGAAATTTTTGTCCATACACTATAAAGTAGCGACAAACAGCCCAAGAAACAGTTCCACTTATTTAATGTTGCAAAGTGTTATTGATTATTCTACTGAAATTACATGTTATTATAATACGAAAATGACCCGAGTGGATGGTTCAACCTTTAGCGATGACAATTGGTATGTGACAGAAATTTTTATTAAATTTTCAAAGATTTGTTACGATTCAACTATACTTATTTCCGTGGTCTATTAGCCTCATATCTCATATTGCATTGCATCAAATGTTAGATATGTATGAATTGTACACTCTTATAGAGATGATCCTATCTTAAGCACTACATATGCGGCGATGGTGAATTTTTTTCAAGAATATTGGTATGAAATTTCTTTACTCTATGCCTTAGATTGTATAGTAGATCCTATGACTAAATTAAATAGTTTAAAAACTTTTATTGAGTTTATTGGTGATTAATTGGATTTAGATCTTACTTAACATTGTATGAACAAGCAATCTAAGGTGTTCGAAGTTTATCATCTTTTTGAGTGTAGGTTTAGTGGCAAAAACATGCATCGGTCGAAACAACCAAACACCTGACCGATGAAGAGAAGTAGGAGAATCCTAATCGGCAACCAAGAGTCTTTAGCTTTATCTTCATCATCTCAACATTGTGAATTGAAAACTTTCTTTGAAACTAAGTTTGAAACAGTCCATTAAGGGGACTTTTAAGAATTTGATCTACTGTTATAGTGGAAGAACTATACCGAGAGTTATCTAGTATTGTCCCAACTAGCACGTGACGTATTCGTCATCCTTGTTGAAATACACTAAAGGATGTCTCTAAACAGCCTAAAGAGGGGGTGAATGAGTTGTTAATCGATTATTATCAACTTTTTCGATTAGTCAATATTAACAATATAACCCAAACAATCAGAAAATAAAAATCAAGTAAAGTGTAGAAATTAAAGAACACCTGATTTTTACGTGGAAACCCTCCAAACGAGAAAGCCACGGGACTAACTACACTAGTCACTTAAGCTATAAAAACCCACTATATGAAAATAAAGTTACACCCTCAAGTGATACACAGACTCTCACTCTCGATAATCTCAGGCTATGGACACTACCACTCGCCACTCTTGGCAACCAATGCTTGCCAACCAACCTTTGGTTGTAAGACTTCACTTGCTTGTGCAACTTCACCTTGAAGCCACACGACTTTGACTTATTGAAGAGAATTAAAAGTCTAAGTGAATATATGTCAAGATTCTAAATGCAATAAAGTGCAAGACTAAACACTAAATGCTTAATTAGATGTTAAGAAGCAAATCTAACAATCTAATTATCAAGAATGCCCAACACAACACAAATTGTAAAGGCAAGGATAATAAATGCAATCAATAAATGTAATCAATGAGTGCTACAATATTGTCTAAATGCAAAGCATCTAGACTTAGCTAGAGTGCGATAATATCCTAAATGCTAGCTAACACAAACAAACCCAATCGTGTCATCATTCAAACCCAATCATGTCATCATTCAACACAAAAATGTTGGAACCTTGGTTTACCGATCACACAACGGATGAACTTTTTTAAAAAATTATTTCATAAATACTGCAATCAGTAAACCCTAGGATCTAATTTTTCGGAACAGTAAAATAACAAGAATCGAAATCGAAATAAATAAAAGAGAAGAGAAGAAACAATTTCTTCATACCCCTATTGGTAGCTCCTTCTCTTTACGATCTGTTCCTGATTTGAATCACTTGAGCTTTCTCGTTATCTTTCGGGACTGGTAACGGTGTGTGGACGTGTCACGGTACTGATGAACTTGAATGGAGGTAGAAGAAACTTAAGAAAACAACGCTTGTTTTCTATGTATGGAATATGGCCACCATGGATCAAAGACAAAATAAATATTTTCTTTTTCTTTTTCTTTTGGCCGCACACCACTCTTGTTTCTTTTGTTTCAACACACAAAAAATTGCACCATTGCAATTGAGAGAGCACTGATGCATGTGTAGGTTGTAGTTTAGTTACCCATATATATCACATAATTTTTTTTAACTAAAATCTTTTAATTATCCTTTTCTAATATATCTAATATATTAAAAAGGGATAATAAGTATTTTAAATGTAAACTTAAATTCAAATACTTAGATAAATGATTTAGTAAAAATATAATAATTCTATTATTTTATCTTCACCTAAATCCAAATATCAACTAGCACCCTCCATTTAATAATTAATTATATAATTAAATAATCTCATTATTTAATTATCATAATCATTAAATTCATTAATTAAATAATCTCATTATTAAATTAATTCTCGAATAGATACGTGTCACTTTCGTAACACAATTAATTGGACAATCAAATTAATTAATCGCTACCCTTGTTACCTAAATCGATCAGGCTAGCAAAGAGACCTAATGGACCCACAGTATTTTGAGCTCCAATAATCCTTAGAAATAATTGATTAAACTATTTAATTAATATTTCATGAGTATTCACTTCGGTGTTATTCCACTAAAAACCTGAAACTGCACTTTCTCAACTGTAGACATTTTTACACAAACCAATGTTACTCGGTGTCCATCAATATAGCTATTGCATATGGTATAATCCTTCACAAGTAGTTCATAATTAGAGCTGGGTCATAATGTTCGTATACCCCGCTAATTATATCTGTCCATTAAGTACCATTGATTCTCTAATGAACAATAAATCCTACATTCCTTACGGAATTATGTAAGTGTTCATATTGTTCAAGCCCCGAATAAACTCTTAAGGGAACTACCATTTACTTCTCACAATAAGGAGTGAATTCCACTATTGTGTACAAACCTTCCTAACCACAAGCCAAACCGTAATCCTAACATACAGAGCTTATTGATCGGTACTCCGACCTCACACATGGTACATCAAAGAATACGATCTAACCTGGAGGAGTCGATAAGACATTCAAGATTAAGATCACACACATATAGCCATTATTAGTTGATATATATGAATCTTATCATTAAACGGATGTTAGTGAGAGATTCATATAGATCATGACCTAGTCCTATATGGTCACATCACACAAGGTGTCTCCATTCTCATATCTCCATATGAATGATCCATGATAGGATCACCATACACAACGGAATGGAACGCAACTGTAGATTAACCACAAATAAAGTAACCAACTATATTTGCTATCTACGGACTTTTTAGATCGCACGTCTCTTACTGTATCCATCTATATATGACATTCATTTACACAGTTTGAGATTACATCCGGCAATATTAGATGTTAAATGCACAAGTTTTATACAATATATGACACAAGAAGAATGAATTAAATTATTCTTTTATTTATGTTAACATTCAATTTACAAATTATAAGCTTTAAGGAATAAACCCCAACAGATAATGCATTCAAAAACGATTTCTACAAATCCTATGCATTAAAAATGAATTCTTAGACTTAAAGAACTATAAATGAAGATGAGATTTTTGTTCTTACTTACCAGGTCAAGATTGATGAAGACCCATGAATGATTGATGCAATTAAGGGCGGGCAAAAAAGCCCAGTACACCGTAAATTGGATCAAACCAAACCACTGTTCGGTTTGGTCCGGTTTTGTACTTTTAAAAAAACTGTATGGTTTTATTTTAGTAAAACCGTATGGTTCGGTCCAGTCTATGGTCCAAGTATATCAAACCCGGATCGGACTGTAAACTGAATACTTTTAGTATTACTACTATATGTCACACCCAAAAGTTTTTAGTCAAAAACCGGAATTTATTATTTCATATTTATTTTTTTCGGTCACTAACCGGACAAGTTTATGCAAAGTGAAAACCTTCATTAACAAACAAAACTCCCTGCATGGGATGATAAAAGATTTCAATCTGTTTCCATTATTTTACATAGTTATCACTAATAATAAAAAATAATAATAATATTAAACTAAATTAGTGCTATTGTCATGATTTAGTTGTATTTTTTTTTTACTTGCATGCGTTCAGTTGCATTGACATGATTATATTAATAGAAAGTGATTTTATATATTAACCATAAAACAAAGTGATTTTATTTATTAACATTTGTTCAACTTCCAGAATTTCGACACAACACTTTATTTTTATTTTTACTACCCTTTTAGCTTTTTTAATTTGATGAACCGTAGGTAACAATAACTTGTATATCTCATTAATTTCTCAATTTATCATGCCATATATATTTTTAAATGGTCAAACATTTGAATTTCAAGTCAAAAACCGTTAGACCGAACCAGACCGAACAAAATAAATATAAATTGGATGGTATGGTCTTAAAAAAATAATGATCCAAATTGGTCCTATTTTTTAAAAGACCGAAATTTTTGGTTTGGCCAGGTTCTAGTCGAAACTGGACCAAACCGAACCGTGCACAACCCTAGATGCAATGGATGCATGGGTTTTGAGTTTGGAGAGTTAATGAAGCTTAAGGAAGCTTTCTGTCAAGACTCTATATTTCTCTCTCTGGGGTTTCTATAAATACAGGAGATTTTTTTTTGGGAGAAGAATAGAAAGATGGGTTTTTATAGTGACAAAAAACGAGTTGACATGAAAAGGCCATTTTGTCATATCGGGTGCAATTCGGCGGTCTGTGTGGCCGCCGATCCAACCGTCGTTTTGCACCAGACATTCTGGACACATTCCGACAATCACCCAGATCAAATCGTCGAATCCCTCTAGATTCAAACGGCACCCAATTCGGGGGTGACACAATTTATGGTGTGTTTAATAACAATTTAGAGGGGGTGAATAGATTTTAATCAATTTTACCAAATTTTCGTTATTGGCCGATTAAACGAAAATACCTCTAACTAGTCACAATAACAAAACAAGTGTAATAAATACAGAATTAAAATGAACACTTGATCTTTACGTGGAAACCCTCCAAATGGAAAAAACCACGGGTTGTTAAGTGCACCACACTTGATCAACGAATCCACTGATGATAGAGGCATTACAACCTACTCATGGTACATAACCCACTACCACTATCTAATCCCGGTATTAAGTGAACCTAGTCCAATTTGCATGCGCTTGAAGCAACATACTCCTGGAAGCAACACAAGACTTACTTCTCCTCAATGAAGAGATAAAATGGCCTATGTGATTATATGAAGATATTCAAAGAACAAACAATGCTAGGGAACCGTAGGCCCCTTCCTGCAGCTGTTTTTCAGTTCGTTTTCGTTTTTATTTTTCAAAAACGATTTCGAAAACGCGTTCGTTAACCGTTTTTCATTTTATTTTTAAAAAGCGAAAAAAAAAACAAAACCAATGTTAAAAGTGAAAGATTTGAAAAACATAAAATACTTGTTTTTCGTTTTTCGTTTTTCGTTTTTGTTTTTCATTTTGTTTTTCACTTTTTTATATATAAAAAATATATTTTGTTTTTCATTTTGTTTTATTTTGTGTTTCATATGGTTAGGATAAGACGGGATAAGATTTTTAAATGACCAAAGTGCCCCTCCATATATGTATATATAAACACACACGTTATAATTATTATATATATATTATAATATTATATATTATATAGTTATATATATATATATTATATTGTCGTATGTGAATTTCACCAAGCATACACGTCATCAACAAGAGGGAGAAAGTTGCCAGATGGATGTCCAAATAAGCACTTAGGAAACATCCTACGAGGTGTCATTAAGGAGAAGAAACCCGAGTAAACAAGTATCAAGGCAAGACCTACTCGGGATCAGTTAAAACAATTAAACATACTCGGGGCTAATTGATGACATTGTCTACTCGGGATCAGATGACGCCACTCGGGACCAGCAGATTTCGTGTTCTACTCGGAACAAACATGAAAAAACTGAGTAAAGAAGCCCAGCGCGTAGCTCATACAAATCAAGTCATTGAAATACACGAAGGTATCCATATCAAAGAGGAATTCCTAGAAGAGCAGAATTATCAAACAGGAAGAGTTCATAATCAGACAACAATTTTATTTCTTCAAAAAGACTACAATCTCATAAGGAAATAAGTCCTAATTGGATTACATTACTAGAATCCCATTCGATCTCAATAACAAGTCGTTGAAACAGGAAAGAAGACAAACTACTTTGAACAAGCGAACAATTGTAATTAAATACAAAGATATTTTATTATTTGTACAAAGAAGATTAGGGTTCTATAAACATATAAATAGACTCATAATCTCATCACACAAACACACATCAACAAGTCATACAAAAATAGATAAAAAGAGAGAAAGAGAGATCGAGGGCTGTAATTACTTTCTTCATAGTGGATTTTGGCTAGGTGGATCATATAACCACCCGTGGATGTTTCTCAGATTACTGGAGTTTTACCACGTAAAACTTGTGTCTTATTACTTCCTTTTTCTCTCCTCTTTGATTTTTAGCTAAAATCTGGTCCTTGTTGGCTTTTCTGACAAAAAACCAGAAACGAACAGGGGGTGGAGCAAAGCACGCTATAGTAGCTGTCGACTATTTCGCAAAATGGGCAGAAGCTGAAGCGCTGGTGCATATCACAGAAGCCAACACTACAAATTTTGTAAAGAAGAACATACTTTATAGGTTTGGAGTTCCGGACACTATAATCACCGACATTGGCACCCAGTTTGATAACCAGAAGTTCAGACAGTTATGCGAGAAGTATTAGATTGCTAACTACTATGCGACACCAGCTCTTCCTCAAACAAACGGGCAGGTAGAAGCAGTAAATAAAATTATCAAGCACACCATCAAAGCAAAGTTGGATGCCAAAAAAGAAAGCTGGGTTGAAAAGCTTCCTGAAGTATTATGGGCATACCGGACGACAGCAAGGACTTCAACAGGAGAAACTCCGTTCACCTTAGCGTTCGGAATAGAAGCTGTCATCCCCATAGAAACATTGTATGTGTCCCCCCGGGTCAGGCTATACGATGAATAGCCGAATATTGATATGCTACTACAAAGTTTGGATGAGCTAGAAGAAAAAAGGGAGAAGTCCCGAATAAGAAATACAGCATATCAACAAAGAGTGGCCGGCCACTACAATTCTCGTGTTCGGATCAGGAAATTCCAGCTTGGAGACCTAGTGCTCAGGAGGGTATCACTAAACATGAAAAATAAAGCTGCAGGTTCCCTGGTAGATAAATGGGAGGGCCCATACAAGGTCGAGGGAATAGCCGGCCATAGAGCATATTGGATTGCACGACCCAACAGAGGGGTTTTACCCCGACCATGCAACGTTCAATATCTAAAGATTTTCTATCCTTAAATTGTTTTTCCCTTTTTGTTTTCTTAGTCAGGGCTATTAGTTGCGATAAATGTCAACTGTTATCGCCATGGAATTTAAATGTGTTGATTTTCCAGTGATAAAAAATAATTATTCGGGAATTCTGAAAAGAAGCATATGATAATAAGAGCATATGGAACAACATGATAATAAGAACATGCAAATAGAATACTCGGGACCATCAAATCCCGAATGGGTGGAAAAGCTCGAAGGAGCATGCCAGCCGAGTAAGGTCAAATCGACCTTAGCAAAAAGGCAAACCCAGTGCACCAGATTTTGGAAAAATACTCGGGACGCTATCGGAAGAAGTTCCGGTGAAATGCGTAGTTGTGTTGAGCAATTTTAAAGAGAGCTCAACGATTCGGCAAACCCTTGTGCATAAAAACTGGGGAGACGTCCTTGGTATTGCGCAAGGACTCGAACATATGATCATAGTGAGCCTTGATGTAATGTTCGGGTAACAACCGGGTATGAAACACGTGTAAACTTGCATGTTTCAAGATAACTCGGTTAATAATAAAGAACCATTTTAATAAGATACTTGGAAATTAAAGACATTCGGGTAACAACCGGTTTAATAAGATACTCGGTTAAGTCACCCGAACATTAAAGAGCCAGTTAAATAAGATACTTGGCAATTAAAGACATTCGGGTAACAACCAGTTAAATAAGATACTCGGTTAAGTCACCCGAACATTGAAGAGCCAGTTAAATAAGATACTTGGCAATTAAAGATATTCTGGTGACAATCGATTTAATAGGATACTCGATTGAGTTACCCGAACATCAGCCAGTTTAAATACCGCACTCGGCAACAATCAGCAATAAACATATCAAGACCATTCAATTCAGAATAAAAAAGAATTTTATTGCTCTTAAAAAGAATGGTTACAGTTTAAAGAACCTTACAAAAAATATAAAGGAATCTTCTACAAATTTACAAAAGTCAAGGCTGTGAGGATTTTGAGCATTTGCCGATATTCAGGTCTGGCACCATCTCGTATTCACAGAGCAGACTTTCGTTAGTCGGCCAAACGATAGGGTCGACAGTATCATCCATCCACTGGCTGTAATCCTTACCCGGGACCGGCCCGACATCTGGGACCGCACCCTCTACCGACTCTTGACTGGAGTAAAAGGTAGAGAGAGAATGCTTGGACGAAATCTCTAAATGCATGGGATGAGGCTCTTTGCCTTGACTACGGCAGTAGGCTCTCCATTCCTTCATCTGAAACCGGAGGGACTCCAAGGACCGGTCCACGTGATGCTTGATTGACAGCTCCCAATTAGCTCGAGCTTTCTCAGTCGCCCTATTCTTAACTTTGAAGAATTCACCAGCCGAAACTAGCCCGCGTTGAAATTCCTGAAGAAGTAGGGCTTCGTAAGCAGGGGATCTTTTAAAACGATCCACCCCTTGGACTTCAAGTTCCAACTTGGCCTCTCGGGATATGGATTCAACTGTCAACACTTGGCGCTCCAGATCTTCGATTTTTTGGTCATACGCCGACCTCGACTGCTCTGCCTCTTGCTCGGCCTTAAGCATGAATTCTTCAGCAGAAGATAGAAGATTTTTAAGTGATGCAACCTTCTCCTCTGCCAAAGATGCCTTCTCCTGGGCTTCAACCTGCTTCGCAAGACAATGGTCGGTGAATATTTGTACAGAACCGACCTCTTGCTGATAGGCTTTCTCAGCTCGAGCACGACTTTCCTCACTTGCCTTCAGCTGAGCCTCTAGACGCCTTATTCGATCAGCTTGATGTTGCTGCGTTTAAATTAGCTCAGCAAATTCGGCCACCATCTACAAAGGAATATATTTAGAAATCTGGCAGAAGCAAAACAGTAAAGAAGTCAGATTTAACTTACATAAGATGCACCGTTGAAAACATTTTGAAGACGTTCGGACAGTGAACCATCTCTAAAGTCGCTCCAGCAGTCCTCCCCGATGAAAGCCCGTCCGGAAAACATCTCCCGTACATATTCTGGGGAGAAGGTTTTAAAGGCGCCCCCAAAGGTTCAGCCCTTGTATTCCCAACCTCGGGGATAGAAGAAGCCTTGTTCGGTTCAGAGGTCGCCGCATCTTCTGATGCTTCAATGCCAACACTTGGAGCAATCTCATCCGCAACTTCATCGCTGAAGTCGATGAATGAGACTACCCTAGGAACTTTAAGAGGACGAGTCGGTGAACTAATGCCTTTCACTTCTCACCCCAAGAACGATGGAAGTTAAGGTTAGCAACAGTATCTTCCTACAGATCGTCTCGAAAGGACTCTAAGAATTAGGCTCCCGTAGGCACTTGATCCGTAGAAATCTCACCACCATCGCCAGTTTCAAACCGCACAACAGGCTCTTCACCTGAGCCTTCATATTGCCTCTCCCTATTAACAGGCAGTTGGGTCAGTTGGGTCAGTTGGCTCACTTTGGCCACTCGGACCAGCAGAATCATGAGTAGAAGGCTGGGCACCCTGATGAACATACTCAGGGATCTGTTCCTCAGCAATGTCGGTTTCCTCATCAGACTCGGGTAGAGCAATACCTTCATCGCCCTGACGGGAAGTTTCTTTTCTACTCGCCTGCAGAATCTCCTTCACCTGGCGAGCTTGAAGATCGCTGACGACGTCCGTATCGAACACTTGTAAAAAAAAAGAGATTCATGTCAGAAAAGAAAATAAAAAGCAGAAAAATACAATAGAAATGGCGCCGGGTCACTTACATCTCCTGCGATGGCTCGAAATCTGTTTGAAGAAGCCAAGCTTTATCAAATCTTCCTCTTTAAAAAGGTAGCTCTTGCTCCTCTTCTCTAGAGTACGAACAGCTGCCCGAGTCAGCCTCTTTAGAGTATCAATTATTTTTCTGTTCCACACTTCGGGGGAACAGAAGAAACGGGGAACACTCAACACCGTTCGGGAATCCCCAGATTCAATAGTGACATTGAGCCAGAGAGCCCCACCAGCGAAAAACCAACTGTTCTTCCAAAATTTGTTGGATGTAGGGAATCCCAATACAAAACCTTTCTTTTTTGGGTCATCAGAGGTGTCGACCTCCTGATTCACCTTTCCTTTGAGGACCCAGCCGTCCGATGGAGTAGATGTAAGAAAATAGGTCCCCGTCTTGCTAACCTGCCTCAACGTAAAGAAATGCCTGATTTCATTTGGGGAATGCGGCGAAAGATTCATTCTGCTGAACATATGCCACATACACATCAAGACTTTATAACTATTCGAGGCCAACTGAGCTGGGGCTATCCCTGCTTCAGCCAAAAACCAGGTAATAAATGGCTGAAAGGGAAGCGTGACGCCACAACATAACATTGATCCATAATTCGCGACCATACCCTCAGGAGGATTCCATGCGGCTCTATCCCCCGCAGGAACTAGAGAGACCGAGTCGGGCAAGTCGAATCGGGAACGGTACATTTCTATTTCAGCTAGCCAGACCACATTCGGTTCAGTATCAAAACCACTCGGGCGAGCATCAGAAAATGAAAGACGAGACACCCTGGACACCTCATCAACATCATTCTCGTTAACAGCCTGTTCCCTGATCTGAACATTGCTCGAGCCATGCTTGTGCACCTCACTTCTGTTCTGATGTTTACCCATCCTTCAAAAAGATACCCTGTGGTCAGAAACGTCAGAATCAGAACTAGATAAAGTATCAGATGAATCAGAACTGGCTATAGGATTAAAAACGACGTCAGGGTAAAGCCCAGAAACGTCGACTTCTAAAAATGAAGGTTCATCAGGAGGAGTTTTCCCCAACAATCTTCGAACACAAGAAACTAACTTATAATCCCTACGATTTAGAGCATTAAGAGCTATATTACAAAGACGAATGCGAGATGAAGGCTCCATTAAAACTAACCTTAAAAAGAATGGAATACTGGAGCAAAAAACCCTTGATGAAGAAAGCAATCTGCAGCGAAATCCGGACTGATAGGAAAAATCTGGTTTTCTCAAATAAGAATAAACTACCACAAATTCGGTGAAGAATTTAAAGGGGTGGTGACACAAAACCCTAGGGCCTCGAGGTGATTTTTTTTATGATAAAGCTTGATGGCGTAGGCGGCTTTGGGGACACGCAAAAATCATTTCTCATAAATGATATCTAAAAAAGAAGAGACTATGGACACATGTCAAAACAGGAACTAGCCCTCAACCGTCAGAACTTCAAAACGTCGCCATCATTAAGATCTCACGTAATGAAGCAAATCGAAATTATGGGGTCACCATTAAGACACGCCATTATGACAAGACGACTATTCTGACACAAGTAAAAATTAAGATGATTAAAATATTCTTGCCCGAAATAATATTTACTAGGCAAAAATATTTTAAGGGGGTATTGTCGTATGTGAATTTCACCAAGCATACACGTCATCAACAAAAGAGAGAAAGTTGCCAGATGGACGTCCAAATAAGCACTTAGGAAACATCCTACGAGGTGTCATTAAGGAGAAGAAACCCGAGTAAACAAGTATCAAGGCAAGACCTACTCGGGATCCGCTAAAACAATTAAACATACTCAGGGCTAATTGATGATATTGTCTACTCGGGATCAGATGACGCCACTCAGGACCAGCAGATTTCGTTTTCTACTCGGGACAAACATGACGAAAACTGAGTAAAGAAGCCCAACGCGTAGCTCACACAATTCAAGTCATTGAAATACACGAAGGTATCCATATCAAATAGGAATTCCTAGAAGAGCAGAATTATCAAACAATAAGAGTTCCTAATCCGACAACAATTTTATTTCTTCAAAAAGACTATAATCTCATAAGGAAATAAGTCCTAATTGGATTACATTACTAGAATCCCATTCGATCTCAATAACAAGTCGTTGAAACAGGAAAGAAGACAAACTACTTTGAACAAGCAAACAATTGTAATTAAATACAAAGATATTTTATTACTTGTACAAAGAAGATTAGGGTTCTATAAACATATAAATAGACCCATAATCTCATCACACAAACACACAGCAGCAAGTCATACAAAAAAAGATAAAAAGAGAGAAAGAGAGATCGATGGCTATAATTACTTTCTTCATAGTGGATTTTGGCTAGGTGGATCATACAACCACCCGTGGATGTTTCTCCGATTACCGGAGTTTTACCACGTAAAACTTGTGTCTTATTACTTCATTTTTCTCTCCTCTTAGATTTTTAGCTAAAATCCGGTCCTTATTGGCTTTTCTAACAAAAAAACCAGAAACGAACGTCAACATATATAATATATATTAATATTCTATAATATATGTATATTATTATGATTATATATATTATTATATATATAATAATAAAATATATTATATGTAATAATATATATAATATTATAATATATATATATGTATTACTACTATATATATTATGATATATATATTTATAATGTTATATATATATATAATATAATATAATGTAATATATTATATATAAAAATATAATATAATATAATATAAAAAATATAATAATATAAATTATAATATAAATTATATTATATTATGTGTATATATATTAATATAACATATATAGTTATATTTTGTAATTATTTATTTATAATTTAAGAGTTTAGTTTTGATTAATTTATTTTTTGATATGTTTTTTTTTAATTAATTTTTGATGTGTTACTTTTGTTTAATTCAAAAATTATAATACAAAAATTATATTGGTTAATTTTGTAATCAATTTTTGATAGTTTTCAGTTAACCTACCAGACGCGTTTTTTCCGTTTTCATTTTTAAAATATAAATTTCCGTATATGCTACTAGACGCGTTTTCGAAATTCGAAACTGAAACAAAAAACATTTTTTTCATTTTCATTTTCATTTTTATTTTCGAAAAACAGAAACTGAAAAACTCTTACAGGACAGGCCCTTATATGCTTATCTAGGATAATGAGATGGCAATTAATGTAATCATAGATATTAAAAGCTAAATGACATGTCATAAATCTTAGCTAAACATAGAACAAGCAATCCTATGAGCTATCATAAAAGCCATATCAACACAATTTGTCATTAAGCATGACAATGACTATAATGCAATCACAAAATGCAATCAATGAGTCATAATCAATAATGTCTAAATGCAGTGCATAGAGACTTAGCAAGAAGGGCAAATATGTCATAAATTCAAGCTATCAACAAACAAACCCAATAATGTTATCAAGACTCATAAATATATGCAATAAACTAGAGTCTAGGTATTTAATCATGCAATAAACACCTAATCTAGAGTAAGAAGAACAATAAAATATGTTCAATGAAGTTCTTACTTACCTAGTCATGAAACCAAGAACACCCATGCTCATATGATGAAGAATGATGCAATATGAAGATGGGTTTTGGGTTTGGAGAGTTAAAGAAGAAAGTTTGGTGCTTTATCTCTCAAAGGGAACTCTTTCTCTCACTAAGATCTGAAAATTTGGAGTTCTAGGTCTAAATGGGCAAGAAGATGACATATATATAGGCACAAGAAAATCGGTATCGTTTTGGTAAAATTTTTGCCCAGAACCACGTAGTGCGCAGGTCTAGACCCACACAGTGACCCACGCATACCCGCGCATACCCGCGCTATGGCCGTCCAAAAGTCCGTGCACCGGGACTCTAAAAAAGCACCCGTTAGGTGATTGCGTGGGTTAGACCCGCACACTGGGAATTCAGCATCTCATCCTCATTTATGAGAGACTTAAAACATGACCAAACGACATCGAAACCTTTCGTATAGTATACCGTTGGAAAGGTATGGAAGTATAATTTATACTCCAATTAACAAAACATGATTTGGATGACTGTAGAAAACGACATGGTCAAATGAGTGACCAAAGGTCAGATTTTGACAACAACAAGAGTGCCCAAACTTATGGAAACAATCATGTGACCAAATACCAAAACCAAGAGAAGAAAGAGACCTTCTTATATGGTCAATCAATGCGCTAAGACAAACACACCATCTTGCAAGCGCGAACAACACACAAAACCACATTATGAATGCATATAGACAACAATGAAGCATACATGCATAACAAACCAAATGCAAGTGAGTGTGTGTGTGAGCAACACATAATGCATGTCAACATAAGTGGAAAGATGTGATCAAAATAAACATGCAAGAAGAGTTATCAAAACATGAATGCATACTCATATAGACACAAAATATACGAATAAGCGATATATATTAGTTGTGAGTGTGTGTAACTATATCTCTTCAAAGCAAGTAAGCACATAAAAATTTACCTTTGGTGCTTCTTCTTTTGAGGTCTTAAGAGCTTAATCTACCCTTACATCAAACCCCAAAATGTGGTTTGTTCACGAAATAAGCCAATCAATAAATGAGGACTTTACATGGGGGTTATGGCAACTGTCGATCATAAACTAGAACCTCTGGTTTCAAACAGTGGTCCATTCGACAGTCACCTTGATCACCGATTATGATCGTAGAACAACACTTAGAAGGGACAACTTCCAGAGTGGTCAAACATCACACTAAAAACTTAAGCACATCAATGTGCAAGTGCGGACGTTCCGATCAGACATCAGGAAACGAATTACACCATACAAAACCAAACTTAAATCTAAAAATTAAGTGCAAGTGTGATTGTGAAGGAATGCACACATATAGATAATAAAGAACATGAATGAAAGGTGAACAAAGCTTGCATGAAGTGTGTATGCACCTAAACTCTTAAAGAGACAAAGTCAAGTGAATGTACCTTTTGCTCTTGAAGTCAGGGAGATGCTTGAAAGCTCACATTGGTAATCATGAAGAGGACCTAGCTACCTATTACATAATCATCCTCAATGTGGTGTGGTTTGTCATGAAATAAGTCAATCACAAAATAGAGGTCCTTACACTTGTGTCCACTGTTTGTTCAGAACATGCATTCAGCACCAATGGATGTATAATCAAACCTAAAAGATCTTGTTTGACCCTGAGATGGTGGAGGTATTAATATGCCTTAAAGTGAAAATATTGTTGTCTTATGATTTTTGCCATATTAGAAATGTGTTAACAGGGTTTGTTCATATTGGTCGATCTCACCCCTAAAATTGAAATAATGTTTAAAGAACCTCTTTTGTTAGCTTTTTCAATGGAAAAGCTAACTCTAACGGTGTACAATGGATTAAAAGATGATTATGCCCTTAATACCATTTAAAAAATGACCATTTAACCCTCAAGATATTCATTAAATAAGTGAAAATTCAATTAAAACGTCTGTATCCTAACCTAAAGAGGGGGGGGGGGGGGTGAATAGGTTTTTCATACGGTATAGCTATTTCATACGGTATGATCCTCTACAAGTGGTTCATAATTAGGGCTAGGTCATAAAGTTCATTATACCCATCTAATTATATCTTTTCCATTAAGTACCATCGATTCTCAAATGAACAATAAATCCTAACTTACTACGGAATAAGGAGAACACTCATATTGTGTAAGCCCCGAATCAACCCTTAAAGGAACTACTATATTTTTCCCGCAAGAATGAGTGGATTCCACTATTGTGTACAGACTTTCCCAACCACAAGCCAAACCGTGATTCCAACATACAAAGTTATTGACCGGGAATGCAACTTCGATCTCACCCATGGTATATTAAAAACCACGATCTAACTTGAATGAGTTAATAAGACACTCAGGATTAAGATCACCTATATATAGTAGTCATTTGTTGATATATATGAATCTCGTCATGTAACGGATCTTGGTGAGAGATTCATATAGATCATGGCTCAGTCCTATATGATCACATCATATAAGGTGTCTCTATTCTCATATCACCATATGAATTGTCTAGGTTAAGACCACAATACATTATGGAATGGACCGCAGCTATAGATTAACCACAAATAAAGTTCCCAACTCTATTTGTTATTTATGGACTCTTTAGATTGCTCTTCTCAAACTGAATTCCTATCTATGACGCTCATACACTCAGTTAGAGATTACATCCGACAATCTTGGATGTTAAGTACACATGATATAAATGTATGAGACAGATTTATAGAATGAATAAACTACTTCTTTTATTAATGTTTCATTGACATTAACAAATTACAAGATTTAAGGCATAAATCTCAACGTTAATGACCAACCTGTGGATGGTTTATGTGCTCTACTTCATGAAATTGTTGTTGATTCTAAGAACCAGACTGACACTTTGGTCTACGGTAACCCCCAACCTTGAGAATGATGCCTAACATGATTAGTGCCAGATACGTTGACGATATCACATATAGCATCAAATGATGAAAACGACCTCTCACGATAGCTAGGAACAAAACCAACAAAACAGGGAGCGAGATCTGTTGCCTCCTTTGCCAATCTCATCAAACTCTGTCATCATAACAATGCTGGCGATACGAGCATTAATTAATGGCATTCTGGACATTCGATATTGCATTGCAAAGTTGAAGAAAATGATTCAAACTATATAATGTGTCCTCACACTAAGAAATTGCATCGAAAGATTTCAAATGTGATTAATTTATTAAAAAAAATTACTATTAAATTTATAGAAATATGAACATCATAAACAATTAAATATAGAGGGTAAAGTAGGAATATCCCAAATGAATAAATAAGAACACAAATTTAAACCATAATGGCCTAATACAACGATGTCGTGCCGTAGAAGCCTCCAAGGTATGCTCAATTGCTCACTTAGTCACATTTTCTCTTATTTTTTGGCTATTTTTAGCTCTTCTTTCTTATTGTCGAACTACATGAAATTATTGTTGATCCTAAGAATCAGATCGACGATTCGGTCTATGGTGATTCCCAACCTTGAGAATGATGCCTGACAGACTTAGTTCCAAATGCTTTGATGATGTCCCATTTCACATCATATGGTGAAAACAACCACGACAGCTAGGAGCCAAACAAACAAAACAGGGAGCGATGTTTATCGCTTCCACCGCCAATCTCATCACAATTTGTTGTCAATGTAATGCAGGCAGTAAGAGCATTAATTAATGGATTTCTGGAGCTGAAGAAAATGATTCCAAATATAGAATACGTTCTCACACTGAGAAGTTGCATCAAAACATTTTTAATGTGATTAATTTATTTAAAAGTTATTGTTATAATTTTTTTTTGAAATATGAACATCAGAATACTATTAAGTATAAAGGTTGAAGTAGGAATGTCCCAAAGAAAAATATATGAACCCAAATTTAAACCATAATGGCCTACTACAATGTTGGGGCACTGTCGAAGCCTCGTGTGCTCAGTTTCTCACTTAGTCACTTTCTCTCTCATTTTTTGGATATCTTTTAGCTCATTATTTTTTATTGACGAAATTTATTGCATATGATATATATACGTCTCCAAAATCCTTACAAATATCTTACTACAGTTGCCAGTAAAGAATATAGGAATCTTAGGTTATTAGGGATTGATTATACCCCCTTGAAGACCGATTTAGCTCTATTGAATTTGAAGAAGAAGGATTGAAAAATTCATCCATTCGGTTGCATTAACGACTCTCTTGTGGATGGTTTTTGTGCTTTACTGCATGAATTTATTGCTAATCCTAAGAATCTGATCAACGCTTTGGTCTATAGTGACCCCTATCCATGAGAATGATGCATGACATGCTTAGTTCCAAATACGTTGACGATGTCCCATATTGCTTCAAATGGTGAAAACAACCCCTCACGATAGCTAGTACATAAACCTCCAAAACAGGGAGCGAGGTCAGTCGTCTCCACCGCCAATCTAGTCAAACTCCATTGTCAAAGCAATGCTGGTGGTAAAATCATTATTTAACAACATTCCAAAGCTTTGATATTGCAGTGCAATGTTGAAGAAAATAATTCCCTATATAGAATACATCTTCACACTGAGAAGTTGCATCAAAAGATTTTAAATGTGATTAATTTATTAAAAAGTTATTGCTATTAGATTTTTAGAAATATGAAAACCATAATACTATTAAATATAGATAGGTAAAGTAGGAATATCCAAAAGATATATATATGAACACAAACTTAAACCATAATGGCATAATAAAATGTTGGTGTATCATCGAAGTCTCGAAGGTATGCTCAGTTGCTCACTTAGTCATTTTCTCTATCATTTTTAGGCTATTTTTTTAGCTCTTTCTTTCTTATTGTCGAAAATTGTTACAGATGGGATATATACATCCCTAGAATCTTTACAAATATCTTATAGTAGTCACCAGTAAATAATATAGGAATCTTGGGTTATTAGGGATTAATTATGCCCCCTTGAAGATCGGTTTAGCTCTATTGGATCTGAAGGAGAAGAATTTCCAAATTCATCTGTTCGGTTGCATTAATGACCCGCCTGTGGATGGTTTTGGTGCTTTACTGTATGAAATTATTGTTGATCCTAAGAGTCAGATCGACGCTTTGGTCTATTCGGACCCCCAACCTTAAGAATGATGAAAACAACCCCTCACGAGAGCTAGGAGCAAAACCAACAAAACATGGAGCGAGGTCTGTCGCCTCTGCCGCTAATCGTGATGAACTCTATTGTCAAAGCAATGTTGATGGTAAAAGCATTAATTAATGGCATTCCAGAGCTCTAATATTGTATTACAAAGCTGAAGAAAATGATTCCAAATATAGAATATGTCTTCACACTGAGAAGTTGCATCGAAATATTTTAAATTTGATTAATTTATTAAAAAGTTATCACTATTAAATTTTTAGAAATATGAACATCATAATACTATTTAATATAGAGGTTAAGGTAGGAATATCCTAATGAAACATATATTAACACAATTTTAAACCATAATGGTCTAATACAATGTCGGTGCACCGTCGAAGCCTCAAAGGTATGCTCAATTGCTCTCTTAGTCATTTTCTCTCTCAATTTTTGACTTTCTTTTAGCTCTTTCTTTCTTATGGTCGAAATATGTTATAGATGGGATATATACATCCTCAGAATCATAACAAATATCTTATAGCAGTCGTCGATAAATAATATAAGAATCTTAGGTTATTAGGGATTAATTATGCCCCCTTGAAGACCAGTTTAGCTTTAATGGATCTGAAGAAAAAGGATTGTAAAATTCATCCGTTCTATTGCATTAATGACCCACATATGGATGGTTTTGGTGCTTTACTGCATGGAATTGTTGGTGATCCTAAGAATCAGATCGACTCTTTGGTCTACGGTGACCCCTAACCTTGAGAATGATGAAAACAACCCCTCACGACAGCTAAGAGCTAAACACATAAAACAGGGAGCGAGGTCTGTCGCCTCTGCTGCCAATCTCATCGAACTGTGTTGTCAAAGTAATGTTGGCGGTAAGAGCATTAATTAATGGCATTCCAAAGCTGTGATATTGCATTCCAAAGTTGAAGAAAATGATTCCAAAAATAGATACCTCCTCACACTGAGAAGTTGTATTGAAAGATTTCAAAAGTGATTAATTTATTAAAAAGTTATTGCTATTAGATTTTTAGAAATATAAACACCATAATACTATTAAATATAGAGGATAAAGTTAGAATATCCCAAAGAAATATGTTTGAACACAAATTTAAACCATAATGGCCTAATACAACGCCGATGCGCCGCCGAAGCCTCGAAGTTATGCTCAGTTGCTCACTTAGTCACTTTCTCTCTTATTTTTTGGCTATCCTTTAGCTTTTCTTTATTTTTATTGAAAGTTGTTACAGATGGGATATATATATCCCCAGAATGTTTACAGTTATCGTACATCAGTCGTCGGTAAAGAATATAAGAATCTTAGATTTTTAGAGATTGATTATGCCCTTTTGAAGACCTGTTTTGATCTACTGGATATGAATGAGAAACATTGCAAAATTCATCCGTTCAGTTGCATTAACGACCATCTATGAATGATTTTGGTTATTTACTGCATGAAATTATTGTTGATCCTAAAAATCATATCGATGCTTTGGTCTAGGGTGACCTCTAACATTAAGAATGATGCCTGACAGACTTAGTGCCAAATGCTTTGACTATGTCCAACGTCGCATCAAATGGTTAAAACAACCCCTTACAACATCTAGGGGCCAAAAATAAAAGTGAGGTTAGTCGCTTCCATTGCCAAGCTCGTCGAATAGTGTTGTCAAAGCAATACAGGCGGTAAGAGCATTAATTAACGGCATTCTGGAGCTCCTATCTTGCATTGCAGAGCTGAAGAAAATGATTCCAAATATAAAATACGTCCTAACACTGAGAATTTGCATTGTTTTTTTAATGTGATTAATTTATTAAAAAGTTATTGCTATAAAGTTTTTTGAAATACGAACATCGTAATACTATAAAATTTATAGGGTAAAGTAGGAATGTCCCAAAGAAATATATATATATATATATATATGATCACAAATTTAAACCATAGCGACCTATTACAATGTCTAGGTATCGTCAAAGCCTCGAAGTTGTGCTCAGTTGATCACTTAGTCACCTTCTCTCTCATTTTTTGGATATCTTTTAGCTTTTTATTTCTTATTGATGAAATTTGTTGCAGATGAGATAAATACGTCCCCATAATCTTTACAAATATCTTATAGCAGTCGCCAACAAAGAATTTAGGAATCTTAGGTAATCAGGGATTGATTTTGCCCATTGTAAACCAATTTAGTTTATTGGATCTGAAAGAGAAGTATTGCAAAATTCATCCATTCGTTTGTATTAACGACCAGTCTATGGATGGTTTTGGGGTTCTACTGCATGAAATTGTTGTTGATCCTAAGAATCAGATCGATGATTTGGTCTGTGGTGACCCCTTAACCGGAGAATGATGCCTGGCAGGCTTAGTGCTAGATGTGTTGATGATGTCTCATGTCGCATCAGATGGTGAAAATAAACCCTCGTGACAGCTAGGTGCAAAACCAATAAAATAGGGAGTAAGGTCTGTTTCCTCTACCGTTAATCTCTTCGAACTGGGGTGTCAAAGTAATGTTGATGGTAAAAGCATTAACAAACCAAATTCTAGAGCTCCGATATTGCATTGCAGAGCAGAGGAAAATGATTCCAAATATAGAATACGTCCTCATATTGAGAAGTTCCATCAAAAGATTTTAAATGTGATTAATTTATTAAAATTTTATTTCTATTAAATTTTTGGAAATATGAACATCAAATTACAATTAAATATAGAGGGCAAAGTAGGAATATCCCATATAAATATATATGAACACAAATTTAAACCATAATTGCCTAATACAATGCAGTCAAGTCGTCAAAGCCTCGTTGGTATGCTCAGTTGCTCACTTTGTCACTTTCCTTCTCATTTTTAGGCTATCTTTTAGTTGTTCCTTTCTTATTGTCGAAATTTGTTACAGATGAAATATATACGTCCCCATAATCTTTACAAAGTTGACCAACCTAAGTTGACCAATGATAGCCTCACACAGGGGTGGCAAATTTCCCTGACCCGTCCCAAACCCACAAGTCCCGATCCGTTTGGGATGGGTTTGGGGCAATAAAAACGGGTAACAGAGTGGGTTTGAGCAAAGTTCTTGACCCGGTTAGGTTACCAAATCGGGTACGGTTAGGTCCATTTTGCTTTGACTTGCCCTGTTTGACCCATATTATATATATATATATATATATATATGTTAAATAAATAAATAAAAATGGGAAATTAGGGAAACAAAAATAAACCCTAATCAGTATACACTTCCTAGTTCGTTGGATATTGAAGGCTGCCATTCGTCGTCCCCATCAACTCTTAAGGCTCATTACACTTCAGTTTTCCCACAACTTAACAAAGTCAGTTGGATATTGAAGGCTGCCATTCGTCATCCCCATCGTCTATCGCCCTCGTTCGTCGTCGTCCGCTACCGTTGTCACTCATTCGTCATCCCCGTCGTTTATCGTCACAGGCTTGTCGTAACTCGTCCTCGTCCTCGTCCTCGTCCCCGGCCCCATCGCCTATCGTCGTCGTCCCAGACCCCATCCCCGTTGCCTGTCGTCATCGTTGGTCATCGTCGGTCATCGTCCCCAATCGTTGTCGTCGCTTGTCATCGCCCACCGTCATCCAACGCTGATCTTCATCTTCCTGCACTTAATCTCTTCACTTTTTCGTTGGCGAAGGTGAGTTCGTGACCGGTGAGTGTGAGTTGCTAATATTTGGGTTGTTTAAGCAAATTTTAGCATCTGATATTGAATTGTGAATTTGTGGGAATTGTTTTGATATTGTAGTTGTTGTGATTGAATTGTGAATTTATGGGAATCGTTTTGAAGCTGAATTGATATTGAATTGTAGCGGTTGAAATTTTGGTTGCTGATATTGAATTGTGAATTTTTTGGGAATTGTTTTGAAGCTTTTGAGTGGTTTGACTATGTGATTATATAAAGAAAATAAATTGAATGTTGATTATTATAAATTGTGAATTTGTTGATATAACTCATTGAAAATCAATAGAAAATCAATCAAAAATCAAACGGGTCAAACGTGGCAGGTTGGGGACAGAAATTTTAGACCCGACCGAGTTACGAATCGGGTTTGAGGCAATTGTTGAAACTTATGTTTTGGGTTTAGGGTGACTCTGACCTGCCCAGACTCGCCCTGTTGCCAGCCCTAGCCTCACAACACCTGGTCGTGTTCACCTAAACGATCAGGTGAAGATAACTCAACTAAAGTGATAAGATCGACTAGGTGAAGATAACCTGGTCAGGAAAGTCGAGATGGTCGGGTTAAAACATCTAGCCAGGATCGAATCATTGGTAGGGGAGAATAAGGTCTTGTCGATCTGGTAGACGGTCAACTAAACGACACTTGGACATCATTGAATTCAATGCAATCACAACTCAAATACACAAAGAATGAGTCATGATCAAATAAGTTATCTCGAAGCATAATTTGATAAGGAAATAAACTTCCTTATAGATATCAATGTCCAGATTAGGCAAGAGAACTAACACATGCAAGATATGATCACTACAGAACATGAAAGAAGAGTAAAACGACTCCAACAGGTCAGATTCTTATTAAATCTAAACAGCTTCCCTTACTTGTACACTAAGAATTAGGTTTCTATGCATGTATAAATAGACCCTAAAAACGCCCTTAAAAGGGTTAGTGACACTAGTTACAACAAGAGCGTGCGAGAGACAGAATGTGTAAACAATACATTATTAGTGAAGATTCTTTCCTTACCGCCTCCGGCAACCGTGGTTTTTTCCCTCCTAGGGTTTTCCTCGTAAAATCTTGTGTTTGCATGCTTGCTTTGTCTTTCCATTTTATTTCTTGACTTTTGATTTACTTTTTCTTGTTGGACACGTGGTTAAATTTACGTAATCTAGAAATCACCATCAATAATTGGCACTAGAAAGAGGGGTTGAGCTTAAACTCCTGTCAAGAACTTTCGAAATAGTAACATGACAAACAACAGAGATGAAATTCAATCTCCACGTGACCATGGTAGCCCATGTGGGGTCAACAACCCTGGTTTAGCAAACGCCAGCGTTACCGAAGGAGATTTACCCTCCAAGACTCTGACTTCCACCAGACAAAATGTGATAACCTTTACAGACACCATCCCCGACGTTTACCAAGTTGCATTCGCCAAATTCAAGAAACCCTACGGAGAGTCATTGAAGACACCGTCATACAGGGAATCAACATAACTGCTACCACCAGTTTGACCTTACCTTATCAACTATCCACTCCGGTGGTGGCCCAAGACACCAAGATACCTTACAAGATAGTAGCAATGACCATAGGTGCACTCAGAAATATGGTAGAGATAAGGCGGATCGTCGTGAAAGGAAGGAACATCCCCCACAGAAGGACGATCGTCTAGAGAGCGTGGAGATTGAGAAAATCAAGAAACATGGGAACATATGGAGTCTAGTTTACAGGCTGACACGGGGAGGTACTACGAATGAGGGACAAGGTAAGATCGGAAAGACAGATATGGCGATCATAGGTAGAAATCCCGATTGGTTTCGATTGATGAGGATGTGCCGCCCAAAAGATGTTGAGAAACAACACATGCGGTTAAGTACAATCTCCACGATGCCCAAGTCACGAGACGAGTTTTTAGGGATCCTAATGGCCTTACCATTTGTCAGAGATTCGATGGCGTGGAGAGCTAGAGGGCGAACGAGAAGTTTTGTTGAGGAGGATAGAAGCCTAGAGCGAATGCAGGGTCGGGGAAATTTGTTAATTGGTAACTCCAACAGCCTATTCACTAAGTCCATAATGCAAGCTTGCATTTCTGAAAAAGTTCAAGATACCTCACGTGGAGTAGTTTAAGGCCGACACCGACCCTCAAGAGCATGTCAAAAGATATCAGAGTGCGATGGCACAATCTGACTATGATGATGCACTCATGTGTAGGATGTTCCCTCAAACATTGGGGGACCAAGGGTCCAGGTGGTTAGGTGGCCTTACTGGTGGGTCGATCAAGAACTTTGAAGAATTGATACAAGCCTTCACTAAGCAGTTCTTGGGGAACATCTAATGAAGGAAATAAATATATGTCTTGTCAACTATGAAGCAAATGAAGGATGAGAAGTTAAAGACTACCTGACTAAGTTTCCGTAAGAGGTGTTAGAGGCGCATCATCCCAATGATGACGCGGTGGTGTCAGCGTTTGTCAACAACTTGCAGTACAACCAATTGTCGCTTAGCTTAAGGCAGAATGGGCTGACTACTATGCAAACATGGTGGATGATGTTGGAGGATATGCAATGGTAGAGGAAAAGTAGATAGCCCACAGTTTAGAGCTTATACACGGTGGTCGATTGAAAACAGCCAAGAATTAAAGGTGGTAGTTCGAAAGGTAACTGTAAGTGGGACCAAACGAACAATCTAGGAAAGAACAAAGAGGCTCGTAAAGACGAGGATCAGAGAAGCAATAAGTTCTTTAAGAGGCAGTATGCCAACTACACCCCTCTGACATGAAAGCAGGAAAAAGTCATTGTTGTAATAGAAGACAAGAATCTGCACAATAGGCCCCCAAAGCAGTCCAACTATACAAGAAGGGACACATCCAAATACTACCGGTTCCACCGGAAGAATGGCTATGAGACTTCCAAGTGCTACCAACTAAGAGATTATATCGAAAAGTTGAGTAGAGAATGACACTTGAAAGATGTGGTCTTTAAGGATGGCAACGATAGGCAGAAAGACCTCTCAAAGAACGAACAAAATAGAAGAGACAATCCAGTAAGGAACTCAGAAAGAGGGGTGATCAATACCATCTTTGGTGGACCGTGCATACAAAAAAGAAGTTGGGAGAGAATGTCAGAGGTCCGTGAGGCAATTAACGGCTAGAGAAACCTAGAGGTAAACTCAGCCAGTCCCGAACAAAAGAAGCTTAAACAAGGCTAGGATCCGACCATTTTCTCCAAAGCAAACACATACGGACTTGAAGTCAAACCAAATGATGCAATCGTGGTATCTGTCCGCATTGGCCACATGGAGGTGAGAAAAATGTTAATAGATAATGAAAGCTCGACAGACATCCTAAATACTGGAGTGTTTAATCAGTTAGGACAATAAAGAAAAGATCTACAACTGTTGACGGTTCCGCTTTGAGGGTTCAGAAGAGCAGAAGTGAGGTCTTTAGGGACAGTTAAGTTGCATATGGAAATCAGAAGTTATCCTTGTCAAAAAACGGTGCTCCTGGATTTTATGGTCGTGGACGTCGAGAACTGGCCCTACAAAGCCTTGTTGGGAGGACTATTCCTAAACAAATAAAAGGGCTGTAACCATAACCTACGCCCGGACTTTGAAATTTCTAACCAAGGCGAGGATTGGAGTCATGAATAGCTCCAAATAATGGGCAAGGAAATCGAATTTAGCAGTGTACAGGGAAAAAACGGAGTCGGGCATAATGTAGATAGACTTCCCCAACGGAGAAGGTTACCCAAAAATTGAGCGAGGATGAGGCCATTGCGAAGATGCCGACCCACTTCGACTTAGACCTAAGGGAGATATCTTCAAAAGATAGGAAAAGCCAGGAAGAAGAGTCAACCATTGAAGTCATGATTGATGAGAGTAACCCCGAGCAGACAGTAAAGTTAGAGACTAGGTTGACAGAACAAGTCTAGAATGAAATGGTCAACCGGTTGAGGGAATACAATGATGTATTCGTGAGAAAGCATGAGGATATGCTGGGAATCGACGCTAAAGTAACCTTCCATTAGTTGGCGATTGATCCTGACCGAACGCCGTTGATTCAAAAGACGAAGAGGTTTAACTCTGATAAAAGCCAATCGATAAAAAAAGAGGTCGAGAAGTTGTTGGCAGCATGATCAATAAGGGAGGTATAATATCCCGAGTGGGTCGCCAATGTGGTGCTTATGGAAAAAAGAATGGGCAATGGAGGATGTGTGTGGATTTCACTGACCTCAATAAAGCGTACTCGAAAGATACCCTTAACTCAAATTGACCAGCTGGTCGATGCGACTGCGGGCCATGATTTGCTAAGTTTCATGGATGCCTACTTAGGATACAACCAAATCAAAATATTCGAACCATATGAAGAGATGATTTCCTTAACCATTGGCAAATGGTTCTACTGTTACAAGGTGATGCCTTTTGGCCTCAAGTATGATGGGGCAACTTACCAAAGATTGGTAAATAAGATGTTCGTCGGATAGATCGACATAAACATGGATGTGTATGTTGATGACATGTTAACAAAAAGCATCACTGCTGGGAAGCATGCATTGGATCTTAGAGAGACATTTGAGATATTGAGGAAATTTGGAATGAAGCTCGGCTTAAAAATATATGTTTTTGAGGTAACATCGGAGAAGTTCCTTGGTTTTCATGTACACATAAAGGGAATCAAGGTGAATCCCTAAAAGATAAGGGCATTGGAGAAAATGAGATCCCTGACCACGTTAAAAGACATTCAAAGGTTGACGGGCAACCTGGCCTCACTAAACCAGTTCATCAGCAAATCCATAAACAAGTGTTTGCCTTTCTTCAGTGCCATAAGAAAAGGTAAAAGAGTAGCGTGGAATGAAGAATGTGAGAAAGCCTTCAAGAAAGTTAAAGAGTATTTGGGTAAGGAACCAATTCTATCAAAGCCTCCGGAAAGAGAGGAGCTATACCTATTTCTGTCGGTGACAGCAGTGGCTACGGGATCGATGCTAGTAAGGCTAGATGAAGGAGTACAAAAATTAGTATACTGCACCAGCAAAGCCCTGTTACCAGTAGAAACAAGATACTCAGCAACTGGCATTAACGTTAGTAACGGCATCAAGAAAATTGATACCTTACTTCTAGGCACATAAGGTCGAGGTCTACACAAATTGTCCATTCAAGCAAATCTTATCCAAGCTGGAAGTGTCAGGAAGGTTGACTAAATAGGTAGTTGAACTTAGTGAATTTGATATCACTTACCTGCCAAGGGTTTTAGTAAAAGGTCAAGTGATAGCAGATATAATCACTGAGTTTGCTAAGCCAAATAGTTAGGTTATCAGAATGCTAAAAGGCTTAGAAAGCAAATTTTTTCACTAGAAATTTCATGTTGATGGGTTGTCAAATATGCACGGCGGCGGGGCAGGTGTAATAGTATTCACCACAGAAGGTGATCAAGTAGAGTGTGCATTGTGGTTTGACTTCTAAGCCACTAAAAACATGGCCGAATATGAGGCATTATTGGCAGGACTTAGGGTTTGCACTGTGAAACAAATATTATGGTGTGTGATATTAATCTAGAGGGGGAGGAGGGGGAGGAGAGGGGGGGGGGGTGTGAATAGATTTTAATTAATTTTTTACCCAATTTTCGTTAAGAGTCAAATTGATGAAAATGCCCCTAATTAGTCACAATAATATCACAAGTGTAATAAATACGGAAATAATAAAAACACTTGAGATATACGTGGAAACCCTCCAGATGGAAAAAACCACGGGCTGATAAGTGCGTCACACTAGAACCTCGAATCCACTAATAGCAAGGAATTACAACCTAATCCCGGTTTAATCAACCACCACTACCTAATCCCGGTATAAGTGAATCTAGTTCATCTTACTTGTGCTTTAAGCTACCTACTCCCGGAAGCAATACAACTCTTACTTCTCAATGAAGAGATAAAGTGTCCTAAGTGAATATAAGATGATATGCAATGAACAAACAAGGCTAGGAAACCCTATATGTTTATCTAGGATAATGAAATGACAATTAATGCAATCCTAGATATCAAGTGCTAAATGACATGTTCAAATAACTTAGCTAAATATAGATCAATCAATCCTATGAAGCTATCACAATGCAACACTCAATCATGTCATCACAACAATCTCTAATTTGTATATAGAAATATTCAAAGAGAATACAATTAATTAAAGAGATGGTTTAGCAAACAAAAACACTTAACTCGTAAGAAGATAGTGAAGAGCTTACCAAACAAGATGTGATGAAGCATCCCTATCCATAGATGCACTCTAGGTGAACTTAGATGATGCAAGATGAAGTTTTGATGCTCATGGGGATGCTTTGAGTGATTAAAAATGAGTTCTTGGAAGTGTTTTTTCTTTGAAATGTGTTCTAAGGAAAATATATTATATTTTGAACTCTTGCACGACCTTAAGACAATGAGATATATATATAAATAAGATCCAAACAAAGTGATGTCGTTTTGGAAAAAATGTTCCAGCTTCTTCATTTTACGCTGGTGAGGTGCGCTGGTCGAGTAGCGCACCACCAGCGCACTGCCTAAAAATTTCAATAGGCGTTGGTCGAGTGGCGCACGTCAGTGGCGCAACACAAGAGCAAAACCACTGGAATGCTTGCGCTAGTCGAGTAGCGCACCACCAGCGCACGCCCACTTTTTGCATCTTTGCGCAGGTGCAGCAGCGCAACCCAATGGCACAACACTAGCGACAGTCCACTGTGAATGTTGCGCTGGTCGAGTAGCGCACAACCAGTGCAAGGCCTATTTTTTCAACACTCAAATGCACAAAAACAATAAGTTAAAGAGTGATGAAATTGCATCATATTTTAATGCTTAGCATGACATACAACTTTCATAGCAAGATGCAAATAGGTCAATAAGAGTCATTTAAACTAAAATGCACACAAGAAAACACTCAACATTTAAGATCAAGAATTATGCATGAATATGTGAGTGTGTGCAACTATCTCTTCAAAGTAAGTAAGTATAAGAATTTTACCTTTGGTGCTTCTTCTCTTGAGGTCTTGAGAGCCTAAGCTACCCTTACATGAACCCCAATAATGTGGTTGTTCACGAAATAAGCCAATCAACAAATGAGGACTCTTCAATCTCCCCCTTTGGCTATTTTGTGATAAAACTACCACTCACATTGATCCTCACAAAACAAAACAGAAAAACACCAAGAAGATATTCTACATTACAAAGAGATAAACATAAAAAAAAACTTCAAATCTTCAATCTCTTGTAGAACTATCAACCCTACACACAAAGTAATCACAGATACACTTTCCAACCAAGTGCATGTGAGATGATCAAATGAATATAAAACAAAAGCAATTACATTCAATAATATGAGTATGACATCGTGAAATGCTCATGCAATGCTCCCCCTCAACGGGTTACTCCCCCTACATGTAATCTCCCCCTCAAACAAGTACACTAATGCAATGCTCTCCCTCAAAGCCAACACATGCTACTCCCCTAACATCACAATGCTAGGTCACTGCTACTCCTCCTTTTTGTCATGATATATGCAAATGAGAAGTCCCCAACCGGGTCACTCAAGGCAAAGAAAGAAAAGAGCATACAAGATTGTTGCATAATTATATAAGCCTTATTTATGCAATCTCAATTGATATAAGAGACACAAGGAGATTTATTGAAGGCAATGTGTGAATCAAAAAGTGCTTTGCATACTAGACATGTTGCATTCAAGTCCAAAAATAATGGTATTTGGCAAAGCAAATGACAAAGGTTTCCAATATAATTCAAACCAATTTCACCATTTGTCATGAGAGAAGCAAGGATATAGAGTTCTTATAAATATCAAGTTTTAAAGGCATTAGATCCAACTTTAAAAACTAAACATGGCATGAGCAACTTTGCACCCTATTTGATTTTTCCGGGAGGATACCCGTATGATAATAGCCATGTTCAACTGATAAAGAAAGAGAGACACTGATTAACCATTTTAGTCTCACTAGTATGTTTCACACAATGTGTTGCATTTAACAATTGCAATCAACAAATCATGCTTTATCATTTTTCATTAGCATGTCATTTAAGAATCATCATGTCATGGATATAATTATAGGTCATTCAAACATGTACTTCCAATGTATATTTCCTAGTCCAAAAATGCATGTTTGAACATAAATATGACATGGATTGTAATCAAAGCAATGTTCACACTTATTTAAGAAAATACAATATACTATAAGTGCAACCAAGTTACTCAAGCAATTAATAAAGAGGCATAAACATATTTAAGAAAAATTGCATGCAATAAGTATACAATAGCTCTTTTTGCTTGAGTTCCCCATATGGGGTCAAAAACCACAACACATCACTCCATTAAACAAATCCCAATAGATCTATTAAGAGTCTTGAATCTAGTTGCATCTAAGGGTTTAGTAAATAGATCCGCTAGTTGATCATTTGTACCTACATGCTCAAGTACAATGCATTTGCTATTAACTAGTTCTCTAATGAAATGATGATGGATGTCAATATGCTTAGTCCTAGAATGTTGAACTGGATTCTTTGAAATATTAATTGCACTCATGTTATCACAAAAGATAGTAAGAGTACATTGATTGAATCCATAGTCGACTAGCATTTGCTTCATCCAAAGGAGTTGTGTGCATCCACTCCCAGCAGCAATGTATTCGGCCTTAGTCGTGGACAAGGAAATCGAATTTTGCTTTTTGCAAAACCAAGAGACAAGGTTGTTCCCAAGGAAAAAGCAACTGTCCGATGTAATTTTCCTATCATCATAATTTCCTGTCCAATCTGCATCACTAAAGCCTACAAGACTAGCATTAGTGTCAAAAGAGTACTAAATCCCATAGTTGGATGTCCCATTCACATATCGAATGATTCTTTTAACAGAAGAGAGATGAGACTCCTTAGGATCCGCTTGGTACCTAGCACATACACCCACATGTAAAGAGATATCGGGCCTACTTGCTGTCAAATAGAGCAAGCTACCAATCATGCCACGATATAAAGTTTGGTCCACACTTTTTACCACTAGCATCCTCGCTTAGCTTCAAAGTGGTACTCATGGGTGTATCACAATGTTTGGCACTTTCAAGGCCAAATTTCTTCACTAGATTTTTGGCATATTTAGCTTGAGATATGAAAATCCTATCATCCATTTGCTTAATTTGCAAACCTAGAAAATAACTTAGCTCACCAACAAGACTTATCTCAAATTCATGAGACATGACATCAACAAATTGTTGGACTTTGGTGTCATTGGTGGAGCCAAAAACTATATCATCAATATAGATTTGAGCTATAAAGAGCTCATCTTTATTTTTCTTAATGAATAGAGTCTTGTCAACACTACCCCTAGTGTAACCATTGTCTAAGAGATATTGGGTGAGACGCTCATACCAAGCCCTTGGTGCTTGTTTCAACCCATATAAAGCTTTCTTGAGATGATAGACATGATTAGGGTGGTGAGGATCTACAAACCCTTTGGGTTGCTCAACAAATACTTCCTCTTGCAAGAAACCATTGAGGAAGGCACTCTTAACATCTATTTGATATAATTTGAACTTGTGTAAACAAGAAATGGATAGAAGAAGCCCAATGGACTCAATCTTAGCAACGAGAGCAAATGTCTCCTCAAAGTCAATACCCTCAATTTGAGAGTATCCTTGTGTTACAAGTCTAGCCTTGTTTTGCACAATGTTGCCATCCTCATCGGATTTGTTCCTATATACCCACTTGGTGCCTATCACATTGGTGTTCTTAGGCCTAGAAACTAGAGTCCAAACCTCATTCCTTTCAAATTGGTTAAGCTCTTTTTGCATGGCAAGAACCCAAAATTCATCTTTTAAAGCTTCATCAATTTTCTTGGGTTCTATTTGAGAGGTGTAACATGTGTAGCTAATTAGATTAGCCATTTGATGCCTAGTCCTAACACCCTCACTAACCTCTCCAATGATGTCCTCTTTATCATGGAGTTTCCTAACCCATGGAGCAGGTTCTTTTGAGTTCAAGGGAGGAATCCTATCAATAGGTTGTGTCATGTCATCATCAAGGTTAGTATTTTCAACATTAGAGACATCAACAACCTTTTCCAAAGGTGAGTCATCAACTAAATCTACCTCATCCTCATGGTCATTAGATTTGAGTCTAGTATCATCAATGACAACATTAGATGATTCCATTACGGCCCTAGTCCTTAGATTGAAAACTCTATAGGCTCTACTATTCAAGGCATAGCCATTGAAGATACTATCATCACTCTTAACATCAAATTTGCCAAGTTGATCACGGTCATTCAAAATGTAGCATTTGCTTCCAAAAGTGTGGAAGTAGCTAACATTTGGCTTCCTACATTTCCATAACTCATAGGAGGTTTGCCTAGTGTGAGGTCTAAGGAAGACTCTATTTCATATGTAGCAGGCCGTATTGACAGCCTCGACCCAAAGATTTCTAGAGACATTGTTGCTAAGCAACATCACACGGGCCATTTCTTGAAGAACCCTATTTTTCCTCTCAACAACTCCATTTTGTTGAGGTGTCCTAAGAGCCGAAAAATCATGAGAAATGCCTAGACTATTGCAAAAGTTTTCAAAGTGGGCATTCTCAAATTCCTTCCCATGGTCACTCCTAATTCTCTTAATGCTTTTAATCTTGGAGTTCATTTCATTTTGAATTTTAGAGTAAAGCATTTTAAACTTGTCAAAAGTTTCAGATTTTTCTCTAAGGAAATAAGTCCATGTGTACCTAGAGAAGTCATCTACATATACAAAAATGTATATCTTTCCACCTAAACTCTCGGTTTGCATAAGACCCATAAGATCCATGTGGAGAAGCTCTAGAGGTTCTTTGGTGGTTATATACTTGCCCTTTTTGTACATACTTTTTGTTTGCTTCCCTTGTTGGCAAGGTCCACAAACTTCATTAACCTTTTTCCCAAGCTTGGGAAGACCTCGCACAACATTGAACTTACCTAAGATTCTTAAATCCCTAAAGTTCATGTGACCAAGTCTTTCATGCTACAACTCTATTTGTTTATCCTTGGACACATTACAAGACACTTCTAGCCTCAAGATAATAGCAATTGTCACTAGACCTCATATCTTTTAACAAGGTTTGTCCATTAGGTAATAGGATAGAACAATCATTTTTCCTAAACAAGACGGAGAGTCCATCATCACTAAGATGTGAAATGCTTATCAAATTAGCTTTTAGACCATCAACATACAAAACATTGGACAAGGAAGGTAATCCGGGAATGGAAATGGTTCCCTTTCCTTTGACCTTCTTTTTGGATCCATCACCAAAGGTGACATTTCCTCCCTCCTCCATCACAAGAGTCTTAAAGAAACTCTTATTTCCAGTCATGTGCCTAAAGCACCCACTATCCAAATACCAAAATTCACAAGAATGAGCTTTCAAAGCAATTTGTGCAACATGGCAAAGGTGTTCATCCTTTCTATTTTCCTTCATAGTGGTCAATGGTACATTGGCTCTAAATGTCCTAGGATCATGCAAAGGTGTTCCACTTTTCCTAGTCACATGCATCATGGCTCTAAGTGTCCTGGGATCATACATCATGGCTCTAGATGTCCTAGGATCATGCTTCATGGCTTTAGCCTTTTTCTTTTCTATCATGCTTTCAATCCTACACAATTTGATATACCTAAAGCAATTTGGTCTAATGTGACCATCAATGCCATGAAAATGACATGTAGGTAAAAAGTTAGGAATTATACCATATCCTTGAGGATGCATTGGAGCCTTGAGGATGCATTGGAGCCTTTCCATGTCTTTGTGGTCGGTTTGCTTGTTGTTGATGAGCTTTCTTTCTTTGTTGTTGAGCAAGACTTGATTGCTTCCTTGGTTGAGCTTGCATGATAGGTGTCTTCCCTTTGTGAGCTTTTGGTTGAGGGAAGTCAACTTGAGGAGCCCTTGTAGGATGAGCTTGAGGTGGGCTTCTTGGAGCCACCTTCACTTGAGCACTATTTGAACACTCTCCTAGATCAAGTTTCTTCCTAGGAGTTTGATGAGGAGATGACCCATTGAAGTTCATGATTCTTACAAAAATGGTCTTGCTTGGAGTGAAGGACATCTTGTCTTCTTCAAACCCAAGCCCCTTCTTGTCACTTGGCTTCTTTCCAACATCTAACATGTGGTCAAGTTTCTTGGTGCTAGAGTTCATCTTAGCCAACAACTCTCTAGCATCTTCTAGCTCTTTCTTCAACCCTTTTTCACTCCTTTTAGATCTTTCTAACTCTTCATTTAGTTGGTCAACTTGAGTTGAGAGGTCTAGGTTTTCTTCTTTTAATCTCTTGATCTCATTCTTGTTCTTTAATCTTGAGCTCTCAAACTTAGCCATGTAGTCATTGAGATCCATCCTATCCACACTTCCATTTGTGGATTATGATGAAGATCCATTATCACTTGAGTAGTCTTCCTCTTGACTATCATTCTCTTCTTTACTAGCATCTTTGCTCATAAGAGAGGATGTAAATGCTATGAAGTTAGCCATGAGTTCTTCATCATCCGAAGACTTATACCCCTTCATTAGAGTTATCACTTTCACTATATGTGGCAGCCATCACTTTTCCTTTCTTCTTGTTCTTGTGATTTGCACATTTTGGGGCAAAGTGACCTATTCCACCACATTCATAGCATTGGACTCCTTTCTTCTCGATCTTTTCTTGCTTAGGCTCAAACTTTTTGAAATGAGCATTTTTCTTCAAGTATTGACCTTTGGATCCAAAGCCTTTCTTCTCGGACTTGTAGAATTTCTTGAACTTCCTCATTAGCAAGGCCATCTCTTCATCCGAGTCATCACCTTCCTCCTTTTCAACTTTGGAGGCTTTTAAAGCAATATCTTTTTGCTTCTTTGATGGTGTGGGGTTAGGACATTTCCTAGATTCATAAGCTAGAAGCCTCTCAATCACTTCACTAGGCTTCATGTCCTTATACCCACTGTTCTCTTCCAAAGCCGTCACCTTAGACTCAAATCTATCGGGTAGAGATCTCATAATCTTCTGCTTGATTTTCCTATCCGAATAGGGATCACCAAGTTGACGACTTTGGTTCACAATGTCCATCAACCTCACTTTAAAGTCGTTGAAACACTCATTCTCATCCATCTCAAGCAATTCAAATTGCGTTTGGAGAACTTGAAGCTTCGATTCCTTAACCACATCGGTTCCCTCATGTGCAACTTCTAGGATGTCCCATGCTTCCTTAGCTATCCTAGTATTTTGAACCAACTTGTATTGGTTATCATCCATTGCACAAAGGATGGCATGCATTGCCTTCCTATTCCACTTTGAAGACTCAATCTCTTGTGCATTCCACTGAGCCTTTGGTTTGAGTACATCATCTCCTCCATCTGCAGGAGTCATCATAGGTGGAGTGTAGCCATCTTCAACTGCCATCCATGCTCTGTCATGAATTTGGCATATGTACGACTCCATCTTGCCTTTCCAAGAAGCATAATTCAATGCGGTGAGGAGTGGAGGTTTAGTGCTGCAAGCTCCCTCATTGCCACCGTTTCCACTCATTGTGTTTATGAATGAATGATATGAATGCAAGTGTATGAATGGTCAACACAAACCAAAATAAGCAAGGATCACCTATGTATGTCTAGGAACCTGCTCTGATACCAATTGAAACAAATATTATGGTGTGTAATATTAGTCTAGAGGGGGGGGTGAATAGATTTTAATTAATTTTTTACCCAATTTTCGTCAAGAGTCAAATTAACGAAAATGCCCCTAATTAGTCACAATAATATCACAAGTGTAATAAATACAGAAATAATAAAAACACTTGAGATATACGTGGAAACCCTCCAAATGGAAAAAAACCACGGGCTGATGAGTGCGCTACACTAGAACCTCGAATCCACTAATGACAAGGAATTACAACCTAATCCCGGTTTAATCCACCACCACTACCTAATCCCGGTATAAGTGAACCTAGTTCATCTTGCTTGTGCTTTAAGCTACCTACTCCCGGAAGCAACACAAGTCTTACTTCTCAATGAAGAGATAAAGTTTCCTATGTGAATATAAGATGATATTCAATGAACAAACAATGCTAGGAAACCCTATATGCTTATCTAAGATAATGAAATGACAATTAATGCAATCCTAGATATCAAGTGCTAAATGACATATTCAAATAGCTTAGATAAACATAGATCAATCAATCATATGAAGCTATCACAATACAACACTTAATCATGTCAACACAACAATCTCTAATTTGTATCTAGAAATATTATAAGAGAATACAATTAATTAAAGAGATGATTTAGCAAGCAAAAACACTTAACTTGTAAGAAGATAGTGAAGAGCTTATCAAACAAGATATGATGAAGCAACTCTATCCATAGATGCACTCTAGATGAACTTAGATGATGCAAGATGAAGTTTTGATTCTCATGGGGATGCTTTGAGTGATTAAAAATGAGTTCTTGGAAGTGTTTTTCCTTTGAAATGTGTTCTAAGGAAAATATATGATATTTTGAACTCTTGCACGACCTTAAGACAATGAGATATATTTATATATAAGATCCAAACAAAGTGATGTCGTTTTGGAAAAAACATTCCAGCTTCTTCATTATGGGCTGGTGAGGTGCGCTGGTCGAGTAGCGCATCACCAACACACTGTATAAAAATTTCAATAGGCACTGGTCGAGTGGCGCAACACAAGCGTAAATCCACTGGAATGTTTGCGCTGGTGGGGCTGCGCTAGTAAAGTATCGCACCACCAGCGTACGCCCACTTTTTGCTTCTTTACGCAAGGTGCAACAGCACAACCCAGTGGCGCAACACTAGCGACAGTCCACTGTGAATGTTGCGCTGGTGGGGTGCGCTGTTCAAGTAGCGCACCACCAGCGCAATGCCTATTTTTTCAACACTCAAATGCACAAAAACAATAAGTTCAAGAGTGATGAAATTGCATCCTATTTTAATGGCTAGCATGACATACAACTTTCATAGCAAGATGCAAATAGGTCAATAAGAGTCATTTAAACTAAAATGCACACAAGAAAACACTTAACATATAAGATCAAGAGTTATGTATGAATATGTGAGTGTGTGCAACTATCTCTTCAAAGTAAGTAAGTACAAGAATTTTACCTTTGATGCTTCTCCTCTTGAGGTCTTGAGAGCCTAAGCTACCCTTACATGAACCCCAACAATGTGGTTGTTCACGAAATAAGCCAATCAACAAATGAGGACTCTTCACACTGTATTGGGAGCAGACGTGTTGAAGATATTCAGTGATTCACAGATTTTAGTCAACCGAGTTTTGGATGAGTACTAGGTAAAAGACAAAAACATGGCGATTTATCTAGATATGGCTACGGTGTTACTCGGAAGGTTCAAGACCTATAGAAACACTCATATCCCGAGAGAGAATAATGAGAAAGCTGATGCCTGGTAAAGGTTGGCATCAACAACCATAGGTATATGGTCAAAGACAATCCCAATAGCTCATCTAAAAAAACCCAGCATTAAAAGAGAAGATGTACTAAGGATTGAAACCGTCGAGGAAGGTTAAACCACTTGGATGACCCCAATTAGGAAATATCTAAAAGATGGAGAACTCTCTGAAGATATAACTGAAGCAAAGTGCATAAGATATAGGGTCGCCAAGTATTTGATAATCGGAAGAGAACTCTACAGAAGGGGGTTTTCAAAAGCCCTATAGAGGTATGTCGGCCCCGTAAAAGGTAGCAAGATTCTGACAAGCATTCACAAAAGGGTGTGCGGAAACCACACTGGGGTTAAAAGTTTGGCCTATAAAACTCTTGACAAGGTTTCTATTATTCTAGGATGCACAGTCAGTAGCGGAAAAGTGTAACACTTACTAGAGTATAGCAAATGATATCAAGCAACCACTCGAACGCTTGAAGAACCTGACCTCCCATTGGCCATTTGTGACGTATGGGCTAGACGTGATCGGCGTGATGCCAACGGTGACCAAATGAGGCACAAAGCATGCCATTGTAACAGTAGATTACTTCACGAAATGGACGAAGGTAGAAGCACCTGTGCATATAACAGAGGCCAACACAACCAGCTTCGTAAAGAAGAATATCATATCATATCGATTTTGGGAACCCAGATACAATCATTATTGACAATGGAACCCAGTTCAATAGTGATAAACTTAGAGAGATATACCAGGACTACAACATCAAAAACTATTATGCTATGCCTACCTATCCTCGGATAAATGGGTAAACGGAGGCTGTAAACAATATCATCGAGCACACCTGAAGGCCAAGCTTAACGCCAAAAAAAAGAACTGGGTAGACAAACTGCATGAGGTGATTGGGCTTACCAGACGACCGAAAGGACGTCAACAGGAGAAACTCCTTATTCGTTGGCATTCAGAATTGAAGTAGTAATCCCAGTCGAGGTAATTTACACTTCCCTAAGAATACGATTGTATGACCCCGACATAAACATAGACATGTTAGAATTGAACCTAGATTAGCTAGAAGAGAAAAGGGACTTAGCGAAAGTAGGGAACCTTGCTTACCAACATAGGGCAGCCATATACTACAACTCGTATGTTTGGGGAAGAAAATTTCAGTTCGGAGATCAGTTGGGTCATTGGCGGACAATTGGGAAGGGCCTTATCAGGTGGTCGGAATAGCTGGTCAAGAAGCATATCACCTTGCCCGACCGAATGTGGGAGAATTGCCTCTACCATACAATGCCCAATACTTGAGGACCTTTTTTTCGTAGAGGACTCGGTCTAAATGATTTACACTTTTCTTTCTTTAGATTGATGTTAGAATTAGCATAAGTTTCATTTATTTATCTCTAATCAATTGTTATTGCAGTTTGAAGTTATCAATAAAAGTCCCCTTGAGGGAAGAAGTCTAAGTAATCAACAAAACATGTTCTAATTTTACCTTCGTTTACAAAGACAATCTCGTAACACCTAAGATTGCTAGTGCCAAATGGGCGATTAAGGGGCCTAGTGAATAGGCCGAAAGCATATGTCGCAAAGACAATGCACACTCACCAGAACTAACTAGGTGTATAGAAACACTGTTAGAGCACATTCAGGTCATATGTACCCGATGGGATGCATAAAAATCTGAACGAGGAAATACGACACTCATGCTTGAATCATTGCCAATAAGACAAGTTAGCGAAATATGAATTACCCCCGTTGAAGTGAATCTGGAGCAACAGACTACTGGGAGACGTCTCAGTGACTTTGTTAACAGATAAAAGACAAGTGCCTATAAATTAGATACCATACAAATGGTCCATGAAAAGAACACTACTTGACAAAAGACAACAAATTAGACAGACTAAGTTTGGTAAGTTAAAGAGATAACTGATCAGGTCAAAAATAAACCTAATCTGAAAGGACCCAGCCCCGACTCCTCTCTCATGAGTACGAGGGAGGCCCTGTGGGCTGCCCCGACTCCTCTTTTGAGTACAAGGGAAACCCTATGAGCTCTACATTCTCTAGTAAAATAACAGGACTTTATGCTGAAATCTCCATATAGAAATACTTGTTTGAATCAAATAAAATGTGAGGAGAATACTGGAGAGTACAAAATGTACATATTTATAATTTCTTTACATATATTTTTGTCCGTTACAAAAAGTTTATCAAAAATGACCGTTCGGACCAAAAACCGACAACTTTAAAAACTAAGTAACCAGTCATCCCGAGTGGGAAATGAAACAGGCCGAGTAAGAAACCGAGTAGGCCGAGTAGACCGAATAGGCCATCTGGGCCGAGTAGGTCAAGTGGGCCAAGTAGAAATCTGACCACGCCTACCATCCCGACCATTCCTACCGTCCCAACCATGCCTACCGTCCCGACCATGTTGACCTAACATTTATAAATATGTACAGAAAATTAAAAATGCATGATTTTTATGCTTCTTGATGTCATCGAGTGGCCCACCTCAAAACTTCCGAGTCCGCACAACCGAGCAGCTACCTGGATAAATTTTTAAGAGTGAAAGGATGAGCGCTAACGCCCAGTGAGTGAATGAAAACTTTTAAAAACACTTTTCTAAACCACTTTACAATAAGCATTCAGCAATACATGGTATAAGATAATATATCTACTTTCGTGCTGAATAAACTGAATAAACTGAATAAACTGAATGCTTCTCTTTGCTGAATAAGAATAAATGCTTTATAAAATCTTAATCTTTATAAAATCTTAATCTTCACCGAATTCGTACCGGGGATATCCTCCAAACGTAAGCCGAACTACTTCGGACAAACGCCGAGTCATGAATAACTTCTGGTCATACCCGAACAGAGCGACTCGATTACTCTTTCTCTGGTCATACAAGTGCAGAGCGACTCTATTACTCTTTCTCTGGTCATGCACATGCAGAGCGACTCATGACATACACATGTGTAGAACGGCCCCAAAAGCCAACCATAATCATAACTGGGGAAGGGTACATGGTGCTTTTATAGAAATCATAATCTCTTCTTGATAATTCATAAAAATAATATACTATCTCTGAATGCTAATATAAGCATATATATATATTTTCGGTTCTCTGTATACTCACCATCAATCATAAAAAGCAATAAAAAGCTTAAAATGCTTCGCAACAATTAAAGCATAAAACTGTAAACTTGAGTTTAAACAAAACTGAAACTTAATTCACTCACAACTTAGTCGTCAAGCTTATCTTAGACTGAGTATGCTAGGTTCCCTTCGTCTTCTTTCCCTATCAATCACAAAATCCAATTACAAACTGGATATTAAAGAAGAACTGAAATCTGAAATTACGAGAGCTTCACTGACTTTTCTCTTTTCTTCTCTTTCCTTTCTTCCGTTTGATTCTACTGCTTTCTAGCTCTCACAACATTTATCCTCATATATATATACTTATGAAAGGACACAGCTGAAGTTGTGAGCTAATTAACCAAGCTCACAGCTGCCTGTCAGCCATGCAGTTCACTTGGCTTACTCACCTGATGCCTTTTCTGCTTCACGCTTATACCTTTTTTTTTTTTTTTTTTTTTTTTTTTTTCAAATTGGGCCTGAAAAACTGGGTGTTACAATTCACCCCTCCATATAAAAATTTCGTCCTCGAAATTTACTGAGTCCGCATCTGATCTTCATGTTCCCAAGTCGCCTCTTCCACTGCATGATTTCTCCATAACACTTTTACAAGAGGAATGACCTTTGTACGTAATACTTGTTCCTTTCTATCTAGAATCTCAATAGGTTCCTCTTCATAAGTTAAATCTTCTCTTAACTTCATTGGTTGCTTGGTTAAAACATGCGTAGGGTCGACTATATATTTTCGAAGCATAGAAACATGAATTACATCATGAATTCTTGAAAGTTCTGAAGGCAACGCTAAACGGTATGCCACTACTCCTACTAGGGCAATGATCTCATACAGACCAATGTATCGTGGACTTAACTTACCACGTCTTCCAAATCGAAGTATACATTTCCAAGGCGAAATTCGTAGGAATACATAGTCACCTACTTTAAATTCAAGTTCCTTTCTCCGCTTATCTGTATAGCTTTTCTGCATATCTTGAGCAACCTTTAATCTGTCTCTGATTATTCTGATCTTTTCTGTTGTGACTTGAACAAGCTCTGGACCTAACAACTTTCTCTCGCCTACTTCATCCCAACACACCGGTGTTCTGCATTTTCTTCCATACAGAGCTTCATAAGGTGCCATTTCGATGCTAGCATGATAACTGTTATTGTAGGCAAATTCTATCAAAGGTATATGTACATCCCAACTACCTTTGAAATCTATTACACAAGCCCGAAGCATATCCTCTAATGTCTGAATAGTAAGTTCCGATTGACCATCAGTCTGAGGGTGAAAAGCAGTACTAAAATTCAATCTAGTTCCTAAAGCTTCTTGTAAACTAGGCCAAAATCTAGATGTAAACCGATGATCTCTATCTGACACTATGGATACTGGTGCGCCATGAAGACGAACTATTTCATCCACATAAATTTTGGCTAATCTGTCAAGAGAGTAAGTAATTCCGATTGGCAGAAAGTGTGCAGACTTTGTGAGTCGGTCAACGATCACCCATATACTGTCGTGACCAGTTTGACTACGAGGGAGTTCTACCACAAAATCCATGGTAACATGTTCCCATTTCCATTCGGGAATAGGAAATGGTTGTGATAGTCCTGCTGGTTTCTGATGTTCTGCCTTGACTTGCTGACAAATCAAACATTTAGAGACGAATTCTGCTCTCTCTCTTTTCATACCTTGCCACCAGTAATGCTCTTTTAAAGTACGACATAGCTTAGTACTTCCTGGATGCATTGCATAAGTTGAAGAGTGAGCTTCCTCTAAAATTTCATTCTTGAGTTCCCTAATGTTTGGTACACACAGTCGGTTATCGAGAACCAATGTACCATTACTTTTCACTACAAAATCAGCTCGTAAACTTTTCTGCACTTCTTCCTTCAATTTAACTAAATAAGAATCTTGAGTTTGCAATTCCCGTATACGATCAATCAAAATAGGTCTAACCTGAAAGGTAGCCAGTAATGCTCCACAATCTCGTGCTTCTAGCTTAACTCTCAACATTCTTAATTCAGCTAATAATGGAAACTGAAGATGATTTACTTTCCAATACATCCTTAAATGAGCCATAGAACTTGAAGACTTTCTACTGAGTGCATCTGCCACCACATTTGCCTTACCAGGATGATATTCAATCGTACAGTCATAATCTTTAATCAATTCAATCCATCTTCTTTGTCTTAAATTCAATTCTTTCTGAGTGAAAAGATACTGCAAGCTTTTATAATCTATATAAATCTGACAAGTGACCCCATATAAGTAATGCCTCCAAATTTTTAATGCAAACACCACTGCAGCAAGCTCTAGATCATGGGTTGAGTAATTCTGTTCATGCTTCTTTAATTGTCTTGATGCATAAGCTATCACTTTCCCATGTTGCATCAAAACGCAACCCAAACCATGTTTAGATGCATCACTGTAAACCATAAATCTATCACTTCCGGTTGGAAGAGCAAGTATTGGAGCAGAAGTCAATCTCTCATTGAGTTCTTGAAAACTCTTTTCACAAGCTTCTGACCACTCAAACTTCACATACTTCTGAGTTAATCTTGTTAATGGTGAAGCTATTTTAGAAAGTCCCTCTACAAATCTTCGATAGTAACTTGCTAAACCTAAGAAACTTCTAATTTCAGTCACACTAACTGGTCGTTCCTAATTCACTATAGCTTTAACCTTTTGAGGATCAACGTAAATACCATCACCAGAAATCACATGACCCAAAAATGTAACTCTATCGAGCCAGAATTGACACTTGCTAAATTTGGCATAAAGTTGATTCTCTCTCAAGACTTGTAGAATAATCTCTAAATGTTTTGTATGCTTCACATCATCCTTAGAATAAATCAAAATGTCATCAATGAATACGATAACAAATTTGTCTAGATAAGGATGAAATACCCTATTCATCAAATCCATAAAAGCTGCTGGAGCATTTGTTAATCCAAATGGCATAACTAAAAACTCATAATGCCCATAACGAGTTCTGAAAGCCGTCTTTGGTATATCACAGTTTCTAATCCTCAATTGGTGATAACATGTTCGCAAATCTATTTTGGAGAATACCTTTGCTCCCTGAAGTTGATCGAATAAGTCATCAATACGTGGAAGTGGGTATCTATTACGCACCGTTGCTTTATTCAATTGTCGGTAATCGATGCATAAACGAAATGTTCCATCTTTCTTCTTAACAAACAGAACTGGCGCTCCCCATGGTGACACACCAGGTTTAATAAAATTCTTGTTCACCAATTCTTCTAATTGAATCTTCAACTCTTTCAATTCTGTTGGAGCCATTCTATAAGGTGGAATAGAAATCGGAGTTGTGCCTGGGACCAAATCTATCACAAACTCAATATCTCTATCTGGTGGTAATCCATGAAGATCTTTAGGAAATACATCTAGAAATTTCCTTACCACCGATATATCTTCTAGTTTTACCTCACTATCCCGAGTATCAATTACATAAGCCAGATAAGTTGAACATTGTTTCCAGAGCAACCGTCTGACAGTAATAGCAGATATAACACAAGAAGGAAGAATCTGACGTTCACCACAGAAAATAACATCCGATTCTCCTTGAAGTGTAAATTTTACCTCTTTTCGAAAACAATCTAAAGTAGCATGGTGTATAGCCAGCCAATCCATTCCCAAGATAACATCAAAATCATGTATATCAAGCGGAATTAAATCAATATGTAGCTCATGCTTACCGACTATAACCTTACTGTTTCTATATATATTCTCAGCCAATAAAGATTCACCAGTAGGTGTAGCCACTACCATACTAGAATCTAATGGTCTTAATTCTACATCCGCATACACCATATAAGATCGAGATACAAATGAATGAGTAGATCCAGGATCAATGAGAACATGAGCATCGTGGCCAAAAATTGTTAACATACCTGTAACGACATCTGGAGTGGTCTCGGCATCTTACTGAGTCATAGCAAAAACCCTTGCCTGAGTACGAGGTCTACCCGACTGACCTCTCTGTTGGTTGCCTCCAACCCCTGCTACGCTAGCCTGGGTTTTCCCTATAGTTGTAGATCCTCCTACTCGGGATCCTCTTTGTCCTTGCATCTGACTAGCGCCACTTTGCATTGGTTGAAAACCTATCTTCATCTCTTCATTGCTTGCCTGGACTAACTCAGGGCAATTTCTTTTTAAATGTCCAGGTTGCCCACATTGATAACAACCTAATCTCCCCAAATGACACTCACCATCATGGTGCTTTCCACAAGTCGAACATAGAGGACGCTAACTTATACCCGTACTAACACTCGGTTGCCGACTACCCATTGGCTGTTGTACTGAGGCTTGGCTAGAACCAGGTCCACGACTCTGTTGATAATTACTAGTCTGACCTGAAAAACTGCCTATTGCCTTAGGCATTTTGTTATAAGAGCCTCCTACCAACCAGTTACTGCGCTTTTGCTTCTGTTCAAATCTGCGAGAGTCATTAAGGCCTCTCTCCACTCTCAATGCAGATTCAAACAACTTACCAAACTCAACATGTCCAGATGTAGTCACTATTGTCTTAATTTCCGATCTAAGTCCATCCTCAAATTTTCTGCACTTATTTTCTTCATCAACGACTACATATGGAGCAACCCTCGAAAGTTCTGTAAATTTTTTCTCATACTCTTCTATTGTCATAGATCCCTGTACTAGTTTGAAAAATTCCGCTCTTTTCAAATCTTGATAGAAACGGGGATAATAATGATCATTAAACTGTTTCTTAAAATCCTCTCAAGTACTTTCTTCAGGAGTTCTTCGTTGAACCGAGGCCCACCAATCATATGTTTTTTCCTTTAGCAAAAACGTAGCAAAGGAAACCTTCTGCTCATCGGTGCACCTCATAACTTCAAATACATGTTCTAGTTCATTCAACCAAGAACTAGCACTATCTTGATCTCCTGTTCCATCAAATTTCGTAGCTCCCAACTTTCGTACACGCTCAATAGAATTCTCTGGCACTCGCGTTTGGTGCTGAACCATGGCAGTCAACAGTTCTGCAATTCTATCCATTGGTTCCTCCCTAGGTTCTGGTACATGAGGTTGAGCTATAAGTGGTTGAGGGTGTGATTCTATCTCATTTTCACCTTGGTTACCACTCCTCTCTCCAAGGTCAGCTACCGGTCTTGTGCGTAGGCGGCCAACTCGACGCATGATGCTGTTACAAAATCAAAGTTATGCTTAAATGCATGAAACTAAATGCAAACAATTATTCTATGGTCTAAGAAATTATAAACCATAGGCTCTGATACCAAGTTGAAAGAACCCACCCCGACTCCTCTCTCTTGGGTACAAGGGAAACCCTGTGGGCTTTACATTCTCTAGCATAATAACAGGACTTTCTGCTGAAATCTCCATATAAGAAATACTTGTTTGAATCAAATAAAATGTGAGGAGAATACTGGAGAGTACAAAATGTACATATTTATAATTTCTTTACATATATTTTCGTCCGTTACAAAAAGTTTATCAAAAATGTCCGTTCGGACCAAAAACCGACAACTTTAAAAACTAAGTAACCAGTCATCCCGAGTGGGAAATGAAACAGGCCGAGTAAGAAACCGAGTAGGCCGAGTAGACCGAGTAGACCGAATAGGCCATGTGGGCCGAGTAGAAATCCGACCACGCCTACCATCCCGACCATTCCTACCGTCCCGACCATGCCTACCGTCCCGACAATGTTGACCTAACATTTATAAATATGTATAGAAAATTAAAAATGCATGATTTTTATGCTTCTTGATGTCATCGATTGGCCCACCTCAAAACTTCCGAGTCCGCACAACCGAGCAGTTACCTGGATAAATTTTTAAGAGTGAAAGGATGAGCGCTAACGCCCAGTGAGTGAATGAAAACTTTTAAAAACACTTTTCTAAACCACTTTACAATAAGCATTCAGCAATACATGTTATAAGATAATATATCTACTTTCGTGCTGAATAAACTGAATAAACTGAATAAACTGAATGCTTCTCTTTGCTGAATAAGAATAAATGCTTTATAAAATCTTAATCTTTATAAAATCTTAATCTTCACCGAATTCGTACCGGGGATATCCTCCAAACGTAAGCCGAACTACTTCGGACAAACGCCGAGTCATGAATAATTTCTGGTCATACCCGAACAGAGCGACTCGATTACTCTTTCTCTGGTCATACAAGTGCAGAGCGACTCTATTACTCTTTCTCTGGTCATGCACATGCAGAGCGACTCATGACATATACATGTGTAGAACGGCCCCAAAAGCCAACCATAATCATAACTGGGGAAGGGTACATGGTGCTTTTATAGAAATCATAATCTCTTCTTGATAATTCATAAAAATAATATACTATTTCTGAATGCTAATATAAGCATATATATATATATTTTCTATTCTCTGTATACTCACCATCAATCATAAAAAGCAATAAAAAGCTTAAAATGCTTCGCAGCAATTAAAGCATAAAACTGTAAACTTGAGTTTAAACAAAACTGAAACTTAATTCACTCACAACTTAGTCGTCAAGCTTATCTTAGACTGAGTATGCTAGGTTCCCTTCGTCTTCTTTCCCTATCAATCACAAAATCCAATTACAAACTGGATATCAAAGAAGAACTGAAATCTGAAATTACGAGAGCTTAACTGACTTTTCTCTTTTCTTCTCTTTCCTTTCTTCCGCTTGATTCTACTGCTTTCTAGCTCTCACAACATTTATCCTCATATATATATACTTATGAAAGGACACAGCTGAAGTTGTGAGCTAATTAACCAAGATCATAGCTGTCTGTCAGCCATGCAGTTCACTTGGCTTACTCACCTGATGCCTTTTCTGCTTCACGCTTATACCTTTTTTTTTTTTTTTTTTTTTTTCAAATTGGGCCTGAAAAATTGGGTGATACATGATCAGTTAACAAGATAACTGACCAAGATCAGTTAGTTTACATGATCAGTTAACAAGATAACTGACCAAGACATACCAAGATCAGTTAGTTAGAAGGGTAGTGGATTGGGTCGAAGATCAGTGATCCAGAAATAGATTGATTCAACGAAGCAGTCAGGCAATCGATCGGAGCAAAGTTAATGACACTTGACATCGTTGTGAGTATAATTTAAGTTAGCAAGTGACCCATACAATATATAAACTGTTCAGTTAATATGAGTCCTTCAACTTAGAGTGACAAGAAACAAGCTCATGACAAATAAAGAATTATATTATTGCAATAAAAGTCATCCATACAACTTTACAAGAATTGGTAGAAATAAAGATTGAAAGAGAAATGCGTAAACAAAAATAAACAACATTATAGAAGAGTTAAGCTCTAGATGTGCTTAAGGGACCTCCAAGCCCATAACTGCTAAGGGTGTTATCATTGTCATCATAGCCTTCAGTCAGAAGTCTGGCCAACAGATATCATCGTCGGGGTCATCGACCATGAAGGGAGAGTAATCAACGTTAGGCAAGGGCCCAATATTAATCCCCATCGTCAATATGTTACTCTCATCTCCTGCGTGGAAGTTCACCAAGGAGGACTTGGAGAGGATTTCTAGATACATGGTGTGAGAGTACTTACCGATCGATTTGCAATAGGCCCTTCATCTCGTCATTTGATTCTTTATGGCATCCAGAGACTCAATCTTATGCTTTTGGATTGTCCTTTCCCATTTCCGGTGAGCCTCCCTTGAAGATCGCTCTTTACCACCAAAAAACATCCGAGCGGTGACCAGACCTCACTTAAGCTCTGTCAGCATAACATCTTCAAAAGCAGAAGATCTCTTATATCGATCAACGTTTTGAACTTTGAGGGCTAGTTTGGCCTCCTAGGAAATCACTTCCATGCTGACTTGATGCTGCTCAAGATCTTTGGCTAGCCACTCGTAGTGGAGTTGAGCTTCATCAGATGCTTGTTAGGACTCGAGCATAGATTGCTGAACAGAAGTAAGGGTGTCCCAGGCCACTCTAGCTTTTTCTTTGAGTTTGGCAGCCTCCACTTTAGCTAGAATGGCTCTTGATTCAAGCTCGGCACTCCGTAATTTTGTATTGGCAACCGTCACTTCCAACTCACCATTATTTGTGGTAAGTTCCTTGACGCTCTCACTAGTCGCGGATGCCTTACTTTGAACACTGGTTACCGTCCTTTTTAAGACAATCTCACTTGCTTCACGATTCTTTAACTTTCTTCATATGATTGCTTGATTTTAGACTCGTTGGTAGAAAAGGATTGAAAAACCTCATTTTTCTCAGCGAGCTCCTCTTTACAGTCAGAATATAGAGCCTGTCTATTTTAACTAGCTAGTGCTCGAGTCAACTCCTCCATAGCTTATAAAAAAAAGTAAGAATGGAGATAAGCTTGATTAAAAATGAGAAATGCAGAAAACTCACATTTACGTCATTGTTGAAGATCATGCGTATTCGCTCAGAGCTGCCAGCAGTTCTGACCTGCTTCCAATACCTATCCTCAATGTACCCTTCGCCAGCAGACATGGAACACAACATGGCAAGGGGGTCGGTAGACGATTCACCTGAGCTTGAAAGGGGAAGTGGCCCATATGGCACACTGATCGGTGAAGACGGAGGGATTACTCCTCACGGCTAGAGGAAGGGACAGTCAAGGATATCGTTGAAGAGGTCGGGCCTATAACAACTTGTGCTTCAACAGTCTCGCCGACCATTCTAGCTTGAAGGCCTGCAGAATGAGTGGCACTATCATGTAGCCCAAGGGCCTGAACTTCACCATCATCACCACCACATTAAGGTTGTGGGGGCACATCAAGAGATGTGGAAGTGGATTAAACCCGAGTGACACTCACAACCAAACTGGTCTCAGTATCACTTGTCAGATGAATAACTTCAACATTTGGTAAGAATCCGAACGACCTATGTAACCGCATTGACACCTTATCAACATGTTCTTTAATAAACTCAAGTATGTTGTCTTCAGTAACTGGCTCATTGGGGCCAGTCTCACCACCGTCAGAGTCAGAGTCAGTAAATGCTATCTAACGTTTAACAGAGAATTGCATTTGGGCCTTACCGGCTCGCTGTGTGGGTGGATCAGTTGGAGCCTGACTTGTGGGACGATCGGCTTGGGCTTGAGATGGTTCATGTTAAGAAGTGACTATAGTCTGTTGAAGGTTGGTCCCCCACCAGTCGCAACCGGGACATGGTCAACCATTCTGGTTTGTTTAGAAGAAAAAAGGGTAGATGTCACCAGAACACGATCACCCATCTTTTTCGATCATTGCACCCATAAGATCAGATCGGTCAACATTTCCTGATCATCGTCCACTTCTTCGGGAGCAATAAACGTGACCCTCATAAGATGAGCTTCTGGATCCACTTTCGGTTAGGATTATTTCTGTTTACGAGCTACCTCGGGGGTGGAGGATCCCTTAATATTTTTGGCTACCTTTCTGCTGGTTGGTTCCCTAGAGGAGCTTTCTCGGGTAGATTTTTCTTAGGCAAATCTTTCTCGGACATGTTTTTCCCTAAAAAACCCTCTCATACTATCCCTAGAGGGGGGTTATGTTTACTCCCCTAAGCCTGCTCGACGAGGCTTATTGATGTGTTAGAATCAAGCACGTAGATGTGCTCCACCAAGTTAGGCACATGGGGCGCAATCCCCTAACCACCTGATCACCAGCCTCTCTTTTGCTAAGCCTGTTAAGGCTTTTAGCCTTCTCTACTTGATTGCAAGTTATGATATCCACTTAATATACTGAAAGAAACAAAAGTTCGATTAAGGCCATAAGAATAGGCATGAATGATATAAGCTAGATGATGAAAAGTCAGGACTTACAGCATTTGCATCTGTTGGAGATAGTAGGGAAGAGCCCCAGATCGATCAAGTCTTTCATAAGAACAATAAACGACTATCCCTGACCTCACAAGAAGTCTGGGCCGCTGCAACAACTTAATTAGACTGGCCCATGAGTCAACTCTACTGGCGTTTTGTTCCACAACCCATGGTTGCAAAAGTGTCTTAGGCCACTATTACTGGGTAGATTTTAAGGGGGTCAGCTACAATTGTTTTACCCCTCTGGCGAAGAACCAATTGTTCTTCCAATATTTGTTGGACGATGGAAATCCCCATATGAAGCCTTTATGATCCTTGATGGATGCGGGGGTGGGTTAAAGTTTTGAGGGATCCAGTGATTGGGCGAGTTGGATTGAAGGTGGAAAGTGCCCCCAATATCCGAACGGCTAAGGGTGTAAAAGTTATGAATCTTTTGGGGGTCGGGGGAGGCTTGGCCTTGATCTTTTTCCATAAATGTCATAAACTAAACAGCACTCGGTAGGAATTTAGGGTCAGTTATGCATGAGCAATCTCGCCTCTTCCAAAAACTTGGCAATAAAGGGCTGAATTGGCAAAGTAACTCTAGAAGAAAGCATGGCACCATAAATAGCAACAACACCCGGGGGTGGGTTCCGTACAGCGTGCTGACCGCTGGGAATCATTTCCACCGATCGGGGAATGTCAAACCTACCCACATATTTTATGAGTTCCCTTTTGCCCATAACGTTTACCTCGTAATCTAAAGCACATGGGTGTTCTGTAGAAAACCCAACAAGTGTGTTTAGCGCCTCTTAGAAACATCAGCCAGGTTCAACCTCTGGGAAGGGATCTTCAAATCGACTATAGATGAGAGAGAGTTCTTGGTAGAAGCCCTACTCTTATGATTGATACTTGTTATCTTTGACATATCTTGGCATATACCAACAAAAGAAGAGGCAGAGGGGTTAGAATGTGGAGGTAGAAACTCAGGACAAACGATTGAGTAATCTACGCTAAGGGCTATAGGTTGAGATGGAGGAGTGAATTTACTAGGTCGACCCCATAATATGGATTTAAGTCTAGAAATAATTTCTTTATCGCCCATTTCAACAACCCGTATTTATAATTCAGAATAACATTGGTGAATGATAGGATCCATACTTGAGAAATAATTGCGGAGCGGAGTGCGATTACGAGTAGAGTGTAAAAAGATGGTTACGAGAAGAACTAAGGCAACAAGAAGCTCAGAATGGGAGTCTGAACGATTAGGGTTTCAGTGCTAGAGAACGTTGCGAAGAAAGAGGGTGAAAGAGAAAAAGTGAAGAGTTTTCAAATATAGAGGAGGGTGAAGTCATTGATTTACACTAAAAAGTGTATGTGTACTAAGGGATAATATCTTCATTTTACACTTTCAATATGATTAATTCCCCAATTTAGACATAATTTCGTTCGCTTGCTTAAATAAATGTGTTGTATAGTAATCAGTGTATTTTTCTTTGTATTTCAAAGGTAATATGGTCAATTCAGAATTATGGAGAAGTCAGATGGCAAAACAAACATCATTTTCAAGTTGAGAACGTCAAAAACCCTAGGAAGGCTACGAAGAGCATTTTTGTAATTTTGACTATTCACTGTTCACAGTTGACTTTCAATGTTCACTGAAGAAGTGACACATTCCTATTGAACCAAATTACGAGTGCACCGTACACGCGACTGCGGGGAATCACATTCTAGAAGATTGTTGACTTTATCTGTTGACTGATGACGTGACACATTTCTATTGGCCAGAATTATGAGTGCACCGTACACGTGCTGTAGGGAATCATATTCTAGAAGCCAGTGCACTGTTTACTATTGACTTACACTGACACGATTACTATTCACTGATGATGTGGTGAAATCTGGACACTTCATTCTAAATTAATCCGATGGTCAATTTTTATCTGCATTTTGTATAAATAGGGGACCTCCCCCTCTTAATTTGGACATCCTAAATCTAATTCTGACCTTAGATTTGTGAAATTCTCTCTCTAATTTTCTCAAATTCTCAGTTTAAATAAAATAGCTAATTTCTAGTTAAATTATGTCTGACTAATTTAATATAGCTGGGGTAAAAGATGATAATGTTGGTATGGAAAATATGATCTAATTTTGGTAAGTTTATTATTTTTTGCTTTCTCCCCTCTGATTTTTGTGGAGTTTTTGACTCACTGTGGACAGACAGATGTTGTTTGGCATAGTGAGTACTTTACCCATATCTATCAGAGAGTGGTCAGTGGAGTGGAATACCCTCCCATTAATCTAGACTAAATATTAATAATTGGATCATATTCGAATTACCAATAGTGGATCCCTTAACCCCAGTTTTAATTTTAATTGATTTATATTTTCTACAATGACAAATGAACAACCTCCCTATGGTTCGGTCCGGTCTTACCTGTTAATTTATTACTTTGACACTCTTATATTTGGGAGTAGGAACAATTCTTTAGGACGTGTCAAGTTTTTGGTGCCACTGTCGGGGAGGTAAGTCCGCATTTTCTTTGAAGAGGTAATTTATTTTTAATTTTATTTTAGTTTTGCTACTTTTTTCTCTCTAATCTTCCTTGTTCTCATTTTGTATTCAGTTTTACATTTTAGCCTAGATCTAGTATGCATTTGCATATAGGACATTTTAATTTTCACTTTTGCAGATCAGTCCTCGTATGTCTTATATTTTAACTCTAGTCCATATATTTATACGTATTTGTATTTTTACCTCAATACTTGTATATATTTGTATTTATACCCTTAGAATTTTACATCTTAGTTATTTTCACTACTTTTTCTTTTATTTTCCTCATTTTTGTGTATTTCACCTTCGTGAATCCTCATTAAACTTGCATGAACCGTTGATCTCGAACATTTAGCGGTAAGTTAATTAGGAAATCACAATCACCCACATTCAATAACAACATGGTTGAAATCCCACTTAGATATCCAGTAGGAAACCAAGCCGAGAACCTTTTAGACAACCTTGACAATATGTCTCAACACAGAAACCATACCCCTTATGTTGACCATGACAAACACATTAACCCAAATCCACCTAGAACTCTTAGAGACTACATGAACCTCACACGTACTTGAGCACCTTCATGCATAGATTTCCTACCAAATGCAGCACACTTTAATTTTAAACCGGGAATCATTAAACTTTTACCTAATTTTTACGGTCTCGAATATGAAAACCCATATTTACATCTTAGGGAGTTTGAGGAAGTCTGTAACACTGGCACTGACCAAAATGTTAGCATGAATATAATCAGGGTTAAGTTTTTCCCTTTTTCCTTTTTCCTTAAAAGATAATGTTAAAACTTGGTTACAGAACCTTAGGTCAGGATCAATCCGAGTTTGGAATGATATGCAACAACAGTTCTTAAAGAATTTTTTCCCACCTCATAGAACAAACTCTCTTAAGAGGTAAATCACTTCATTTACCCAAAAACTTGGAGAACACTTTACCAATGTTGTGATATGTTCAAAGAGTTGTTAAATGTATGTCCACGTCATGGTTTTGAAACATGGAGTATAGTGTCATATTTCTACGAGGGACTCACACCCCAACATAAACAAATCATTGAGATGATGTGTAATGAGGAGTTCAGGGACAAAAATCCTGAAGAAGCACTTTACTACCTTGACCACATCACTGAAAATGATCAAAATTGGGACTCCATTGGTTCCTATGAGTCCATGAGCAAACCACAACCATCTCCATATAGTGGAGGCATTTACAATCTTAGGGAAGACCATGACCTTCAAGCTAGATTTACATCCCTAGCTAGGAAAGTTGAAGCTTTAGAAACTAAAAAGAGTGAACATGTAAAATGTGTACAAGAAATTGCATGCCATGTATGTGATTCTGATGATCATATCACTCATAGTTGTCCAAGTTTACCTGCCTTAAAAGATTGCCTTCATGAACAAGCCAATGTTTTGCATACTTTCAATAAGCCAAATTCCAACCCATACTCACAAACCTACAATCCTGGTTGGAGAAATCACCCAAAATTTAGTTGGAGAAACAATAATCAAACCTAGTATTCATAACCACCAAGTCCTCCACATCCACAAACACACCAGAATTTCCAAAACCCTCAAGGTTATGCACCTTATGTCCCACCATCTAGGAAAAACCTTTCAGACACTTTGCACTCATTCGTTGAGAAACAAGAAGCCATTAACAGCCAAACTGCACAATCCTTGATAGATGTTAAAGATACTTTGGCAAAGATTGCTTCTACACTCACCACACAAGAAAAAGGTAAGTTTCCATTTCAACCACAACCAAATCCCAAGAGTCAATCAAGTTCCTATGACAATAACCATTGCCAAGACCAAGTCAAATCAATTATCACTCATGGTAAGGTCATCGAAAAACCTATTCTTGAATTTTGTAAAAATGATGATGAGTCATTTTCCAAGGGTAAGGAAGGGGTTGATGAAACCACTGTTGATGAAGAAATAATTGAATCCCCACCTACACTCCCATTTCCTGAAGCTTTTAAAAATTCACAAAAATCAAAGCATCCTCCAGAGATTTTTGAAATTTTCAAACAGGTAAAGATCAATATCCCCCTGTTAGACGTGGTCAAACAGGTACCTTTTTACGCCAAATTTTGGAAGTATTTGTGCACTGTGAAAGGAAGCATCAGGTAAGAAAGAAAGCCTTTATGGCTGAACATTAAGTTCCATTCTTTCAAACAAAAATGTTTTGAAATATAAAGATCCCGGTTGTCTCACTATTTTCTGCATAATTGGTAACTGTAAAATTGAGCATGCTTTACTTGACCTAGGTGCTAGTGTAAATTTACTCACATACTCAATTTATCAGCGACTTAAACCTGGTAATTTAAAACCGACTTCAACCACACTTTGTCTTGTTGATAGGTCAATTAAAATACCAAAAGGAATAGTGGAAGATGTGTTAGTATAAGTCGATAAATTTATCAACCCAGTAGATTTTATTGTCTTGGAAACACAACCTGTTGCTAAAAAGCACAAATCAATTCTTGTTATATTGGGCTGTCCATTTTCAGCTACTAATAATGCCTTGATTAATTGCAGGAATGAAATAATGAACATGTCTTTTGGAAATATGGAAATTAAGCTTAATGTTTTCAAAATGTCTAAGGAACCATTTGATGATGAAATGGAAATGAAGATGAAGATGTAGATGTAGACATTATTGAAAGCATTGTTGAAGATCATGTTCAAAAGGATTCTCTTAACTTATCTGAGGATTGTTTGATCAATTCACCTAGGTCATGCATGCATTCACATCTTGATAATTGTTTGCAGGTTGCCGAAGAATAAGGAGACACTTTAGATTTTGAAGAATTTGAACAGAAAGATGACGAGCCAGAAGAAAAAGCACCTCAACTGGATTTGAAACCCTTACCAGAGGGACTGAAATATGCGTACCTTGGAGATGAGCAGACCTACCCAGTGGTAATCGCTTCTAACCTTACAGAAGAGAAAGAAAGTAAGTTGCTACTTGTTTTAAAGAAAAAAAAAAAGAATGCAATTGGGACTTTGAAAGGTATTAACCCTTGATTTGTTCACATCGAATAAATTTAGAGGAAAATGCTAAAACATATCGACAACCCCAAAGAAGACTTAACCCACACATGAAAGAAGTTGTCAAGACTGAAGTCCTTAAATTAGTTGACGTGAGAATTATCTACCCTATCTCTGAAAGTAAATGAGTGAGTCCTACACAAGTTGTGCCAAAAAAATCTGGAATCACTGTTGTTAAAAATGAAAAAGGTGAGTTAATTCCAACTCGTGTTCCATCTAGTTGGCGCATGATAATTGATTATAGAAAATTAAATGATGTCACAAGAAAATATCATTTTACCCTTCCATTCATTGTCCAGATTTTAGAAAAAGTAGTAGAACATCCATACTACTGCTTTCTTGATGGGTATTCAAGATACTATCAAATTTCCATTGCATTAGAAGACCAGGAAAAGACCACATTCACATGTTCTTTTGGAACCTTTGCATTTAGAAGAATGCCATTTGGTTTGTGTAATGCTCCAGCCACATTTCAATGATACATGCTAAGCATTTTTAGTGACATGATTGAACATTGTTTAGAGGTCTTTATGGGTGATTTAATTGTGGTTGGGAATTCTTTTGATGATTGTCTTAATAACTTTGAAAGAGTCTTGATATGTTGCATAGAAAAAGGAGTTGTGCGTAACTGGGAAAAATGTCATTATATGATCATGTCTGGAATTGTTTTGGGTCATGTTGTGTCATCAAAAGGAATCGAGGTTGATAAGGCAAAAATTGAAGTCATTTCGAAGTTACCACCACCACAAACAATTAAAGATATGCGGTCATTTTTAAGACATGCAGTATTTTATAGAAGGGTTTATTAAAGATTTCAGTGTCATATCTAAACCACTTTGTAACCTCTTATTAAAATATATAAAATTTTAATAGACACAAGAGTGTCGAGAGTCTTTTAAAAAGATAATTGACCTTTTAACATCTGCTCCTATCATGCAATCCCCTAATTGGTCCTTGCCTTTTGAATTGATGTGTGATACGAGTGATTTCACTGTTGGAGCTGTCTTAGGATAGAGAAGAGAATGTAAGCCTTTTGTGATTTATTATACAAGTAAAACTTTGAATTGTGCACAAATGAATTACACCACCACTGAGAAAGAATTACTTGCTATGATATTTGCATTGGATAAATTTCGGTCATACTCGATTGGCGCTTCAACAATTGTTTTTACTGATCACCCTGCTTTGAAGTATTTACTGTCTAAACAGAATGCAAAGCCAAGACTGATCCGCTGGATTTTGTTGCTACAAGAATTCAATCTCACAATCAAGGACATAAAGGGAATGATGCCACTCGATTGAAATACACAGAACAAAAAGAAATTTTTGACCGAGGTAAAACATTTTTACTGGGATGACCCGTACTTATTCAAGTATTATCCTGATCAAATCGTTCGATAGTGTATTCGAGGCAATGAGGTAAGTAGTGTCTTTGAATTTTGTCATTTTGAAGCATGTGGTGGTCATTTTTCATCAAAAAAACGGCTGAAAAAATCTTAGAGTGTCGATTTTATTAGCTCACTTTGTTTAAAGACACATGCATTTTGTAAAACCTCTGAAAATTATCAAAAATTATCAAAAATTAGGATCCATTTCCAAGTGAAACATGATGCCTTTAAACCCCATTCTTGTCATTGAAATATTTGATTGTTGGGGAATTGATTTTATGGGTCCATTTTCACCGTCATTTGGATTTTTGTACATCTTGGTTACCGTTGATTATGTGTCAAAATGGGTTGAGGCAATTCCTTGTTGAAATAATGATCACAAAACAATGACTAAGTTTTTAAAGGAAAATCTTTTGAGTCGATTTGGTATCTTTTGAGCCATTATCAGTGATGGAGGCAAACACTTTTGTAACAGACCCTTTGAGTCTTTATTGAAGAAATATGGAGTCACACACAAAATTGCCACACCATACCACTTTCAAACAAGTGGTCAAGTTGAGTTAGTGAATAGGGAGATAAAACAGATCTTGCAAAAAATGGTTAACCCTAATCTAAAAGATTGGTCTCTTAGACTGAATGATGCACTTTGGGCTTACCGCTCTGCATTCAAAACATCTTTGGGTATGTCTCCTTATCTTTTATTTTATGGAAAACCTTGCCACTTACCTGTTAAACTTAGAAAAAAAGCATATTGGGCCATTAAAGCTTTCAATTCTAACCTAAATGATGTTGGTGAATTGCGCAAGTTGCAAATAAATGAACTTGAAGAATTAAGAAATGATGCATATGAAAATGCAAAAATTCTTAAAGAAAAATCTAAAACCTTTCATGACAAACGAATTTTAAGAAGATCATTTGAAGTTGGTTAAAAGATTTTGCTTTATAATTTTCAACTTCATTTATTTCCTGGCAAATTGAAATCAAAGTGGTGATCCATTGGTTGTGAAACACGTGTATCCATATGGTGCCCTTAACATTGAGAATCCTAGGAATGGTAATGTGTTTAAATAACATGTGAAACCATTCTTAGAAAATACAGATTTTCAAAAAGACTCTGTCATCCTTTCTAACCCTTGTTACAACGGTGAGTAAACAAATCTCTTACTTTTAACTTTATTTGTGTTTTCAATTATTATTTTTGTTTTTGTTCGCTTTTACATTGTGAATTTTTGCAGGATTAATTTCTAGGTTTAATTTTTACTTGGTGTGTTTTGCTATATAACCCCGGTTAAGTGGCGGATGACAGTACTCCGTGATAATTCATGCCGATTTAATTCAGTTTCCCAAATAACTGATTCCCCAAAACAAAGCATGGATAAAATTTTCACAAACCTGCGAAAACATTTTTCATCGTTGCCCTAAAATGATCTGAAAAAGATTTACAAAGCACGGTCCGAAAGATTACGCTAACTGATGATGTACAACATTCTTGCTGATATTCGTTGGTTGATCGAAGCTAAGGTACGTCTAGTAGGTGAGTCTGATGATTCATTGATATCTTACATGCCTGGTTTTGGAAGAAGTAACCTTGTAAGAAAATGAAGAGCTAAGAAGTTAGACGTTACTTGTCACAAATGTGCACGTACAACTTGCAACACACGTTGTCATTCTTTAGAAATGGTGTCTAATAATCGGGAAGATAAAATTTTATTCATTATGCATGGTTTACGTAGGGAGTCATTGGATATTATCCTAACGACTCTTGATGCACATCCTAGTGGATATGTGCAATTGGCAATTGGCAATTGACCGATTATGGCCACAATTTAAAAAAAAACATAAATAATATAGTCTTGAGAATCTGACTTTAAAAGACTCTGTTTGCCAATTTATAAGAAAATTGGACGGGAAGGATATCCCCGACCTATAGAGGGCGTTGAAGCCGTTATTGAACGTAAAACCAAAGGAAGATGTGAGCCACAATAACAGCTACCAGTAAGTATCCTTTTCTTTTTATTACATTTTTCCTTCAGCATTTAATGTCTTTTGCAATTATTGTTGTTTACTTTTGATTTTTGAACCATTTGTATCTAATATCATTGACAAATGCACTGCCCTATACATATAGGTGTATCATTATGTTACCTTTTCGGGATCTATAAATACAAGCATTTGTTTTCCTATTTTTGCTTCAAAGCACTCATAAACATTCAAAAGAAAAATTCAGAGAGTGCATTAATGGTGTCACCTTTAACTAAACAATTCACAACCGTTTGTGTGTTTGGTGGCACTAATTATGGGAAATACAGAGAGTTTGTTGAGGCTGCAACTCATCTTGGTAAGGTTTTGGCTGAATAGAAAATACACCTAGTGTATAGAGGAGGTAACTCAGGATTAATGGGTGTGTTTCACGAGCTGCACGAGACATGGGTAGTCAAGTTCTGGGTATTGTCCCAAAACCTATAGCAGCAGTGGACATCATCGGAAAGACAAACTGCGAGGAGCTAGTTGTTTCAGGTATGCATGAAAGATTGACTACTATGTTACATCATGATGTGTTTATAGCTTTGCCAGGTGGTTTTGGAACCTTAGAAAAAAAATTACAATGGCATCCTGGGCGCAACTACACATCCATGAGAAACCCATTGGTTTGTTGAATGTTAATAAATTTTATGATGGTTTGCTTTCATTTCTTGATCATGCTCAGAAAAATTATTACATTCCACCTTCAATCCAAAAAATCTTTATCTCTGCTTCAAGTCCTCATGAGCTGATTGACCAGTTACAAGCTTTTAATTATAAGCCAGATCCCTCAACCTCCAAAATAGATTGGTCCATTAATGAAGACAACAAGAAACACATAATTGATTTGAATCTCAGTTTGTAATTATCCAATGGTTTTTATGCATTTTATTTTCTTTTATTTTGTATTATTTTTGTTGTTTTTGTAGGATTTTGTTGTCTTTCAAGTTGTTCAAGTGATATCTTCTAAACCTTACCTCTTTCTAAAGACATTGAGGACAATGTCTCGTTCTGGTTAGGGGGAGGGGACAACTGATTTAATAACTTCTTTTTTTCAAAAAAAAAAACAAACTAAATTCTGACCATTTTTGTGTGTGCAAAAGATAGCCGAGTAAGGAGATCTTTTAGATACTTCTGAGACGCATCTTTATAGTTCTGATGCATTTTTTCCTCTCTTCAGACTATTCAAATTTTATGAACTCTCCATTGTGATATCATTGACTAATCTTTTTGTTCATTCAGTCATCTTGAGAAATTTTTCAAACTATTCTAGACACACGCGCACATTGACACGTGATTATGTGCAGTAAGTTGAGATTTTACGATATTTAGTTCTGAAACATCATTCAAGGGTAAAAACTGAAGGCAGTGGTCTTGTTTAAAAAAAATATAGTAATAATAAGAATAATAGTAACAATAATAATAATAATTTTGTGTGTTATGACCAAAACTCTTACTTAATAGTTGGGCATCATACCTCAGTAAGCATATAGTGTTTGCATAAAACAGTGGAGAGATAAGAATAAATTGCAGTTTCTTAGCCTCTTTAACTCGAGCAATTAAGTCCGAAGGGTGCCTCAACACCTAATGCCTTAAGACCTTTTGGTTTGGGAGTCATTGACCCAAAGCTCGTTACACGAGTTAAAGAGAAAGCTTAAGGGAATTGTACTAAAAAAAACATCTGCAATCTGAGTAATTAAGCCCATATGAGTGTTTCAACACTTAATGTCCTAAAGCCAATTGGTTTGGGAGTCGTTGACCTAAAGCTCGCTATATGGATTAAAGATGGAATGTTTGTTTTCAATTTTGTTATATTTTATAGTTCAAAAAAAAAGAAAAAAAGAAAAAAAGAAGAAGAAGAAGAAGAAAAGAATAAAACTGTTGCTTAAGGAAGAAGCCCTGCTGAAATTTCGAAATGAAAATGTTGCTTGATTTCAATTGAATCTCATAGTTATTGTGTAGATCTTTATTGAGCACAAGAAAGTTTGATTGATGTCTCGATTGATGACTGGTTGTCAGAGGGTGAGAACAGAGGTCTGAGAAAGTTTGTCTATTTAGTAGTTTTTTTTAGATTTGAATTTGAGTTTTTACTATTTTCGCTTTAGTTGCTAAGGGCTAGCAATAAGCTGGTAGGGGGTATGATTAACACTGAAAAGTGTATGTTTACTAAGGGATAATATCATCATTTTCCACTTTCAATATGATTAATTCCCCAATTTAGACATAATTTCGTTCGCTCGCTTAAATAAATGTGTTGTGTAGTAATCAATGTATTTTTCTTTGTATTTCAGAGGTAATATGGTCAATTCAGAATTATAGAGAAGTCAGATGGAAAAACAAACATCATTTTCAAGTTCAGAACGTCAAAAACCCTAGGAAGACCATGAATGACATTTTTGTAATTTTGACTATTCACTGTTCATAGTTGACTTTCAATGTTCACTGATGAAATGACACATTCCTATAGGACCGAATTGCGAGTGCACCATACACGTGACTGCAGGGAATCACATTCTAGAAGACTGTTGACTCTGTCTGTTGACTGATGACGTGACACATTTCTGTTGGCCCGAATTGTGAGTGCACCGTACACGTGCTGTAGGGAATCATATTCTAGAAGCCGATGCACTATTTACTGTTGACTTTCACTGATGCGGTTACTATTCACTGTTGACATGGTGAAATCTAGACGCTCCATTCTAAATTCATTTGATGGTCAATTTTCATCTGTATTTTGTATAAATATGGGACTTCCCCCTCTAATTTGAACATCCTGAATCCAAATCTGACCTTAGATTTGTGAAATTCTCTCTCTAATGTTCTCAAATTCTCAGTTTAAATAAAATAGTTATTTTCTAGTTAAATTATGTCTGGCTAATTTAATATATCTAGGGTCAAAAGTGATATTGTTGGTATGGAAAATATGATCCAATTTTTGTAAGTTTATTATTTTTTACTTCCTTCCCTCTGATTTTTGTAGAGTTTTTGACTCACTGTGGATAGACGGATATTGTTTTGCACAGTGGGTACTTTACCCATATCTATCAGAGAGTGGTCAGTGGAGTGAAATACCCTCTCATTAATCTAAACTAAACAATAATAATTGTATCATATTCTAATTACCAACAGTGAATCCTTTAGCCCCAGTTTTAATTTTAATTGATCTATATTTTTATAACAAGCTTAGTAATTAATCTATATAATTAATTCTACTACAACAAGTGAACAACCTCCATATTGTTCGACCCGGTCTTATCGATTAATTTATTACTTTGACACTCTTATACTTGGGAGTAGGAATACTTCTTTAGGACGTGTCAGTTATCCCATAACCAAACAATACACGTGTCATAGTGGAGGTTGGTGCACGAACTCTGAAGATCACACGCTGTTAGAAATTTAAAAAACTGCCAACGAGTGCGTCATCCACGTTGTGTCATATGGGAAAATCAAACGTTTGTGGCTTAAGATTAAATGCTTACATGTTAAGCATTAATAAGTATTAATGAGCTATAAGACAAAAACCAAAGGTAGATTAAACATACCTCACTGAGCGAATTCTTTTCTGATCGAATGAGATACTCGGTTCGAATGTTTAAGGGTGTATTGTTAATGGTAAAATCTAAAAGAACGCCATGACACCAAATGTCAACTAGACTGAGCCAACCTAAGTTGACCAAAGATAACCTCACAACACTTGGTCAGGGTCACCTAAATGATCAAGTAGAGATAACTCAACTAAAGTGATAAGATTGACTGGATGAAGATAACCCGATCGGGAATGTCGAGATAGTCGATTAGTCAGGTTAAAACATCTAGTAGGGATCGAATCACTGGTCAGAAAGAATAAGGCATGGTCGAGTCTGGTAGATGGTCAGTTGAACGACACACAGACAACGTTGAATTCAATTCAATCACAACTCAAATACACAAAGAATGACTCATGTTCAAATAAGATATCTCGAAACATACTTTGATAAGGAAATAAACGTCCTTATAGATATCAAAGTTCGGATTAGGCAAAAGATCTAACGCATGCAGAATACGATCAATCCAAAATAGGAAAGAAGAATAAAACGACTCCAACAAGTCATAGTCTCATTAAAGCTCAATAGCCTCCCTTACTTGTACACCAAGAATAAGGGTTCTATGCATGTATAAATAGACCCTAAAAAAGCCCATAAATGGGTTAACAACACTTGTTACAACAAGAGCGTGAGAGAGACAGAATGTATAAACAATACATTCATAGTGAAGATTTTTTCTCTACCGCCTCCGGCAACCATGGTAATTTCCCTCTTAGGGTTGTGCACGTAGAATCTTGTGTTTGCATGCTTGCTTTCTCTTTCTGTTTTATTTCTTGACTATTGATTTACATTATCTTGTTGGACGCATGATTTTATGTAATCTAGAAATCACCGTCAACATCGGCAAAGAATATAGGAATCTTATGTTAGTAAGGATTGATTATGCCTCATTGAAGACCAATTTAGCTTTATTGGATTTGAAGGAGAAGGATTGGAAAAAAATCATCGGCTCGGTTTCATTAACGACCTGCCTATGGATTGTTGTGGTGCTTTACTGCATGAAATTGTTGTCGATCCTAAGAATCAGATCGATGCTTATGTCTATGGTGACCACCGACCTTGAAAATGATGCCTGAAAGGCTTAATGTATGTCAGATGCGTTGATGATGTCCCATGTCGCATAAGATGATAAAAATATCCCCTGACGACATATAGGAGCAAAACCAACAAAACAGGGAGCGAGGTCTGTTGCCTCCGTGGCCAATCTCATCGAACACTGATGTCAAAGAAATGCTGGCGGTATGAGCATTAACTAACAAAATTCTAGAGCTCCGATATTACATTGCAAAGCTGAAGAAAATGATTCCAAATATAGAATAAGTTTTCACACTGAGAAGTTCCATCGAAAGATTTTAAATGTCATTAATTTATTAAAATTTTATTGCTACTGCATTTTTAGAAACATGAACATCATAATACTATTAAATATAGAGAGTAGGAATATCCCAAAGAAATATAAATGAACACATATTGAAACCATGATGGCATAATACAACAATATAGTGCTGACAAAGCCTCGAAGATATGCTTAGTGGCTCACTTAGTCACTTTCTGTCTTATTTTTTGGCTATCTTTTAGCTCTTCATTCTTATTGTCGAAATTTGTTGCATATGGGACATATATGTCCCCAGAATCTTAACTAATATCTTATAGCTGTCGTCGGCAAATAATATAGCAATCTTAGGTTATTAGGGGTTGATTATTCGCCTTTAAAGACCAGTTTAGCTCTATTGGATCTGAAGGATAAGGATTGTAAAATTCATCTGTTCGGTTGCATTAACGAACCGTCTGTGGATGGTTATAATGTTAGGGTTATGCTCAATAGTAAGAGTGTAATAATGTAGTTAACAATCTTTTCAAATTAATAAAGTGATTTCTAGTTTAACAAATCTTATAGCATTTATAATTTAATTATTATAATTATCAAAAGTAAATAATCATAAGGTCAAAAGACTATGAGAAATGAAGAATTGTTCGAACATATGGATATGGGTGAGGTAGACACAATTCTTTAGTTAGTCTTGAAAATATTCATAACTCAATATAAAAGGTTGGGTTCATTTATCTTGTCAAAGTTGTAGATTCTTTTGTTAGCATTTGAGTGGGATCGAATGTGGTGTCCTTGGGCAAAAGAATCTAGTGCACTGGGTGCATTGAATAGGATCACAGTGAAATACTTTATCCAGAACCGTCAACGGATAAAAGTTTTCAAATGAAGACAATTTGAGAGTCTATCTCAATCCTAAGATAAACGATGGATTTATGGTTGCAAGTGTTATCATTTGAGCTATCAATAAGTACGATAATATAGCATAGTCTATCCTAGATAATTTGGAGGTATTCATTTATTTATCGACAGAGGACTTCATTTATAGATATGGATATCGTAGCTCAATTTATTAAATGAGAGTATAATATCATCATATGGATGTTTTGAGGTATTTGATTTTAAATACTAACGTTAAGTTTTCAATAGTGTCTATTGAAATATGGCTTCTGAACAAGTCAAAATATCCAAGTTTAAAATGTGGTCATATGAGTACATATGGTAACTTGGAGAGCTATAGGCGGTCTATGAGCTCTTGGCGATCACTGGTATTCTTCACGAGGATACACTTTCTCCATTACGATTGTCTAGGGTATGAATGAGCAATATTATATTATTCTATCTTTATTTAAGAGTTCAATTTTAGTTATTTAGTGGAATGAACTAAAATAAATAGATCGGACCTAAATGAATCATTTGTTGATTGTGATTATGTTATATCTATTGGACCTTAAATTTAGATATCCCGTCAAGATCCTCAATCCACACGAATTTACATGGATCACTTGATATATTCTACCGGACCAAATTATGGGTCCATCTAGAATTGTATTAAAGCATGTGAACTTGAACTTGTTTCTTTTAGTAAGATAGGTCTAGTTCACATGTGGACTTTTTATTTAAGTCCAATGAATTTAATAAAATATAAAAAATAATATTTGTCCTATATATATTAGCTTGGGCTGCTAAGCCTATATATAATAGCTTATTATATGGTTTTTATTTTATTATTTAATAAAATTGAAATTAATTAATTAATTGTTTAATTAAAAGTCAAAATATTTTTCCTAGTAGGAAATAGTCTCCTAGAGTCATATTATTGTTGATAATATGATAAGTATCAAATACTATATTTGATAAGTAGATAAATAATAGGAATTTATGTTAGGTTTTAGTTTGTGTTGGCATGAATTCCATATCAAAATGATGTTTACTTGTAATGACTTAGTTGTTTAGGTTCATGATGATTCAAGCTTCAAGGAAGAAGAAACAACAAGTCAAAGCAAGTTCTAAGTCTTCAAAGAGAAAGGATGCAATATGGTTCTACAAAGGTATACTAAGATCTTATCTTTCTCTTACAAGGCTTAGGCATACACACACATATCATACATTTGTGTCCCTGCATCGTTGTGCACCATAATAGGCACACACATACAATTCATTCATATGTGTCCCTGTATCGTTGTGCACCATGTATAACACATTCACACACTTGAAGATGAATGCTCATGCATTGGTTTGGAAATAACATGTTTTGGAATATGTATGATTGGAAACTATCTCTATGTAGTTTGCATTCTAGTGTGAATTGTGTTTGTGTGTCTATATATTTGTATAACATGGATATTGAACTTGGATTTAGTCTTAAATCATTCTTGATTGAGTTCCGGTCATTTCAGTTACTCATACTATTGATTTCAAGTTCTAAGTCAAAAGATACTACACTTTCAACTCACGTTTCATACATTGTCTTTGTCTTCATATATCGAGTTGAATTATTATTTTCTGGGTTGAGTATCTTATTTATCCATGTCCATGTGAGAGTTATGGTTTGTAATCCGCAAACGGATTGGAATTTCGAGTTCGGAGGCCAGAGAACCGTCGAAGAACGCGAAGGGAGCGCGAGAGGAAAAGATATGCATCCAAGCAATCTTTCCCGAGATGACGCGTGGCCATCTCAGGACAGAATGCTTGCTGCCCCGAGATGCCCACGTGCCATCTCGGGCAGCATGCATTCTTGGGCTCTTAAGGGTAGTTTGGTCTTTTCATCTTTCATTCTTATCTCTCTCCTTTATAATCTTTTCCCTCTCACATTTCATTCTAAGAAGAAATTCAAATCAAGTGTGCAGAAATTCTCTCTAAATTTTCTCACCTTCCAAACACCATAACTTCTTCATTTGAACTCTGATTTGAGTTATTCAAAGTTGAGAGTGTTCATCTATTCATCCTACATCTTTTCTTTGAAGGTTTGAGTTAATGTTTCTATTGTTTTTGGTGTCTAATCATACAAAAACGGGACTGCACCTAAATCAACTGAGGTATTGATTTTCTCTCAAAGTTTTCTTTTAAAACTTGGTCAATTGCCTTGGGTTTTCTTCTTCTACATATATTTGTTTATTGTGAGTGTTTTGATTTGTGTTTTGAACACTTTCAAAGCTAGGTTGAGTTTCAATTGAAATCATACATGTTAAGTTAGGTTTTGATTTTGCCTATGTTATCACATGTTTGGGATTGTATTGTGCTAGCTTTGATTCTAGGACTATTTTGTGATCTTTGATTGATTGATTTTAAGAAAAATAGTTCCTCACATGTATTAGGCTCTCTTGGCCGAATTTCTCACATAATACATGTGCTTATGTTCTTTTGAGTTATTCATGTGATTTGTTGAATCTATGATTAAGAATATGCTCTAGAACTTTTGCTTAAATCTATTTGACTTTGTCATATGATTTTAGCATGTTTTAGGTTTTTGTGATTTAAACTTGATCTTGTGATTTGTTGAACATATATGTGATTCAAGTTTAGATATATGCATGTATCTAGGTTTTGATTGTTATTGAACATATCTTATATGATCTAGATTGATTATACATGTATGATAGACTAGGCTATATGTGATTTGTGCATTCATGCTCATGTCTAGTATTTTCCATAGGATGTGTTGATCATAGCATTCTATGTTGCGTGCTTGTTTGCGTTTTGCATTCATGATCACATAGATGCCTTGTGAGAAGGAAGTCTTGACAATAGGTGAGAGACCTATGGTGTTGAGCAAGAAGTCTTGGCAAGAGGTGTGAAGCCTTGGATTGTCGAGCAAGGAAGTCTTGGCTAGAGGTGTGAAGCCTTGGATAGCCGAGCAAGAAGTCTTGCCTAGAATTGGGAGAACTTGGATCTGTGAGCAAGGAAGTCTTTACTAGAGTTGGGAGGACTCAGATAGTTGAGCAAGAAGTCTTGCCTTGGGTTGTGAAAATCTGGATAAGGTGAGCAAGGAAGTCTTGACAAGAGGTGTGAAGCCTCGGGTTGTTGAGCATAGGGCGACAACTTCTAGAGTAGGATAGAAGGGTAGTTTCTAGGTTAAGAGGTCACTTGAGAGATTGTACTTGTCTTATCTACTAATGGATTTTGTTTGCTGGTGGCTGCTAGCCCGTGGATGTTTCCTTTTCGGAGGTTTACCACGTTATATCTTGTGTCAACTTTACTCTATCCCTATCTCTCTAATATTTGTATTGTGGATAGAACTCTTTATGTATGTTGACTTCCTCTTTATAATATTAATTATGTATGTGTTACAATTACTTGTTTGTATCACACTTTACTTGTGTTTATATATTAATTAATTGTCTTTAATTAATATATATATTGTGATACAAGCAATCTAGAGGGACAAACTTTTGTTTGTTTTTAAGGGAGTCGAAAAAGACGTCTAACCTATTCACCCCCCCTCTAGGTTAGCCTTGAGCATTTAACCGTGATTGTATTTTCAATTTATTTATCTAGTCAAATTAGGAATTATTTGATTTCAATTAGGACTCTAATTGACAATTGATCAAATTAGAAAGTTTTTGATTTGGTCACAATTTAATTATATTAATAATCGGTTGTTAAATAAATACACCATTTGAGTTGGATTAGGAGTTTTGGTATAGAAAAGAATTCTTCTTTGTAAAGGACCCTAAGGAAAGGATTCTTGGTCACCAAGTAAATCCATCTAAGGAAAAGATTCTTGCCTACCAAGTAAATCCTTCTTAGGAGAGGATTAGGTCTCCTAAACTAAAGGCAAGAGGAATTCGGCCACTACATATATGGGATGTAGAATTCGGCCAAGCCTTAGTTTAGTTAGAGAAAGATTTTGGCCAATGCAATAATTTTACTAGAGAAATTCGGCCAAGGCTAGGTTTTATTCAAGAAGAAAATTTGGCCAAGGTTAGGGTTTATACAAGAGTAAAATTCGGTCAAGAGAGAATTTTGAGCGTAGAGAATTTGGTTCTTGCTCTAGATAAATTCGTCCAACTCAAAAGATTGGTGTGTGAAAATTCGGCAAAGAGGAAAAGGAAGAAAGAACGTTTTGTATTTGATATTGCACTAGTAGCTTTTACATTAAAAGGTTTTGTGTACAACATCGAATCTAGGTTCACACGAGTTTCAATCAAATTGATTGATAATTCACAAGTGACCTAACGTTCTTTGTTTTTCTTCTTGGAGGATTATTGTGACTAGCAAAGAAAGAGATTTAGTTTGTTTCCATCATCGGGTATACAATTTAAAGAAAGAGAGCCCACATTCCTAGGTGATTCATGTTCGTGATGTGATTGGAAGATCTTAAGGATTTCGACACTAGCTCAATCATCATGAGAAAATGGTACAATGTTTTTAATATATGTCAATTAATCTAGGGTTAAAGTTATTCTATTAAAGGGAAAATTTTTTAAATATATCAAACTCTAATTTTACGCTTCCGCCTCGTTTCAAACCGATTTTTCCCTACAATTGGTATCAAAGCCTGGTTGTACCCTTGATTAATTTATGTATATATACGTGAATTTTTTTTATTTTTATTGTATATATGCATATTTTAAAACGAGATGACACTCTAGGTATTCGCATCTATATTTACATTGGAATGTATGGATATATATATATATGTTTTTTTTGTATGGTTTGTTATTGCTCAACTTTGGTCCTAGAATTTCAATGTATTTTTGTTTTGGGATTGTAACAAGAATGGTGACCTATTATCGCCATAATTTTCATCTAGGTAGTTGCTAAGCTTTTTATTTATTTTACTATTGTGTCGACGTTGATTTCTGGACCGTGTCAGAAAAGCCAACAAGGAATGGATTTCGGCTATCAATTTAAAGAGAGAGAGATTTTAGAAAGAGTAACCAAGACAAGTTTTACGTGGTAAAACTCCAATGTTCGGAGAAACGTCCACGGGTGGTTGAATGATCAACCGAGCCAAAATCCACTATGAAAATAAGATGCTTACAAGCTCTCGATCTCTCTTTTTCTCTCTGTATTTTTCTGTTGCTTCTGTCTATCTCTTTTTTGGCGAGATTATGGGTCTATTTATATGTTTATAAAGCTTTAATCTGTCTTGTACAAGTAATGAATCTTTGTATTTAATCGTGACTTTGGTTACTTGTTTGAAGTAGATTTGTCTTCTTTCCCGTTTCAGAAGCTGGTTTTGAGATTGAATGTGACTCTGGTAGCATAATCCGATTTGGACTTTTATAAGAAGTAGTCTTGGAGAAGTAGAAGTGTTCTCAGATGAGGAACCCTTTATGCTTGACATTCTCTTTCTTCTTTAGAGTCTCTCTTCGATAAGGAACCTTGCGTGACTTAACTCGTGGCCTACTTACTAGACTTCTTACTCAGTTGGCATGTTCATCTCGAATATGATGTGATGTATTGGCCCGATTGACGTCTCCTGATCCCGAGTAAAGAATGTCTCTACTATCCCCGAGTGCGTTTAATTGATTTAGCCGATTCCGAGTATGTCTTGCCTTAATGCTTGTCTACTCGGGCTTCTTCTCTCTAAGTGTTTTATTGAACATTTCCTGATTGCCTTTCGGGGCGTCCACCTGGCAGTTTTCTCCGTCTTATTGATGACGTGTCTGTTTGGTAGATTTTACATACGACAATACCCTCTTAAAATATTTTTACAGAATAAATTTTATTTCGGGCAAGAGTATTTTAATCATCTCAATTTTTACTTGTGCCAGAATAGTCGTCTAATCATAATGGTGTGTCTTAATGGTGACCCTGTAATTTCGATTCACCTCCTTACGCGAGATCTTTGATGATGGCGACGTTTTGAAGTTCTGACGGTTGAGGGTTAGTTCCTGTTTTGACACGTGTCCCTCGTCTCTTCATTTTTCAATATCATTTATGAGAAATGATTTTTACGTCTCCCCAAGCACCGCCTACATCATCAAGTTTCGTCATAGGTTTTTTTCGCCTCGATGCCCTAGGCTTTCGTGTCACCACCCCTTTAAATTCTTTACTGAGTTTGTGCTAGTTTATTCTTAAAAGTTTTGAGAAAACCAGAATTTTCCTGCCAGTCCAGATTTCACTGCAGATTGCTTTCTTCATCAAGGATTTTTGCTCTAGTATTTCATTCTATCTAAGGTTAGTTTCGATGGAGCCTTCATCTCGCCTTCGTCATTGTAATATAGCTCTCGATGCTCTAAATCGTGGAGATTATCAGTTAGTTTCCTGTGTTCGAAGATTGTTGGGGGAAACTCCTCCTGGTGAACCTTCATTTTTAGAAGTCGACGTTTCTGGACTTCACCCTGATGTTGCTTTTAATCCCATAGCCAGTTCTGATTCATCTGATACTTCATCTAGTTCTGATTCTGACGTTTCTAACCACATGGTATCTTTTCGAAGGATGGGTAAACATCAGAACAGAAGTGAAGTACACAAGCACGGCTCGAGTGGCATTCAGATCAGGGAACAATCTATTAACGAGAATGATGTTGAATAGGTGCCCAGGGCGTCCCATCTTTCTTTTTCTGATACTCGTCCGAGTGGTTTCGATACTGAGCCGAATGTGGCCGGGCCAGCTGAAATAGAGAAATACCATTCCCGATTCGATCTGCCTGACTTGGTCACTCTGGTTCCTACGGGGGATAGAGCTGCATGGAATCGTCCTGAGGTTATGGTAGCGATTTATGGATCAATGTTATGTTGTGGTGTCACACTTCCCTTTCAGCCATTCATTGTCTGGTTTTTGGTTGACGCAGAGATAGCCCCAGCTCAGTTGGCCCCGAATAGTTATAAAATTTTGATGTGCATGTGGCACATGTTCAGTAGGATGAACCTTTCGCCGCCCTCCCCAAATGAAATTAGGCATTTCTTCACGCTAAGGCAAGTTAACAAGACGGGGACTTATTTTCTTACATCTACTCCATCGGATGGCTGGGTCCCCGAGGGAGTGAAGGTGAATCGGAAGGTCGATACCTCTAGTGACCCCAAAAAGAGGGGTTTTGTATGAGGATTCCCCACATCCAACAAGTTTTGGAAGAACAGTTGGTTTTTCGCTGAAAGGGCTCTTGGGCTTAACGTCACTGTTGGATCTGGGGATTCCCGAACGGTACTGAGAGTTCCCAATTTCTTATGTTCCCCCGAGGTGTGGAACAAGAAGATTATTGATTACAGCGATACTGAGCTGAAGAGGCTGACCCGGGTAGCTGTTCGTACTTTGGAAAAGAGGAGCAAGAGCTACTTTTTTAAAGAGACGGATATGATAAAGCTCGGCTTCTTCAGACAGATTTCAGGCCATCGTCGGCGATGTAAGTGATCTGGCACCCTTCCTATTGTACTTTTCTGCTTTTCGTTTCCTGACATAAATTTTTTCCTCTTTTTTTTAAGTGTTCGATATGGACGTCGTCAGCGATCTTCAGGCTTGCCAGGTGAAGTCAATTTTACAGGCGAGCCAAAAAGAGGCTTCCCGTCAGGGCGATGAAGGCATTGCTTTACCCGAGTCTGATGAAGAAACCGACGTTACTGAGGAACAGATCCCGAATATGTTCATTAGGGCGCCCAGCCGTCTGCTCAGGAGTTTGCTGGTCCAAGTGGTCAAAGTGAGCCAACTGGTACCCAACTGCCTGATAATAGGGAGAGGCAATGTGAAGGTCCGGGTGAAAAGCCTGTTGGACGGTTTGAAACCGGTGACGGTGGTGAAGTCTTCACGGATCAAGTGCCTGCGGGTGCCTAATTCTTTGAGTCTTTCCGGGACGATCTGCAGGCAAATCCTGCTGCTAACCTTAACTTCCACTGTTCTCGGGGTGAGAAGTGAAAGTCAGTTAGATCACCGTCTCGCCTTCTTAAAGTTCATCGGGTAGTCTCATTTATCGACTCCAGCGATGAAGATGTTACGGATGAGATTGCCCCGAGTGTTGGCGTTGGAGCATCAGTAGATGCGGTCGCTTCAGAACCGAATAGGGTTTCTTCTACTTTCGAGGTTGGAAATATAGGGGCTGAACCTTCGGGGGTTCCTTTAAGTTCTTCTCCATCCTTAGAACCGAACATGGCTTCCCCTGCCCCCGAGGTTGGAAATCTGGGAGCTGTACCCTTGGGGTTCCTTCGTTCTCTTCTCCCTAGGATATGCTACGGGAGATGTCCTCCGGTCGGGCTTTTATCGGAGAAGACCGTTGGAGCGGCTTTCGGGATGGTTCCCTGACCGAACGTCTTCAAAATGTTTTCAACGGTGCATCTTATGTAAGTTAAATCTGACTCCTTTATTGTTTTGCTTCTGTTAGATTTCTAAATATATCCTTTTACAGATGGTGGCTAAATTTGCTGAGCTAGTTAAGACGCAGCAACATCAAGCCGATCGAATAAGGCTCATGGAGGCCCAGCTGAAGGTGAGTGAGGAAGGCCGTGCTCGAGATGAAAAAGCTTACCAGCAGGAGGTCGGTTCTGTACAGATATTCACCGACCATTGTCTGGCGAAGTAGGTTGAAGCCGAGGAGAAGGCATCTTTGGCAGAGGAGAAGGTTGCATCACTACAAAATTTCCTATCTTCTGCTAAAGAATCCAGGCTTAAGGCCGAGCAGGAGGCGGAGCAGTCGAGGTCGGCGTATGACCAAAAAATTAAAGACCTGGAGCACCAAGTGTTGACAGTTGAATTCCTATCCCGAGAGGCTAGGTTGGAACTTAAAGTCCAAGGGGTGGATCGTTTTAAAAGATCCCCTGCTTATGATGCTTTACATCTTCAGGAATTTCAACGCGGGTTAGTTTCGGCCGGTGAATTCTTCAAAGTTAAGAATAGGGCGAATGAGAAAGCCTGAGCTAATTGGGAGCTGTCAATCAAACATCACATGGACCAGTCCTTGGAGTCTCTTCGGATTCAGATGAAGGAATGGAGAGCCTACTGTCATAGTCAAAGCAAAGAGCCTCATCCCATGCATTTAGAGATTCCGTCCGAGCATTCTCTCTCGACCTTTTACTCAAGTCAAGAGTCGGTCGAGGGTGTGGTTCCGGACGTCGGGCCAGTCCCTGTTGAGGATTACAGCCAGTGGATGGATGATACTGTCGACGATATTACTTGGCCGTCTAATGAAAGCCTTCTCCGTGAGTACGAGATAGTGCCAGACCCGAGTATCGGCAAATGCTCAAAATCCTCACAGCCTTAATTTTTGTAAAACTGTAGAAAATTCTTATTATTTTGTAAAGAACTATTCTTTGATCTGTAACCATTCTTTTGAGATCAATAAAATTCTCTTATTCTGAATCGAATGTTTTTGATCTGTTTATTGCTGATTGTTGCCGAGTGTTCTATTATACTGGCTCTTTGATGTTCGGGTAACTTAACCGAGTATCTTATTAAACCGGTTGTTACCCGAATAACTTTAATTGCCAAGTATCTTATTAAACTGGCTCTTTGATGTTCGGGTAACTTAACCGAGTATCTTATTAAACGGGTTGTTAAACGAATAACTTTAATTGCCAAGTATCTTATGAAACTGGCTCTTTGATGTTCGGGTAACTTAACCGAGTATCTTATTAAACCAGTTGTTACCCTAATAACTCTAATTGCCAAGTATCTTATTAAACTGACTCTTTGATGTTCGGGTAACTTAACCGAGTATCTTATTAAACCGGTTGTTACCCAGATAACTTTAATTGCCAAGTATCTTATTAAACTGGCTCTTTATTTTTAACCAAGTCATCTTAAAACAGGCAAGTTTATACTTGTGTTTCATACCCGGTTGCTACCCGAACATTACATCAAGGCTCACCATGATCATATGTAAGAGTCCTTACGCAATGCCAAGGACGTCTCTCCAGTTTTTATGCGTAAGAGTTTGCTGAATCGTTGAGCTTTTTTTAAAAAAATTGCTCAACACAGCTATGCATTTCACTGGAATTTCTCCCGATAGCGTCCCGAGCATTTTTCCAAAGTCTGGTGCATCAGGTTTGCCTTTTTGCTAAGGTCATTTTGACCATGCTCGACTTTCATGCTCCTACGAGCTTCTTCGCCCATTCGGGATTTGATGGTCCCGAGAATTCTATTTGCATGTTCTTATTATCATGCTCTTCTTCCATATATTCTTATTATCATATGCTCTTGGAATTCCTGAGTAATTTTTATTTATCATTGCAAAATCAACAGATTTAAATTCTATAGCTAATATTTATCGTAACTAATAGCCCTGACTAAGAGAACGAAAAAAGAAAACAATTTAAGGATAGAAAATTTTTAGGTATTAAGCGTTGAATGGTCGGAATAAAACTCCTTCGTTGGGTCGTGAAATCCAATACGCTCAATGGCCTACTATTCCCTTGACCTTATATGGTCCCTCCCATTTATCAGCCAGGGAACCTGTAACTTTATTTTTCATGTTTAGTGATACCCTCCTGAGCACCAGGTCTCTAAGCTGGAATTTCCTGATCCGAACACGAAAATTGTAGTGGCGAATTGTAGTGGCGAGCCACTCTTTGTTGATATGTTGCATTTCTTATTCGGGACTTCTCCCTTTTTTCGTCTAGCTCATCCAAACTTTGTAGTAGCATATCAATATTCTGCTCTTCATCGTATAGCCTGACCCGGGGGGACGCATATGATGTTTCAATGGGGATGACAGCTTCTATTCTGAATGCTAAAGTGAACGGAGTTTCTCCTGTTGAAGTCTTTGCTGTCGTCCGGTATGCCTATAATACTTCGGGAAGCTTTTCAACCCAGCTTCCTTTTTTGGCATCCAACTTTGCTTTGATGGTGTGCTTGATAATTTTATTTACTGCTTCTACCTGCCCATTTGTTTGAGGGTGGGCTGGTGTGGCATAGTAATTAGCAATCTGGTACTTCTCGCACAACTGTCTGAACTTTAGGTTATCAAAATGGGTTCCATTGTCAGTGATTATAGTGTCCGGAACTCCTAACCTATAAAGTATGTTCTTCTTTACAAAATTTATGGTGTTAGCTTCTGTGATATGCACCAGCGCTTCAGCTTCTGCCCATTTTGTGAAATAGTCGACAGCTACTATGACGTGTTTTGCTCCACCCCTTGTCCCAGCTGGCATTAGGCCGATCAGATCTAAACCCCGCATGGCGAATGGCCATGGGGCAGTGAGGTTTCTGAGTTTTTCTGTGGGCTGTCGGATATCGTTGGCAATCCTTTGACAAGTATTGCAACTTTCCGACCACTGCTGTGCATCTGAGAGAAGCGTAGGCCAGTAATAGCCTTGCCTGAGCACCTTGTGTGCTAAACTTCTACCCCCAGTGTGGTTTCCGCAAACTCCTCCGTGGATTTCTTGAAGTATTTGATGTGCATCATCTTCTGATACACATCTCTGGAGAGCTCGGGGAAAACCCCCTTCTGTATAATTCTCCTCCAATCATGGTATATCTAGCCGATCGATACCTGATGCGCTTTGCTAGTACAGGATCTTCCGGGAGCATGCCTTCTTCCAGGAACCTTCTCAGCTGGATCATCAAACCGTCTTGCGGTGTTCGAACTTCTGAAATTTCCAAATGCTTCGGTTAAGCTGTGCTCGGTTTAAAGAGATGTGCAACTGGAATGGTCTTTGGTCTGATTGTGGTTGTTGCTGACGCTAATTTAGACAATGCGTCAGCCTTTTCATTTTCCTCTCTGGGGATCTGAGTAATCTTGTATTCTTTAAATTTTTGGAGGAGTTGTTTTGCAATGTCACGGTAGGCTATCATACCTTCATCTTTGGCTTGGTACTCGTCCATGATCTGGTTGACAACTACTTGTGAATCGCTGAATATCTCAACCTCATCTGCCCCGAGAGCTATGCAGACTCTGAGTCCAGTCAATAGCGCCTCATATTCGGCTTGATTATTGGTTGCTTTGAAATCAAACCTCATGGCACATTCAACATCATCTCCTTCTGGAGTGCGGACTACGATCCCTGCCCCGCTACCATGAGTGTTTGAAGAACCATCAACATATAGTTTCCATGGGAAATTTTTACCCAACAGTCTTTTTGGTTCCAGGTTTTGTTCTGTGAACTCGGCTATGAAGTCTGCCACAACTTGTCCTTTGAGTGAGGTTCTGGGGACATAATGAATATCGAATTCACTTAGCTCGATTGCTCATTTGGTAAGTCTTCCTGATATTTCTGGCTTTTTCAAAATTTGTCTTAATGGGCAATTGGTGAGAACCTGGATTGTATGGGCCTGAAAGTATGGTCTCAGCTTTTTTGCTGTTGAAACCAATGATAAGGCCATCTTTTCTGCCTGTGAGTACCTAGTCTCAGCTGGTAAGAGTGCCTTGTTGGTATAATACACTGGTTTCTACACTCCATCTTCTGTTCTGACTAAGACTGAACTTGTTGCAAGCTCGGTGACTGATAAATATAACTGAAGCACTTCCTCTTTTTACGGTTTTGAGAGAATTGGTGCATGTCCCAGATACTCTTTTATTTTTAAAAATGCCTGCTCGCACTCTTCATTCCATTCGAGTCCTTTCCCTTTTTTGATTATCTTGAAAAAGGGTACACACCTGTCCGTAGCCCTTGAGATGAATCTTTCCAAAAAAGCTAAACACCCTGTTAAGCGTTGTACTTCTTTTAATATTTTTGGTGAGGTCATTTTCTACAAGGCCTGGATCTTCTCGGGATTAACTTCGATTCCTCTCTAGTGGACTTGAAAACCCAGGAATCTTCCCGAAGGGACTCCGAATAAACATTTGTTTGGGTTTAATTTCATCTGGTATCTCCTCAGGACATCAAATGTCTCTCGGAGGTCCAATGCATGCTTATCTGCCGAGACACTTTTAGTCAGCATGTCATCAATGTAGACTTCCATATTCCTTCCTATTTGTCGAGTGAAGATTTTGTTGACCAGCCTCTGATACGTAGCACCCGTATTTTTTAAACCGAAGGGCATTGCTGTGTAATAGTATAAACCCTGATATGTTGTGAAAGCTGTTTTTTCTTCATCGGCTCTGTTCATCCTGATTTGATTGTATCCCGAGTAGGCGTCCATGAAGCTGAGCAATTCGTGACCTGCTGTGGCATTAATCAGCTGGTTTATCCTTGGAAGTGGGAAGCTGTCTTTTGGGCATGCCTTGTTCAGATCCGTGAAATCTACGCACATCTTCCATTACCCATTTTTCTTTTAGACGAGGACTACGTTAGCTATCCACTGATGGTTGTTGACTTCTCTGATTGATCTAGTAGCAAGTAGCTTTTCCACCCCTTGTTTGATTGCTTGACTTCTTTCAGGATTGAACGATCTTCTCTTTTGTATCACTGGTTTAGTATTCGGGTCAACTGCGAGATGGTGGGACATTACTCGGGCATCTATCCCTACCATATCTTCGTGACTCCAAGCGAACACATCTTTGTACTCTTTAAGCAGATTGGTTAGGTCTTGCTTGACTTTTCCTTCCAAGTTAGCCCTGATCTTGATTTTCTTATCTGGTTCATCTTTTTTTAGCACAATTTCTTCAACCAATTCTGTTTTGGATTCATTCGAGTCCTCACTCGGATCCAACTCGAATGATAAGGAAGGTATCAATTATGAGGAAACCTTCTCTCCTGTGGCAATGCTTAAATCCATTAGGATACTCTTATCCATTGCGGCATCTCTAGACCTAGAGATTTGGCAAATGAACGTCAAGATAACTTTTCTTAATGAAAGTCGTGACGAAAGCATCAATATAATGCAACCATAAGGATTCATTGAAAAGGCCAATAGGACAAGGTATGCAAGTTGCAAAGATCCATATATGGATTGAAGCAAGCATCCAAATCCTGGAACATAAGGTTCGATCAAGCTGTGAAAAGTTTTGGATTTATCAAAACCTTGACGAGCTCTGTGTATACAAAAGGATTAAAGGCGACAAGTTGGTTTTCCTAGTTCTCTACATTAATGATATACTAATCATCGGAAACGATGTAGGTGTATTGACATCAGTAAAAGAATGGTTGGTAAAACAATTTGATATGAAGGACTTAGGAGAAGCAAGTTATATTCTTGATATCCAAGTCATAAGGGATAGAAAGAATAGAATGATTGCCTTATCCCAAGCATCATACATAGATAAAATCTTGTCTAGGTTTTCCATGCAAGATTCCAAGAAAGGTATGTTAACTTTCAGACATGAAATCAAACTTTCTAAGGAACAAGTTCCTAAGAATGAGCATGAAGAGCAGTTCATGAGTAAGGTTCCATATGCCTCGGCAGTTGGGAGTCTCATGTATGCAATGCTCTGCATTAGACCATATATTTAATTTTTTATTGACATAGTTATCAGGTTTCAATCGAAACCTGATCCTGATCACTGGACGACAGTCAAGCATATTTTCAAGTATCTCAGGAGAGCAAGAGATTATATGCTCATATATTTTGGAGGGAATTTAATTCCCGTTGCGTATATAGATTTCGATTTTCAATCGAATTCTAACTCTAGAAGATCAACATCAGGATCTGTATTTACACTTGGAGAATGGGTAACCATATGGAGGAGTATCAAGCAATCTTTCATTGTTGATTCCACCATGGAAGCTGAGTATGTTACCGTATTTGAGGCTGCTAAAAAGACTATCTGGCTCCGTCAATTCTTGATTGACTTGGAAGTAGTTCCAGATGCAAATAAACAGATCACTATCTATTGTGACAATAGTAGAGCAGTGGCTAATTCGAGAGAACCAAGAAGTCATAAGAGAGGGAAACACATTAAAAGAAAGTATCATCTTTTAAAGGAAATTGTGCATAGGGGAGACATGACGATAACCAAGATCGCGTTAGCAGAAAATCTAGCGGATCCTTTCATAAAGGTTATTCAACAAAAGAGTTTTGATAGGCACCTGGAGAATATGGGATAAGAGATATGACATATTTGCTATAGAGCAAGTGGGAGATTGTTGGGATTATGCTCGATAACAAGAGTGTAAAAATGTATTTGATAATCTTTTCATTTTAATAAAGTGATTTCTAGTTTAACAAATCTTATAGCATTTATAGTTTAATTATTATAATTTTCAAAAGTAAATAATCATAAGGTCAAAAGACTATGAGAAAAGAAGAATCGTTCGTACATCTGGATATGTATAAGGTAGACACAATTCTTTAGTTAGTCTTGAATAATATTCACAACTCAAGATAAAAGGTTGGGCGCCTTTGTCTTGTCAAAGTTGTAGATTCTTTTCCTAGCATTTGAGTGGGATTAAATGAGTTATGATGAGTCTAAAATCATCAGAGTGTTGTGTCTTTGGGTAAAAGAATCTAGTGCACTGGGTGCATTGAATATGATCACATTGAAATATTTTATCCAGAACCGTCAATGGATAAAAGTTTTCACTTGAATACAATCGGAGAGTCTATCTCAATTCTGAGACAAATGATGGACTTATAGTTGCAAATGTTATCATTTGAGCTATCAATGAGTACGATTATATAGCATAGTCTATCCTTGATTGTTTGGTGGTATTTATTTGTTAATCGATAGAGGACTTCATTTATAGATATGGACATCGTTGCTCCATTTATTAAATGAGAGTAGAATATCATCATATGGATGTTTTGAGGTATTGGATATTAAATCTTAATGTTAAGTTTTCAATAGTGTTTAATGAAATATGGTTTCTAAACAAGTCAAAATATCCAAGTTAAAAATGTGATCATACAAGTAAATATGATAACTTGGAGAGCTATAGGCGGTCTATGAGCTCTTGGCGATTACTGATATTCTTCACGATAATACACTTTTGTCTAGGGTATGAATGAGCAATATTAACTTATTCTTTCTTTATTCAAGAGTTCAATTTTAGTTCTTTAGTGGAATGAACTAAAATTAATAGATCGGACCTAAGTGAATCACTTGTTGATTATGATTAGGTTATGTCTATTGGAGCTTAAATTTAGATTGTCTGCCAAGATCCCCAATCCACACGAACTTGCATGGATCACTTGATATATTCTACCGGACCAATTTATAGGTCAATCTAGAAATGTATTAAGGCATGTGGACTTGTTTCGTTTAGTAAGAATGAGTCGAGTTCACATGTGGACTTTTTATTTAAGTCCAATGGATTTAACAAAATAGAAAAAAACAATATTCGGGCCATATATATTGGCTTGGGCGGCTAAGGCTATATATGATAGCTAATTATATTGTTTTTTATTTTATTATTTAATTAAATGGAAATTAATTAATTAATTGTTTAATTAAAAGTCAAAATCTTTTTCCTAGTAGGAGATGGTCTCCAGAGTCATATTATTGTTGGTAATATGATAAGTATCAAATACTATATTCGATAAGTAGATAAATAATAGGAATTTATTTGTCCAGTCAAATTAGGAAGTATTTGATTTCTATTAAGACTCTAATTGACAATTGGTCAAATTATGAAGTTTTTGATTTAGTCACAATTTAATTATATTCAATAATTGGTTATTGAATAAATACACTATTTAAGTTGGATTAGGAGTCTTGGTGTAGAAAATAATTCTTCTCAAGTAAATCCACCTAAGGAAAGGATTCTTGCCCACCAAGTAAATCATTCTTAGGAGAGAATTAGGTCTCCTAAACTAAAGACAAGAGGAACTTGGCCACTACATATATGGGATGTAGAATTCGACCAAGCCTTAGTTTAGTTAGAGAAAGATTTCGGCCAAAGCAATAATTTTACTAGAGAAATTAGGCCAAGGCTAGGTTTTATTCAAAAAGAAAATTTAACCAAGGCTAGGGTTTATACAAGAGTAAAATTCGGCCAAGAGAGAATTTTGAGCGTAGAGAATTTAGTTCTTGCTCTAGATAAATTCTTCCAATTCAAAATATCAGTGTGTGAAAATTCGGCAAAGATGAAAAGGAAGAAAGAACGTTTTGTATTCGATATTGCACTAGTAGCCTTTACATTAAAAGGTTTTGTGTGCAACATCGAATCTAGGTTCATGCGAGTTTCAATCAACTTGATTGATAATTCACAAGTGACCTAACGTTCTTTATTTTTCTTCTTGGAGGATTATTGTGACTAACAAAGAAAGAGATTTTGTTTGATTCCATCCTCAAGTATACAATTTAAAGAAAGGGAGCCCACACTCCTAGGTGATTCACGTTCGTGTTTGGATTGGAAGATCTTACGGATTTAATTCGACACTAACTCAATCGTCACGAGAAAAAAGCACGATACTTTTAATATACGTCAATTAATCTAGGGTAAGATTCTTTTTATTAAAGGGGAAAAAAAATATCAAACCCTAATTTTACGCTTCCGCCGTGTTTCGAACCGATTTTTCCCTACATTTAAATGTGATTAATTTATTAAAATTTTGTTGCTATTAAATTTTTAGAAGTATGAACATCTTAATACTATAGAGGGTAAATTACATGTTCTAGGAATATCTCTAGGATATTGCACACTCATGTGTTGTGAAGTTAAAGAATTGAAGAACATGTGCAAAAAAATTTCTTCAAAATTTTTTATTTTTGTTTTAGTTATATCTCTCAATTCAACTCCGATTTGAGTGATCCAAAAGCCAAAATTGTTGGCCTTGAAGAGAGGAACAAACCTCAAGCATTTTTAAAGCCAAATGATATCTTGATTTTCTGCAACTTACAGATTTCTACTTGAGATTTATCATTTGTTAGGTGAATCATTTTCTTCTTATTCTTCTTCTATGATCATCTTCATGAATGCTCTTTTTTGATTAAGAAGAATGTCTAGAATGATTTTGATTCCTCTTTGTGGTTTGTTTAAATGATTTTTGAGTTTAGCTTTTGTGTTGTTAAATTGAATATATTTTAGCTAAACTTCATAGGCACGAACTTGATTCTAGAAATGTTTTTGTGTTTTTGTGATTGATTGTTGATTTCTTGATCTAGTTACATGCTCTAAGAACTAGGTCATTTTTTTATTGAAATTTCTATAACTCTAATCTAGTTCTTGTAATTTCTAGATGTATTTGTGATTGATTGTTGAAATCCATATTTAGCTATCTTGTTGCATGTTCATAGAGTTTGCTTGATTTACGTTCTCTATTTGCTTATGATTGCAACATGATTGCATGTGTACACTTCACTTAGATCGTTTCCTTGTGAAAGGTTGAAGTCTCTTGTCAGAGTAAGTGAAGCTTTAACTTGAGCAAGGAGTCTTAGCTAGAGTCAGAGGACTCGGATAGCTAAGCAAGAAGACTTTCTCGAATCGGGAGGATCCAGATAGGCAAACAAGGAATCTTCCTAGAGGCAAGTGTGCTTTGGATAGGAAGTTGCTTCCTAAAGGTGTGTTTGTCACATTTTGGATAGGAAGTAGGCAAAGTGATTTACTAGGCCCGAGGGTAGAGTAAGGGTTGATAGCTTATAGTGCATATCTTGTGTTGATTGCTTGTGAGTGTGTAACTCTTATTCGACATAGTGAATTGTGGTTTACTGGTGGTTGTGGTATCAACCCGTGGATGTTTCCTATTTTGAGGTTTACCACGTGAAAATCTCTTGTGCTGTTTTTGACAATTTTTAATTCTTTTTCTTACTTGTTTTGTATTGCTTTAACTCTTGCTATATTGATTTCAAATTGAGTTGTTGAAGCAATCCTCTTGTAAGAATTTCATAAGTGTGATTAAATTGCTTGTGTTTTAAAAGAAGTTTAAAATTTAAGCGTATACCTATTCACCTCCCTCTAGGTATATTTACACTATATGGACTAGGGAATTTCATGAACATCATAATATTATTAAATAAGGATATCCAAAAGAAAAGTTTATCACACTTAACAACCTGAAATTCACGATCAATTACCGGATATTCTCAACCTCAAAAACGTAAGTTAATGTTTATCACACTATTTGTTAATGGTGTCTTTGTTTAGTCGCCTTGTTTGGTATTATTGGTAGGCTCGGAGTTCGGTTTGTATTTGGACGTAGGAAAATACCACGATGAGGGAACAAGATACGACCGGGAAGACATGTATGATGGTCGTAGATCAGTTTCAACTGACAAGGAAGCTCCGCTCATAAGGAGTAGGGAGACAACCTCTGCGGTTAAGTACAACCTTTGTGATACCTACGTCACAGAACGAGTCACAATGGGCCATTATGGCCTCTCCATTCACCTAAAGTTTGACGAACATGGCGAACCAAAAGGTGAATGGAAAGTTTTATTAAGAATGATAGAGGCGCTGGAGCAAAGGCAAGGTTGTGGGAACTTATTAATTGGTAACTCTAGCAGTCCATTCATTGACCATAAGGCGAACCCGTTTTTCAGAGAAGTTCAGGATGTCGCACATGGAACGGTTCAAAGCCAACACCGACCCCTAAGAACATGTCAGGAGAAACCAGAGTGTAATTGCATAATATGATTATGACAATGCACTCATGTGTAGGATGTTCCCTCAAACATTAGGGAATTAGGGGTCTAGGAGGTTTGGTGACCTCACTGGCAAATCAATCAGGAACTTTAAGGAGTTAATACAAGCTTTCACCATATAATTCATAGGGAATAATTAGTGTAGAAATATCCGTCCTTTCAACCTTGAAGCAAAGAAATGATGGGAAATTGAAAGACTGCCTTGCCAGATTCTCGTAGGAAGCATATGAGGTACATGATCCCAATGATGAGGTGGTGGTGTCTGCATTTGTCAACAGATTGTTGTACAGCTAGTTGTCGCTCAGTCTAAGACAGAGGGGGTCGACCACTTACACAAACTTGGTAGATGATGTGGGAGGATATACAATGGCAGAGGAGTAATAGATAGCCCATGGGGGAGAACATATACACGGCGGCTGACCGAAAAGTGGCCAAAAACCCAAAGATAACAATTCGAAGGGTAACAATAAGTGGGACCAAAAGAACAAAGAGGCAATAAACCAATCAAGGGTAGTACACCAATTACATCCCACTGACCCAAAAGCATGAAGAAATCATGGCCATGATAGAGAATAAGAACCTATACAAGAGGCCCCCAAAGCAGTCCAATTTCACGAGAAAGAATACCTCCAAGTATTGCCGATTTGAATGAGAAAATTGCCACGAGACCTCCAAGTGCTACCAACTGAGAGATTACATCGAGAAGTTGATCAGAGAAAGGCACTTGAAAGACATGGACTTTAAGGGTGGCGATGATCAGCAAAGGGACCCCCAGGAGAATGAGCAAGATAGAAAAGGCAGTACTATGAGGAAAGTCATATGGGGGTGATCAACACTATCTTCGGTGGGTCATGCACAGGAAAAAGTAACCGGGAGAGAATGATTGAAGTCCGTGAGGTAATAAATTTCTAGAGAAAATTTGAGGTAAAATAAGTTGGCCCCGACCAGAACAAAATCAAACAATACTGGGATCTGATCATGTTTTCTGAAGCTGACGCACATGGACTTGAAGTCAGACCCAATGACACAATCGTGGTATCAGTTTGAATTAGTCACAAGGAGGTAAGAAGAGTGTTGATTGATAATGGAAGCTCAATGGATATATTAAGCATCAAAGTATTCAATCAGTTGGGGCTATAGAGGAAAATCTGTAACCATTGATGATTCCACTCAGGGGGTTCGGAGGAGCAGAAGTAAGATCATTAGGGACAGTTAAGCTGTTTGTGGAAATTAGAAGTTACCCATGCCAGAAAAAAGTAATCCTAGATTTTTTGGTCATAGACACTGAAAACCGACCCTATAACGCCCTATTGGGAAGACCTTTCCTAAATAAATCAAAGGTTATCACTGCAACGTATGCTCTGACCATAAAATTTCCAACTGAGTTAGGGCTCAGAGTCATGAAGAGCTCCCAAGAATGGATGAGGAAAGCAATCTGGCAGTGTATAGGGAAAAAATCGAAGTCAGATGTAATACAGATAGACCTTCCCATGGAGAAAAATTGCCAAAAAATGGATGAGAATGAGGCCAGAGCAGAGACAGTGACCCAGCTCTACTTTCCAAGGGAGACATCCCTAGAAGATAGGAAAAACCAGGAAGAGGAACCAAGAAATGAAGTCATAATCGATGAAAGTAACCATGAATAAACGGTAAAGTTAGGGGTTCGGTTAACAGAACAAATCTAAAATAATCTAGTCAACCTGTTAAAAGAATACAGGGATGTGTTTGCATGGAAGCATGAAGACATGCCAGGGATTTATGCTAAAGTAACCTCCCATTACTTGGCAGTCGACCCCGAGCGAAAACCAATCATCTAAAAGAGACAACGGTTTAACCCTAAAAGCAGTCAAGCAATCAGAGAAGAAGTCCAAAAGCTACTGGCAGCAGGATCAATCAGAGAGGGACAGTACTTCGAGTGGGTCGCCAATATCCTACTTGTAAAGAAGAAAAACAAGCAATGGAGAATGTGTGTGGATTTCACAGACCTAAACAAGGCATGCCCAAAAGACAGCTTTATCTTGCCTCGAATAGATCAGTTAGTTGACATAGGCACAAGACATGAATTGCTCAGTTTCATGGACGCCTATTCAGGTTAGAACCAAATAAGAATGTTTGGTCCTGATGAAGAAAAGAGTGCCTTTACAACCGACTAGAGGCTCAACTACTATAGATTAATGCCTTTTGGCCTCAAGAATGTCAGGGCAACTTACCAAAGGTTAGTAAACATGATGTTTGTCTGATAGGTTGGCAAGAATATGAAAGTATATGGAGATGACATGCCGATAAAAATCATTACTACCGTAAGGCATGTAGCGGATCTAGATGAGACTTTTAGGATGCCGAGAAAGTATGGAATGAAGCTCAACCCGAAGAAATGTGTTTTTAGGGTACCATCGAGAAAATTCCTCGGTTTTCAAGTTCACCAGAGGGGGGATCGAGGTAAACCCTGAAAAGATAAAGGTGTTGGAAAAAATGAGGCCCCAGTTACCTTAAAGGATATTCAAAGGATGACAGATTGCCTAGCCTCATTAAACCGATTCATCAGCAAATTAACGGACAAGTGTTTGCCTTTCTTCAGGGCCATAAGGAAAGGTAAATGAGTGGAATGGAATGAAGAGTGCGAACAAGCCTTCTAAAAGATTTAGGAGTATTTAGGCAAGGCTCAATCTTGTCAAAACCATTAGACGGAGAAGTGTTATACTTATATCTATCAGTCACAGCAGTGGCTACGGGGCCAGTGTTGGTCAGGCTTGATGAGGAAATATAAAAACCAGTGTATTATACCAGCATTGCCTTGCTACCATCGGAAACAAGGTACTCAGCAGCTGAGCAAATGGCGTTAGCACTAAGGACAACAACAAGAAAATTGGGACCCTACTTCCATATGCATAAGATCGAGGTCTACACAGACTGTCCGCTCAAGCAAATTTTGTCAAAACCAGAAGTGTCAGGAAGATTGAAAAAATGGGCAGTCGAGTTGAGTGGGTGTTCGATATCACTTACTTACCAATGACAGCAATAAAGGGGGTAGACTTAATCGCTGAGTTCGCTGCACCAAACAACGAAGTGATCAGAATGTTTGGGGATAAAGAAATAAAGGTTTTTCACTGCAGTTACATGTCGAAGGATCGTTAAAAACGTATGGTAGTGGGGCACACATAATGGTATCTAACAACATGGCAGAATATGAAGCATTGTTGGCAGGACTTAGGGTCAGCACAACGTTGAGAGTAGATGAGTTAGAAATATTCAGTGATTCACAGGTCGTAGTCAACCAGGTCTTAGATGAATAGCAAGTAAAGGATAACAACATGGTGGCTTATCTAGAGATAGCTAATGCCTTATTTGTGAAGTTCAAGATCTACAGAATCACTCAGATCCTAAGAGAAAAATGAGAAAGTCAATGCCCCTTCAAGGTTGGCATCAACAACTGCAAGTATCGGGTCCAAGACAATCCATGTGGCTCATTTTAAGAAACCCAACATCAAATAAGAGAGAGAGTTAGTGGTTGAAGTAATCGAGGAAGTACATATCACCTGGATGACCCAGATCATAAAATACCTGAAGGATGGTGCGCTCCCTAGGGGTTTAATAATTGGAAGCAAACTTTACAGAATGGGGCTTTCAAAAACCCTACAAAGGTGTGTCGATCCGGCAGAAGATGGTAAGATCTTAGCTAGTATTCACTATAGGGTGTCTGGAAACCACACTGGGGGTAAAAGTATAAAACCCTTAGACAAGGATTTTATTTGCCAACTCTATTTCAGGATGCACAATCAGTGGCGAAGAAGTGCGACGCTTACCAAAGGATAACAAATGATATCAAGCAGCGATACGAACACCTGAAGAATCTAACCTCGCCTTAGCCATTTGCAATGTGGGGATTGTACTTTATCGGCTCAATTCCAACAACGACCAAAGAGGGTGTGAAGCATGCCATACTGGTAGTGGATTATTTCTCGAAATGGGCAGAGGTAGAAGCACTTGTGCACATAACTGAGGCCAACATAACTAGCTTTCTAAAAAAAATATCATATATCGGTTTGGGATCTCGGATACAATCATCACTAATAACGGGACCTAGTTTGACAACTTCAGAAAGATATCACAGGACTACCATATCAAAAACTACTGTGCCACACCAGCCTATCCTCAGACAGATGGGCAAACTGAAGCTGTGAACAAGATCATCAAGCATACCTTAAAGACCAAGCTAGATGTTAAAAAAGGGAACTGGGCAGACAAGCTACCTAAAGTACTCTAGGCTTATCAAACGATCGAAAGAATCTCAACGGAGAAACTACCTATTCACTGGCATTCATAATCGAGGCAGTAATTTCGGTCGAGGTAATCCACTCCGCCCCAAGAATATAGTTGGATCTCCATGACGTAAACGTGGATATGCTGGAACAAAAACATGGACAAGCTTGAAGAAAAAAAGGGACTAAGCGAGATTAAGAAACGTAGCCTTCCAATATTGGGAACCCATATATTACAACTTGCATGTCCGGATAAAAAGGTTTCAGCTTGGGATTTGGTTCTCAAAAGAGTGTCCCTGAATACAAAGGAAAAGACAGTCGAATCATTGGCAAATAAGTGGGAGGAACCCTATTAGGTGGTCGGGTTAACCAGCCACGGGGCATATCGTCTTACACGACCAGATGGTGGAGAGTTGCCCCAACCGTGCAATGTCCATTACCTGAAGATCTTCTATCCATAGGGGAAGAGATTCGTTTTTCATTTTTTCTAATTATTTGTTTCTTTTAGCAATTAGACATTAGTTTGTTTCTAATTAGTTGTCATTTTCTTATAGCATTTTGATTGAAGTTATCAATAAAAGTCCCCACAGGGGAAAAATTCCAGATAAAACCTAAACAAAAGTGTTTGAAATTGGTCTCCGCCATATAGAGACATGCCTGAACACCCGAGTTAGCTTAGGCAAATGGTGTTCGAGGGGTCAAGTGAGAGGTCGAAAGCAAAGTCTAAAAAAAAGGGCGGCGCATACTCACCTAAGCTAACTGGGTGCATTAGAAGCATTGATAGAGCGCCTTCAGGTGGTTAGATACCTGATGAGATGCACAGAAAGTTGGATAAGGTATTCAAATTCTCATACAAGAATGCTAGTTAACCAGATACTTGGCTAAGATAAGTTAAGTTAATGAGATGCAAATCATCCTTATTGCAGCAAATATTGAGCAAAAGACAACTGGAGACGTCCCAAAGACTTAGTTGACAGATAAAAGACAAGTGTCTATAAAATAGACACCATGCAAATGGTCCATAGAGGGGACACTGCTTGGTAAATATCAAGATCGAACGTGAGTAGCCCAACCAAGAAAGGTCAAAGATTGTTCACACAACCAACCAGAGATGATCGGCTAACAAGATAACCGATCAGGTCCGACCAAGTTCGGTCAGTTAGTGAGATAACTGATCGGGTCAAAAACGATCAGTTAATAAGATAATTGAACAAACCAAAGGTGGTCAGCTTATAATGAAACTGGTCGGACAAAGTTAAATCAATTAATGAGATAACTGATCGGGTTAAAAAATAATGGTTAGTGAGATTATCGATCAAGTGATAAAATTAATTGACAATAAGGCCGATGTAGCTCGACACTATTATGTACATAGTTTAAGCTAATGAATTACCCAAGCCATGTATTGATCATTCAGTCGAGTATGATTAAGATAAGTCACTCAACTTAGTGCAGCGATAAAAACAAACACAAGCAAATAAAGATCTGTATTATTGAAAATAAAATAATCTTTTATACAGTTTTATAGAAATTTTTGAGATGTCTAATATATATATATATATATATAAAGATGAAAAAAAAAACAAAATACATATACAAAAAAAAATGGTGCAACAAATTCAGGCTCCGGTTGTGCTCGAGGGACTGCCGGGGGGATTATTTTAGTCCCTATAACCATTGGTCAGATCTCTAAAATTCGGCCAGCAGATGTCATCTAGGTCATCGGCCATGAAGGAAAAGTAGTCAGCATCAAGTAGAGGCCCAGTGTCAACTCCTTTCGTCGAAATGCCACTTTCTGCATCTGTACGGAAAGTCACTAAGGAGGACTTGGATAGGAGTTTGAGATGCATGATATGGGGGTCCTTTCCGACCAATCTGCAATAAGCCCTTTATCGTGCTCTCTGGTTTCATATGGCCTCAAGCTCAGCTTTATGATTCTGGATCGCCAGATCTCATTTTCAGTAAACCTCTCCTACAGATTGCTCATTGGCACCGAAGCATATCTGAGTGGTAACAAGCCCTCACTCCAACACCCGCAGCATGACGACCTCAAAAGTAGAAGACCTCTTGAACCGATCAACGTTTTAGACCTAGAGAGCCAGATTGGCCTCCTACGAGAGCATATCCATGATGACTTACTGATGTTTCAAATCCTCGGCTAGCCTCTCACAGCAAAGCAAAGCCTCATTAAACTCCTGTTGTGGCTCGAGCATAGATTGTTGAGCAGAAGCAAGGATGTCATTGGCAGTTTTGGCCTCTTCATTGAATTTGGCGGCCTCCCCTTCAACCAAATTATCCTTTGACTCAAGTTTGGTGCACCACAACTCAACTTTGATGACCCTCACTTCTAACTCGCCATTATTTATGGTAAGCTCCCTGCCATTTTTACTGGTTACAGAAGCCCTACTCTAAAAACTAGCCAGCGACCTAGGTCACCTTGCGTTTTTTTAGCCTCTCCTCATAAGATTGCTTGATCTTCGATTCACTTGTCGGAGTAGATTTAAAAACCTTGTTCTTCACAGCAAGCTCCTTCTTCAATTGGGATATTTCTATAACATGTCTATCTTGAGTGATCAGGGTTCGAGCCAACTCTTCCATAGGCTACCAAAAGAGAAAGGATAAGAACGAAGACAAGCCTGGAAAAAAGATGAGAGATACAGAAAACTTATGTATACATCATTGTTAAAAATCATATGAATCCGTTCAGAGTTATTGGTAGTTCTGGCCTCTTTCCAATATCCTTCCTCGATACATCTCTCACCAGCGGACATGGAACGCAACATGGCAAGGGGTCAGTCGATGGACCACTTGAGCTTAAATGAGGAAGAGGCCCAAACGGTGCTCTGTTTAGTAAAGATGAAGGGATTGTCTCTTCATTCCTAAAAAGAAGAATGGTCTGGGACACCGTTGATAAGGTCAGGTCTACAACAATGCTCGTGTCTGGAGTTCTACAGAGCTCCCTAGTTTGAAGGCTTGTCGAGGGGATCGATTCTTTTTATGCCCCAACTGCATAAACTTGACCACCCTCATTAGCAAGGGGAATCTAGAGTTGTAACTGTGGGCATGGGAGTGGATCGATCCTAGGTAATGCCCTAGCCAGGTTAATCATAACATCACCCATCATAGGGTCTGGAAAGACCTCAGATGGTCATTAACCTCATGGACGCCTTGTTAACATAGTCCAAGAAATGGTCGGACACATTTTCATCAACAATAGGCTCAACAAGGCCAGTCTCGTCAGCATCAGCGTCAGAGTCAGTAAAGACTATCTGACGTTTAACTATAAATTGGATTGGGGTTTTACTAGCTGTGTAGAAAGATCATTTGGGGCCTAACTTCTGAGGTGATCGGCTTGAGCACGAGATGATTCAGGTTAAGGTGGAAGTTTTTGTATGTTGAAGATTAACCTGCTCACCAATCTCAACTGAGACTTGATCAAACATCCTGGTCTATTCTGATGAAAGGGAAATAGATGTCATAGATCTGCGATTGTCCCTCTTCTTTGATTGAGCTTCCCTTAAGATCATATCAGTCAACATCTCATGATCATTATGCTCCTCTACAGGATCTGCAAGCCTGGCCTCTATGCAATGAGCCTCTAGACCCGTTACTAGCTGAGCCTCTTTATGTTTACGAGCAACCTCGGAGGCGGAGGGCCCTTTTACATTCTTGCCCACCTTCATGTCAGCCATTTCCTTGGTGGATCTTTTCTTACCATCCCTCGGGGGGAAGTGATCGTGCTTATTCCTCTAAGCATGTCCAACTGGGCTTGTCGTGGTATTATGATCAAGCTCATAAATATGCTCTACCAGATCATGTTCGGGGGGAGCGATCCCACTAGCCACTTGATTAGCAACTTCTCTCATGCTAATCTTATCAAGGTTCTTAGCTTTCTCGGCTTGATCACCAGTAACGATGTCTACCTCATACACTGGAGAATAAATAAAGATCATAAGGTATGCATGGTTGATATAAGCTAAATGATGAAAAGTTCATAACTTACATCGTTTGCGTATGCTGGAAAGGGCAGGGAAGAGTTCTAGGTCGACCAAATCCTTTTCCAAAAAGAAGAAGCGACAGACCCTAGTCTCCGAAGATGTTTGAGTTACCGCAATTAATGCAGTTTGCTTAGTCCCGAGTCAGCTCAGCAGGAGTTTTATTCCATAACTTAGGGTTGTATAAGTGTCTTGGGATACTGTTTCTGACTAAGTTCTGATGAGGATCAGTCACGACCATCTCGCCTCAGTCACCCCTAACAAAAAACCAATTATTCTTCCAATACTTGTTCGACGATGGAAAACTCCATATGAAGCCTTTGTGCTCCTTGTTAGATGCTAGAGTGGGCTCCTATTTGAACTCACAAGGAATCCAACGGCTGGGAGAATTGGATTGGAAAAGGAAAGTGCCTCATGTATCCGATCGGTTAAGAGTGTAGAAGTTACAAATCTCCTGAGAGGTCGGGGGATGTTTGACGCCTATCTATCTCCATAAATGCCATAAGCTGATCAGGACCCGATAAGAATTGGGAGTTAGCTATGCATGAGCTATACTAGCCTCAGCCAAAAATCTAGCGATAAAAGGCTGAATTGGCAGATTCACCCCAGAAGTGAGCATAGCTCCATAAATAGCAACGGTGACTGTGGGAGGTTTCCAAATAGTGCACCAACTGCGCAGAATCAACTTTATCGATCGAGAAATATCGATTCTATCAACATACTTTACAATTACCCGGTCGGCCACCACGTTCACCTCGCAATCGAAGGCACATGGTTATTCAGCAGAAAACCTCAACATGTGCGCTCAACACCTCTTAGGGACGTCAGCTAGCTTTAACCTTTACGAGGAAATTTTTAAATCACCTATTAAAGAAGGAGAATTTCTTGTGGAAGCTCTGCTTTCGTGACCAGTACCTGTTGCTTTTAATATAACTAGGCATACGTCATCAGAAGAAGTAAGGGGGATAGAATGCGAAGGTAAAAACTTAGGACAGGCAATCGAATAATCCATGTTGAGAGTTATAGATTGAGTTGGAAGAGTAAATGCATGGGGATGGCTCCACAATATAGACTCATATCTGGCAATATTCTCCTTACCACCCATTTCAACAGCGCGTATATAGAATTCAGAATAATGATGACAAAGGATGGGATCCATACCTGAGTGATTAGAGTGGGCGTAACATGAATCCTGACATGGGTAGAATCGAAGGTCTGATTAAGGTGGATGGTCGCGGAAGAGTCGAAACAACAAAAAACTTCGAAAGAAGATTCTATAAAGGAAGAGAAATTAGAGTTACGGTTTTGTAATGAGAAAATAGCAAAGAAAGATTGTGAAAGAGGGAAGAAGAGTTTTCAAAATATATATAGTGGAGAGTGACATCATCCTCTAACTGAAAAAACTCGTGTGAGAGTGGAGGTAAAGATCACGCACCATTCAAAATCAAATAAGTTGCCAATGATTTCGTCACACACATCATTTCACTTAGGCAAATCACGATTCCAATATGTGGAAAATTAGTCTTAGTCAAATAAGGTGTCTTGAAGAGCACTCTAATAAGGAAACAAATTTCCTTAGAGATATCAGAGTCCAAATTATGCAAGAGATCTAATGCATTCAGAACATAAACAATGCGAAACATGAAAGAATAATAAAACGACTCCAACAAATCAGAGTTTCATTAAACTTTGATAACTTTCTTTACGTGTACACTAAGAATTAAGGTTATATGCAAGTATAAATAGACCCTAATAACACCATTAAAGGGTTAACAAAAAGTAATTACGCAAGAGTGTAAAGAGAGATCGAGTGTGTAATCAAAACATACGTAGTAAAGATTATTTCCTCGCCGTCTCCGGCAACCGTGGTTTTTTCCCTTCTTGAGTTTTCCACGTAAGACTTTGTGTTTGCATGCTTAATTTCTTTTCTTATTTTATAGTTTGATCGTTGAGTCATGTTAGCTTGTTAGACGCGTGGTTAATTAAACATAATCCAAAAATCATTGTCCACAAGAAGTGATGGAAACGAAGATCTTGAAATGATGGAGAATGATATGCAACAAGAAACAAGCAACAATGAAGAAGTAAGTTTTTAGTTATTTTTAAACTTATAAATTTTTTGTTTTCCCGTTGAATTCCAAGAATTTTGACACAATGTTGGTTATATCAAAGTTTAAATTTATCATATCCCTGGCATACTTTTTCTACAATGTTGGTGTGATTTTTTATTTACAACAATTTGGAAAAATCGAAACAGAGAGAAAACTGAATTTTTATTATTGATTTTGATAAAAATCATTAGCTGTATAGAGAGAGCCTATTTATAGTCTCATGTATACATACTCCATAGTTGCAAATATTTTAAAATTCAAATTCAAATTCAAATTCAAAATAATAATGAGTAATATATTAATATTAAAATAAAATGGAGTGTCTTTATAATTTTATTTTTTAGAAAGTTGTTTTTTTTAATGGGTCGTCTTATAATAGGAGTGTCAAAATATAAAAAGAGATAATTTTGGAATAAAAGAAAGTGTTTTTAGAATTCTTTTTGAATTAAAATTTTTAGAATGGATTGTCTGAAAATGGATTGTAAGGAGAAACCCTAAAAAAAACATTTTGATTTAGGTTATTTAAATAGTGTATTTTTAAAATAAATTATATGTGTTAAGCGTACGCTATTTTAGGTGACAATAGCTTAAAATTTATCTTTGTACTTCAATCAGTTCTTACTTTGAAATTTTCGAATATTTTATTCTTTCTTCTTCTTCATAGAGGTCTGTTTAACAAACCTCTAATGGAGGTCAAACATTATCAATGCATCTTTAGTGAATAATTAGCTTAGTGGGGCTACGCAGACGCATTCGGATCGAGCTTTTATCTTAAAGCTCGATCCGAGCTTTTATAAAAGCTCCGAGCTTTGTATACTCAGATCGACCTTTTATATAAAAACTTCAAGCTTTTATATGAAGCATTTATACAAAAGCTCGATCCGAGGTTTTATAAAATCTCAGAGCTTTTATAAAAGTTCGGATCGAGCTTTTGTATTCTCGGATCGAGCTTTTATATAAAAGCTCGAAGATTTTATATAAAAGCTCGAAGATTTTATATAAAAGCTTTGAGATTTTGTACAAAAGCTCTGAGCTTTTAAAGGCTCGATCCAAGATTTTATACAAAAGCTCAAAACTTTTGTATAAAAGCACGATTACATGTCAAAATCTCAAAAAACAAAAACTTGAATGTAAATAAAAGCTCGATTTCATCTTCCTCAACAACTTTCAATAAATACAAAACCTCGAATGCAAGTAAAAACTCGATTTCATTTTTTGTCTCCTTACTTTTTCTCTCTTTCTTCACAACGACAGTGATGGCATGGGTATTTTCGTCTCCACCTTAAATGGTGCATTTTAAACATGATTTATTAATGTGGTGATATTTCCACAAAAGCCTCCCTAAAAGCTGACATTAATTTTTCGAACCCTATATATGTTTGGTTAATTAGCACCAATGCACCATGGACTATACCTGAATTTGCACATTAGCCCCTATAATTATTGTTTTGCCAGTAAACTCTCAGAACTTTCATAAATTGGCAATAGGTGACGGAATTGTAATGCTGTCAATTTTTTTGTCATGTCAAATAACACTAAGTTCCTCTTATTATATACATAATTGCATCAAATCGGAATCAATATAATAATATGACTTGAATACCCCTCTAACCAAATTTTTAAATTTAAAATTGAAATAATGGTTAAACAGTAATAAAATTATGAACTTATTGATAAAGAAAATTAAATAAATAGATAAATGAAAAAACTAAATTGATATAAAAATTATTTAAATTTTTATTTTTATTTAAATATCCTAAATATAAAACCAGATGAATATTTAAATTATCTAAGGGGAATTATCATTTCAATTATCTTTTTTATTTAAATATCTCTAAATATCACTTGTTCATTTATAATAACAAGGGTATCAATAATCTAAAAAACAAAAATAATAATTAAATAATAATAATAATAATAATGAAAAGAATAATAATAATATTAATAAAAAAATAGTAAAAATAAAAATATAATAATAATAATAATATAAAAAAATAGTAATATTATTTTTTATTCACAAATCCCCGACTCATCGGTTTGGGGCAGGTCGGGGATTTTTGTCATCCCTAGTGTAGATCCAAATTGGATGGTGAATAAAAATGTACTTACTATACCGTCATTTGAGATGGATGGTGGAGATCCTAGATCTCCGCACCATTAATATTTTTATTTGTTTTTTCACTTTTCTTGTATTTTTTTTCGTATTATTATTATTTTAATTTGATCAACATGAATATTTGAGATAGATGGTGAATATCAACTAAATATCTACCTTTTTAAAAATATATATATATATAATTATTTTTTATATTACTATTATTATTGGATTATTATTATTATTATTATTATTATTATTATTATTATTATTATTATTATTATTATTATTATTATTATTATTATTATTATTTTATTTTCTTTTTATTATTATTATATAATTTTTTTATTTTTGTTTTTGACATTAATAATAATCTTGTTATTGTAAATGAACTAGTGATATTTAGGGTTATTTAAATAAAAATTATAATTTAAATGATAATTTCCCTTAAATAATTTAAATATTCATCTTGGTTTTATATTTAGGGATATTTAAAAAAAAAGATAATTTAAATAATTTTTAAATTAATTTATTTTTTTCATTTCTCTATTTATTTAATTTTCTTTATCATAAAGTTTAGAATTTTATTATTATTTAACCAATATTTCAAATTTAAATTTTGATTTTTAAAATTTGGTTAGACGGGTATTTAGGTCATCTTATTATATTGTTTCCGGTTTAATGCAATTATGTATATAATAAGAGGAACTTAGTGCAATTTGTCATGACAGAAAAATGGACGGTGTTACAATTCTGTCACCTATTGTCAATTTATAAAAGTTTACGGGGTTTAATGGCGAAAAAAAAATATAAGGGATAAGGTGTAAATTTGGGCATAGTTTAGGGGACATCAATGTCAATTAAATTATATATTTTTACTTGGGTGAACTATTTATGTTAATCTATTTTCGAGTTATAGTAAAGTGATACTATACTATAAAAGATGAAGATGATGAATATGAAAAATGAAGGGGTTTGATTTAATTTAGGAATAATTACATCAATGTCCATCAATTTGGGTTACCACTATCAAAATGGCCATTAGACGTGGAATTGGTTTTTAAATGACTAATTTTTACAAATACTGTTACAATAATGGCCATTTCATCCAATTCCATCAAATTTCATCCATTTTCATCCAATAAGTGGCATTTTGGTAAATAATGGGATGTCATTAATTTGTTTTAGATGTTTTTTGGAATTCAAATTTTTCTTTTGTTTTTTAAAATAAATAATTATATTTAGTATGTGTATATACGTATAGCATATCTCAAATATATATATATATATAGTGGTTTTCCTATCAATACGTACTGATATAACTTATATCAGTGTTTTTCATGTGGACCATTGATTATGAAGAAGTTTTGACAAGTGCATACACTTAGATGTGGGTCATTAGATTTACATACTTAATATAAATATAGTATGTAAATATAATGGTCTACATATAACGCACTAACGAATTTATATTAGTGGTTACTGACTTTAAAATTTATATATTTTTTGAAAAGATTAAGGCTACAAAATCTAAAAATTTTAAAAAATATATTTGAAATAAGTTGAAAATATATATATATGTGTGTGTGTGTGTGTGTGGATATATGTATATGCACACAATAAACATAATTATTTGTTTAAAAAAAATTGATTTTTTTATAATATAATTATCTTATTTATCAAAATATCACTCATTTAACAGAATTAGTTGTGTTTGGATATATGTATATACACACAATAAACATAATTATTTGTTTAAAAAATATAAAAGAAAATTTTGATTTTTTTATAATATCATTATCTTATTTATTAAAATATCACTCATTTAACGGAATTAATTAGAATGATCATTAATGTAATAGTGTTTATAAAAAAATAATTATTTTAAAACTAATTTCCCGTCGATCATTTTTGTAGTGTTGGCCCGAATCGGATAATTATTCCTCTAATAATTAAAAAATTCTCGAGCGGTGGAAAGAGGCGCGCAGGACAAGGACATATAAATCCATATAAATGTCAGTCACCACCAGATGTTTGCATGCATGGGCACCCTAACGTGGCAGTTTCAGAAACGAACACGTCTCACTCTCTTCCTTTTCTAAAGCAAGTTTTTAACACTCTTCCTCTCTTTGGATCAATCAGAGAAGAAACCTTAACAATAAGACACGAATACGATGATGCAGAAGAAGAAGCATTTGTCCTCCATTGCCAACGGCGTCGTTCTCACCTGCGCCCAGTACTTTTATCTCTTCCCTGGCTCTTTTAATTATTAATGTAAATATATCTACGTATGTATGTATGTATCTATATACGAATTGAACATGTATACATGTAGAGGGACACTCATTATACAAACATATATAATTATTGTTAATGGTTATTGGGGTGGGGATGATTTTGTTATTGGAATCACTTCTTCAGAATAAGCAGTACTGTTAAGTGCTTTTGAACCATTATTTATGAGATTGGTCTGCTAATTTTCTGATCTCAGGAATCATTTTTGTCCATGTAAGAAAACTTACAAAATGGATTTTTAATTTGATCCATTGGAGATTGAGTGTTGCTACGCAATTAGAGTTGGCTTTCTCCTGTTCGATAAGCCACAATTTATTAATGTTCATCGTGAATCGATCTAGAGGTTTATGTTAAATTTACTAATTAATCTATCTGCTGGAATACCTATCTTCTTCAATAGGTTTCTAGCCTTCTAAGGCAAATCGTTAGTTATATATATGTCAGTCAAATTTATGGATTATACATATTTAATTTGAAGATATCCCTCTTAGCTTAGTTGGTGTGCACATTCTTTTCGACATTACTTGTACGGGTTTTGGTTTCAATGACAAGCATGGTTTTTTCTTTATCTAACATTGTGGGAGTAGATATTTCCTGATATCCAGACCTCACATCTAGCTATGATGAGGATTATAGAATGTTCCTTGCCTGAACAATCATTTGTTTCTTATTGTGAAATGGACTGGCAGTTGGTAATTGAGAAGAATTGTACATATATGTATATGCATGCACAAAATGCTAGGATGTTATTGCAAGGCCAAAACTATTAGTAATTGGTTTCATTTTAGAGATAATGATTACTTTAATTAATCAAAGCATATAATAATACTAAGCAGAACATATAATTATTCATTCCATACAATTGACCCTGCCAGGACACTAGACACTTCGGTGGATAGTTTGGTTGAAGAGTTTGAAGCGGAATGGAAGCCTGAAATCGGTGCCTGCTCGAGGAAATTTGTCGAATATTGCAGTACAAAGACTCTCACTGACATGTGTCGGAACATAGAAGAAAAGATGAGTAATGGTTCATTTAGTCGAGTCACATTTGATATGATGGTAGCTTGGGAGATGCCTAGCTGCGAGCATGAGGAGGCTGATACGGTGAGCAATGGCTTTCTTGTTATTTGAATTAATTAAGTTCGCAATTATAAGAAGGATACTATTTTACGGATGACAATGTATCATAGAAAATGACGTATATATATAGTTTAATTTACAGTTATAAACGAAAGAAGACTTTAATTAAAATTAAGATGAAGTAGGTGAAAAATTAAGATGAAGTAGATGAATCAGATGAACGATAGTTTAGAAATTAATATAAATAAAGTTAGTTCGGAGAGACTATATTTATACACACATTCAACATGGAAAAAGTGAATTGAAAGATGATCTAAAGAACCCGTTTTCTTTTCTATTAAAAACACGGGGTTTGTCTCTTCTAAGCGTGCTTTATGCAATGGGACTGAAGTCTGTTTAGTCATCCTTGTATTTATTACTTTTACGGTTTTCTGCAGGAGTGCGTGGGAAAGGAGAAAGAGGACGGCCGAAGACCTTTAAAAGGCAGTTCAGAACAAGATGAAGTTTCTCTCTTTTACACAGACCTCATGCCACTGCTTGTAAGATTTCTCTTTTCTCTGATCATTCAAAACTATTGAACCGATCAAACATGCCTATGCGCTATGCTGGTAATCTACCTTTCCGTTAACATGTAATTCTTTTCATTTGTTAATGAAATGTGGATCGTTCCATGTTCAAAAGTTGGAATGACAATATATTGAACCTAGTTGCTTCTGTTGTAAATCCCATGACTCTTTTTTCTTGATGTTTGTTTGGACTCGTAATTCATCTGTACTGTGATTGTAGGCTGATCATGAGCATAGCATTAGAGAAGATGCATTTGTGTGGTTAGCAACGTTACTTCCATTAGTTGCAGATGTTGTTAATGGGAGATTTACATTTGAAACTCTGACTGCGCCAACAGGAAACCGGCTCCATTTTCCAGCATATGACATTTTCTTAAAAGAGATTGACAAGTAATGATTCTGATTCTCATACACCAATTTCCCTCCGAAAAGTGACTTGTTGATAGCATTTCTATAATTTGCATGCTCAGTTTTATCTGAATATCAGAGGAAAACAGAAAAGTGCCAACATTAACATTCTACAAAAGGACTAATTAGAAGTTATTTCAAACATTTTTTTGTTTGAAAAACAAATGGAGACACCTCAATCACCCACTAGTTAACATAGCACTGGGAATATATATATATATGCAATTTGAATCCAACATTTCTTGATTTCATAGATGCACTAAACATTTACAAAATCAAGCAACTCCAATGGGCGTGGAACTAGCCGATGATGAATATATACTGCATGTGGAGGGAACCGCTAGCTCACAGAGAGTTGTACGACATATTGGAAAAACAAGTTGGCCTGGTTTGTTCTAGAATTCTTTATGAGCTTTATATATTTTCAAATCCTAATTCTTTTATCTATTAAAGTCATTGTTACTTGTATTATTATGACCACCGTAATTGTTGTTTTTTTTCCAGGTAGGCTCACCCTGACAAACTATGCTCTCTACTTTGAGGCTTCGGGAGCCATAACGTATGAAGATGCAATAAAAATTGACCTTTCAAAGGATATCGAACACAGTTTTAAACCAACTGCCACAGGTCCATGGGGTGCTCCACTTTTCGACAAAGCCATAGTCTACGAGTCCCCTGAATTGTAAGGATAGTTTCGCTTATGGGAATTACTAGGATTATTATTACTAACATCATTATTATTACATACATGCAACAAGCGCTTCACAATTGTTTTAGTAGGCCTGATTTCTTTTACACTGATGCAATTTTGGGGATACAGGCCACACAGCTTGAATTGGTTATCATTTATTTGAAAATGCATACATGTTAATTGTGTGGTTATGTGATTCTTGCTCACCGATTTTCTAGATCAGAGGGAATTGTGCTGGAGTTTCCTGAGTTAACAAGCTCCACAAGACGGGGCCATTGGCTGTCTCTCACAAAGGAGATTATGTTAATGCACCAATTTTTATCGAAATATGAGGTTGAATGTCCAATACAAGCATGGGAGATGCATGCAAGGACAATTTTGAGCATCATAAGGCTTCATGCAGCCAGAGAAATGCTAAGAATATCACCACCGGATCCCACGAAGTTCTTGATCTTTGCCTTGTTTGACGAGTTACCTAAGGGAGACTACGTACTAAGCGAGCTTGCCAATAGTCTGAAGAAAGTTAAACCATGGCACTCTTGTAGCGGCAGCTCAATTCTGAGAAGTATGAATCTGTCACAGTCAATCATCTCAGGTGTAGACGCAAAAGAGGCTGTGGGCGACAGACGCAAAACTATGACCAATGAGAGTCCTATGACTGATGACAGTCCTACCTCACTGGAAACAGCTATTAATCAAACTAGAGAAGAAGCAAAGGAAATCAACATTGCAAAATCTACCACTGAAGGGTTGAAAGAGGAAGGGATCGGTGACACTGCCCTTATTTTTATGGTAAGTTACAACTTGTAACTTTGACCGATTGTAGGAAAAAAATCAGGGTTTTGATAAAAATTGAGCAGTGGAATATATATAAGTTTCAAAACTTTTCTTTTAGAAAACATATTTTCGGAACCGATTTTGGTATATACACATAAAAAAAAAAACTTAAAAGTATACCTGATTGTTCTTTTGAAACTTTGATTCCAATTTTACCGTCAAGTCTTCTGAGCTATTGCCCGCGATCGGATAACTTGTGTGTGGGTACATTATGGATACATATAGGATTAGACAGAGGTTATAGAGAACAAGAAGACAGTACTCTGCCCTCTCTTATTGTATTCGGCCGGCTCCCAAAAGAGAAAAAACAAACTTTTTTTTTTCTTATTGTCGTACCCTCTCTCTCTATTAGTCTCAGATTTCAGAGTTATTTAGATGATTCTTTTTTTTTTCTTTGTAATATGGATGTTTTACATGATTTAATCATATAGGAGCTACTAAAGCCACTTAAAGGTGTTGCATCTTGGTTTCAAGAAATCATTTCATGGAAGAAACCAATAACAACCATCGCAGTGATTGCTGCAACTCTACAGATCGTCTACAAGTAAGTGCAACCTGTTTTACTTGTCTTACGTACGTAACTAATTACCAGATTGATATTAGTTATCTTTATGAGTATAAACTAAATATTAACATCTTGAAACAAAAATGGTATCTTTGGCAATGTAGTGAGTGGGTTGGGAAGGCTATAGCCGCTTGTTTGCTTTGGGGAGTATTACGGATGCTTCGTGCAAGGCGGGAAAGGATACAAGACAAATACAATGAAATAGTAATATCCACTGCTTCCGACAAAACTACGATGGAGAGCATAGTGTCTGCCCAATATGGGTTGATTACCGTTCATGAGATAATTCAGGCAGCAAATATAGCAATTTTGAAAGTCTGGTCAATATTGGTTTCGAAGGCTAGTAAGGTACTCATGGTGATAACCACCAATAAATCAAAGATTTGTTTTCTGAATTCTTCCCTTTTAACTTTAGTTAAATCAATTGCAGCATGCAGATATAGTGATGTTGGGGATGAGTATGGCAGCGATATCATTAGCTGTGATTCCATTCAAGTTCATTATCATGGTTGCTGTGTTCTATGCCTTCATTATGAACTCGAAGATAGGGAAGCTGAAGGAAAATGAGCAAGGGAAGAGGCGATTAAAAGAGTGGTGGGATTCGATTCCAATCATCCCAGTTCGAATGGTCGACCAGGTTCAGGTTCCGGACACCACCCCCAAATAGATTTTGCAGCATATTATCATATGGTTATGGTACTTTTGAGTTTCTTTGCAGCTCTTCCCGTAAGAATTATTTAATGATATAATTAAATCTCGTATCGTATATATAAGTATTAATAAACGCGTACCTCGGAATACATTGAATAACATTCAATTCGTAGAGACTTTAGGGGTCATTTGTTTTTTTGTCTAAAAATTGAATAGTTCTGAATTTTTCTGAAGACTGAATGGAGAATGAAATCTGAATCTGAATCTGAATGACATGTTTGTTTGTTTTTTTCTCACATCTGAATGTATTGTCAACATGTTTGTTTTTCTAAAATAAAATTGTCTGAAAATAACTAATTTTACATTTATACACATACTAATTAAAAGAAACAATTTAAAATGTATCTTTTTTTATGTTCTTTTACAAACAAAAATCAATTTAACAAAACAAAAATTTTAGTAAACAATACAATTTTGTATGTTCTACAAATAAAGTTTAAGTTTAATATATTATTTAAAAAAAAGTTTAATATGCACCTGATGCAAAAAAAAATTGATTTTTTAAAAAATTGGTTGTTGAATTATATATATATATATATATATATATATATATATATATATATATATGTATAATTATTCTATAACATCTTCAAGCCACAAAATCGAATCAATCCGGTAGACAAATTTATTGAGTACTAGATAAATAATTTGAATATATATAGTTCTTATCAAGATTTGGTAGGAGCTAAAGAGATTCAATTGTTCAATCTCATAAAAAGAGTTCAAGTTATTGTTAAAAAAAAGAGTTCAAATTCAATATGTATCGGAAGTAAAAAAAATAATTGTTTTTTTAAAATAGATTCTTGAATTATATATATTTAGTTATTATATATCATCTTCAAACCACAAAATCGAATCAGTACAATAGATAAATTTATTGAGTACTAGATGAATAGTTAGATAAAAAAATATATACAGAGTTTTTACCAGGATTTTGTAGGAACTAAATAAATTCAATTGTTTAATCTCATGAAAAATTTAGTATAAAGAAATGATTAAGGTTTATTTTTCTTTCTAAAACCCGTTTAAAATAAGAAATATGTTATATATATAAAGAATTCTACGCCATATCAAATTAGAATAAATTTGGAAATATATCTTTTTTGGTAGGGTATGCTTGGAAGTGAATATATTAAATATAATCCAGTGATTTAAAATTAAGTTAAAAGTCATGATTTCTTACTTTTTATTTTAAGTTGTTTTTTTTATATTTTTAAGTTGTTTGACCACCTAAAAAAACAAACAAAACAACTTAATGAGTTCAATTCAGACCCATTAAGTTTGAAGTTAAAAAAACAAACGACCCCTTAATCCCGAATCCATAATAACATAATAACCTGAAAATAAAACAAGAAAAATAATTAAAATAATAGAGAGTCTTCTACTCTCTTCTCACCTTTCTCAGATTGTCTAATGGGAAGACAATTCTGTAATACGTTCATTGTGAGTGAGAGTAAGAACCCCCTATATATAGTATAACTTCCTAGAATCCTAACCCATAAATGATTCTCAAAACCCTAATAGGATGGCTAGTCCTAATAGGAATATTAGATCCACACATATACAATTGCCCATATCATATCCTATATATATTTAATATAATTAAGGTGTACCGAGCCCAATAAATATTGATCACATTAATAACGGGCTTTATCTGGTCAACTCTCACTTACTTAAACATTCCAATCTTCTTACAAACTCAAAATATAATGTAATATGTTGTTCACAATTTTATAAAAATCTTACATTCTTTCACTTGAGCTACATAGACATTATTATTTTAGATTTGAAAATTTATTTTAGAAAACTACTATCCGAATTGACAAACAATTATATGTGGTCACAAAGAATGTTTAAGAGAGTAACATCTTCCTTCCCCTTAGTCCAGTAGAACCTCAAGTATCCAACTACAAAGATCATTACATCTTTAATCGACATAAGACCATATGTAATCAAAATACCCTTAGCTCTATCTACCCGGGTAAAATGGTATGTATGTGTGGTATGGAAATTACATGCAGATGTGATCATCATGTCTATTTCCATATAGGTCCACCTTCGCACAATGCGAAGCAACTTAAGACAAGAAACTTAATGTCTTAAGCATCTTACACTCATTTGTCACACATTTTGACTATGAGTTAAACCTCCCTTAAAACGGGCAAAAAATTTATGTCTTAAGTAATGTTCACTCATCGGTGGAAACTTTATACCTTATGAGTGAAATGCCCCTTCAAACTTAAGTTTTGAGATTTCTTGCTGTAACCAACCATCTGTGTGCACACAATAACAAATATGGCAAACATCTTAACAGGCATATGCAATATACTCTCGAGAATATGAAACAATCATGCATAGAATAAATGCAGTTAATCTAATTAAATACAACTCCCACTAACCAAACACATCAAAAATATCAATTATCCAATACATGATATAACATGCTCCACAAAACCTCCGGAGTCATATATCTAGGTTAGTGTATCAAGAGTTATTTTACTTATGGCTATTAGAAACTTGCAACTCTTAAATCTTCTCTCGCCACAATATCCATATGGTTAAACCTCCGAGATCTTTTAGCATATTCAGAGAAGATAAATACAGTGAAATTATCACAATCTACCTCAAACTATGATTTCACAATCAAAAATTTTTAGAGTTGCAATATATAAAGCCGCATGCTTCTTTATTCATACACACATACGAGCATGAAACAATTAACCTCTACAAATACTATGAAACCTCCCATTTTTTTTATTTTACTATCTATTGATACATGTCAAATTGGTTTGAAATCCACAAAATTTATTTGTTTGCGGAAACATACATGACCTTTTTCTTATGAGAACGCTCCAATTTACTTTGAGAAATTAAAACTATACAAGTTTATCACTTTTATCAATAGGTACCTCAAACAAATAAATTTGTAATCATACTAACCCTTTAAGTGCTCTATTAATATATTTTCTCAATAGCATTATTAAAATATGCTTGTTCGAGATTTTTCACCTCGAAATACTAGAGAAAAGATTCTTAATGTCACACACAAATGACAACATAGAACACATGGAAAATAAACTTACTTCCACTGACTCTCAGTTATGTCTAATGGCAAAATAAAACTTTTAACAAAGTCTTAAATTGTTACAACATTATTAAACTAAACACCATTATCTGGAAACTTGATTAACTATGTCAACGAAGTTTAAAAGTATACAAACTTAATACTCGTTTTCTAAGTAAAACTTGCAATCCATAAATCTGATCATATGACTTTCAACCAATTAGTTTGCAACTATTTGACAACTAAGTCAAAACCCTAACTCCAATGACATCCAAAATTACAATTCAACAAACTTGATATTTATTCAACATAAATATCCCAAACACAAGTTTTCTTCCTTAAACGCAAGTCTTTGAAATTATACATTCTTAACAACATCACTCTCTCCCCCTAAGAATGTATAATGCTTAGATACAATTATTCTTATAAAAAACAAGACAAGTTCTATGAACTATTCCCAATAGTTTCTAATCATTACAGTCATATCCTTATATTTTATGAGATCACTTTTAATTCATTTAATCAAAAGACTTAAAACCGATAATTTAAAATAATCAAAATGTCCTACGAATCAATTATCTTCATTCTACATTTGATCATATGATTAAAAAGATTATATCTAAACTACAAGAACAATCATCAATCTAATTCTAAAACCTAAAGTAGAATTTAGAATACGAGAAGAGTTCGAAGACCCATAAAGATTATTATTTACAAAAATCACCATATAACTCTCTAGGTGAAATCATAAGCAAGAATCTATTATCTTGAATAAGCAAGAATCTATTATCTTGAATAAGCTTCAAGATATTAATTTAAATTCTCAGTCTTATTATGAAAATTATACTTTGCTATACATGACCAAAATCGGAAATATCATCCAATAAAACGTTTAGAGGTTAAAGATAATCTAAATATTACCATGAATTCAAATGAATTATAATAAAACCTCTAAACTATTTGGTCCTTATTAAATACTGAGTTCCTTGAAAGAATTTATAATATAAAATGTATCACAAGAAATAACTCACTAAGAGTTTAATTGATAATCAATCAAATATTTCAAAACATAAATTAAGGGGTATATTTTCTTGCGATAGCAAATTATTTTATGTCTTCAGTATTTTACTTGACTTGCTATGTTGAATTGTCAAAATTTCTAGACTACTTCCTATGGTGTTTGTACTCTATCAACTTTATCAAAATAACAAACAAAGACATAACTTCATAGTAGATTAATATTCATCTATTTATAAGGCATTAGACCTCAACAAACTTTCGACAGTGGGTTCACTAAACTTCATTTATCCTTTAATCCTCGTTAAGGTAAAAATCAATTGGAGCGTCTCATCTAATCCACCAAAAATGTACATCAACCAATATCTTAATGACATGAATTTAAAATACTAGAGGTGTTTAAAAAGGAATTAAATCACATTATATTCATGTTCACACCGATTTACATAGTCATTATAAATAATGATTTAACCTTCATGGAAATCCAACACAACATCATGATCTGTCTTTTAGATCAAGACCATAACGCACGTGTTAAAACTTTCATATAAGTGATTAACCTCTTGGGAGATGAACATCACCCTTTACTCTTCAATGCTCACAAAACTTACCCAAGTCATGACTCTCTTAGGTAAATGATCAACACATGTATAGTTTTACTTTAATGCAGTTCAAAACCTTAATCATTGATAATTCGACGAATATTATGTAATCTTAACGACTAGTTCACTATGTGAATACATAGTCATCCAACACCATAAATATTCCAAACACAATTGATTATATAATTTCAACAAACGATCATAATAAAATAATAATGGTCAGTCCACTACGTAGAAACATAATCATCAAACTTTATAATAATTTCTAATATAATCAATTAATGTCCTCAATGAAATAAACAAATTATAATGAAATATTAATAGTTAGTCTACTACGTAGAAACGTAACTATCTAATTCTATAATAATTTCATATGTTATACATTTGTAAAACATGAAGTACAAATCCAATATCATTACACCCAATATAAATTTATATATTTCTCTTTATCAATCCGACACGATCACACATAATTTTTATTTTAAATTATGTAAAATAATGAAAAATATATAACCTTCTTAAATTTATGTTGAATAGATATTATTTGTGAGCATATAGAATATGTAGATATCATTAAGTGTTAGGCAATTTCATTCAATCAAATGAAAATATATTAGAGGCAATTTCCAAAATTTCAAATATTTATATCACATTATATAAATGAATACCTCAAGATGATGAACCTCTTACGGAGAAGAACATCACCCATCACATGTGTCTAACATTCACAACATATTGTATAAGTGAATACCTTGAGATAATGAACCTCCTACGGAGAAGAACATCACTCATCACATGCATATAATTCCATCATTGTAGTTCTATAGATGAATACTTCAAAAAGATGAACCTCCTACGGAAATGAACATCACCTATCACATGTGATAACCCTTCTACGGAGATGATTAAAACATGCATTTCCATCTTTGCATTCAAATTTAATAATTGATAACCAACGAACATCTCAAAATCTTAATGATTAGTCACTACGTGAAACATAATCATCAAATTCACGAGAACATTCTATCAATTATTAAACCTTACCAAATTAATAATCGTTAGCCAATTATATTCTCAAAAACGAAATGACTAGTCACTACATGAAACATAATCACTCGATTCACGAGAATATTAAAAACAGATTATTAATTTTAACCTCATCAATAATTTCTCACAATCTTAATGATTAGTCACTACGTGAAACATAATCATCCGATTTACGAAAGAATTCTATCAACTATTGAATCAAAATCATTAATAATCGATTACCGACAAATTTATCAAAATCTTAATGATTAGTCACTACGTGAAACATAATCATCCAATTCATGAGAAAATTATATCAATTATTAATTTTAAACAAACTAATAATTATTATGAAAACTAAATGATTAGTCACTACATGAAACATAATCATCCGAAATCATAAAAATTATTTATAAATTGCAATTATTTTTCATAAAAAAATTTGGGAAATTTTAAAATTGCCTCATAAATTTAGTAAATTTCAAATTGACCCCTATATTTTTCAAAATACTAAATTGGTCCCAAATTTCTTTTGAAATTACAAATCTACCCCAACACATACCCAATTACATATGGAAACCTTAATGTTTTAATTAATTCAAACAGACCACTGAAAAATTTTAAAACAGTCCAAAATTCTATTTAATTTAAAAAGGGCCCTAGGAAAATATCAAACAGTCATTATATTTTATCTAATTCTCAACAGATAGCCCAAACTAAACTCAAACCAGAAAACCCTAGAAATATTGCGTCGTCGCCAACCTTGCTCAGTCGACCAACAGAACGGCGACAAAAATAGCCGAAAAAGCAGTGGCAAGCCACCCCGGATGGTTTCCACATCACAAGATCTGTAAATATTTGCTGATCGATTCGATCCAAGAGAGATCCGCAACGGCGACCCACACCGTCGTTCAAGCTTCAGCGGTTCCCTTGAACCACGATGGCCCTTGCCATCACCAGAAAATTGTCAAGCGGTGGCTTCACAACCAAACCCGAGAGTGACCTGCATCTAAGTCTAAAACAATTGACCGAACCGGCGGCCGATTTTGCTCGATCTTACCATATCGTGGTCGAGATCACGATCAACGACCAGCGATCATCATCCTCGCTTCAAAACGCACGAGATCTCACCGGAATAGAGGCGTTGACCGAGTGAAACGGGTTAGGGTTTGGTATGGACAACGATCGGGGTTTGGGTTTGATACCAAGAAGAAAATCATGGATCTGGGTTGAAACACCCATCGTCCCAAACCATCGCCAGATCGAGAAAAAACCCCATACTTGGGTTGATCTTAATCTAAATTCTAAATAGGTGTTCCTCTAATGGTCTAATATATCAACAAATTTCTACCTTGAAACCAACCATAATTAATACAACATAATGAATCCACAACAACTGATATCTTAAAATAATTGTTAACACAATTTATTTATTTAATATATGTCTTAATTGATTCAAGTAATCGAATCCAAACAAGTCAGTATGTCACAACACACAAGCCTTCCACACCGAATTCAAACCAATAAATTAGTCAAAACAACACAAAATAAAACTCATAACCTTTTGTTTTATTTTGTTGTTAGCATATACAAGACCAATCTTTATTAAAATAACATGATTTATTATGGTAGAAATAATTGATCCAATCCGGTGTGTAAAAAAAAACACATATACGATTTCAAAATCATTCAACCTATGCAACAATACGATTTGCTCTAATACCACTGTAAGAATTATATAACGATATGATTAAATCTCACATTGTATGCATGGGTATGAATAAACGCATACCTAGAAACGCAGCGGAAAACATCCAATTCGTAGAGACTTAATGCCGAATCCATAATAACACAATAACCTGAAAATAAAACAAGAAATATAATTAAAATAATAGAGAGCATTCTACTCTCTTCTCACCTTCCTCAGATTGCCTAATGGGGACAATTCTATAATGCGTTCATTATGAGTGAGAGTAAGGACCCCCTATATATAGTATAACTTCTTAGAATCCTAACCCATAAAGGATTATCAAAACCCTAATAGGATAACTAGTCCTAGTAGGAATACTAGGCTCACACATATACAATAGCCCATACATATCCTACATATATTTAATGCAGTTAAGGTACACCGAACCCAACAAATATTGATCAAATTAATAACGGGTTTTATCCGATCAACTCTCACTTATTTAAACATTCCAATCAATTCGGTTTTTTTACAAACTCAAAATATAATGTAATATGTTTTTTACAATTTTATAAAAATCTTACACTTCCCAGACAGAAAGTGTAATTTACTTCACAAAATATTAATGTCAAAGCATTGAGATTCTGTGCATACAGGATCTCATGATTTATATTTTGTAATTGGATCCTATTCCTATAGTTACTTAACCGGTATATGTTCATTAATTTCTTTCAATTTGTAATGTACAAATTAAGTTGAATAAAGTGCTTGTGAATACTGATTCTTTTCATGTGGATTCAGAACGAAATTCAAATCAAAGTCTATACACATTGGCAACAAACTCTTTTTGTTCAGCTATGATATGTTACATAAACTTGGTTTCAACCCCTATAAGCACAGGGACGGTTAAATCTCTTCAAATTTGGTTTTTTCAAGATCCACCGCTATAAACAGTGGTCGGCTCTAAGGGTTTTAAATTTTTTCAAAAAAGACGAACTTTATAATTAAAAAATAAAGTTCAGTATATGATTAAAGAAAAAAGTTCACATTATTTTTTTTGTTTTGTTTTGTTTTATTGAAAACTAACTCATTTAGGAGGTTCAAGTCAATAACTAATCCTTTTTTGATAAAATTGTAAAACTAACTCATTTTTTATGTCTAAGTACAACTATACCCTTACTTACAACTATATCCATTCTTTTCCTCTTATTTCCACCTCTCTCCACCACAACACCCAATTTCGGTTTCTCTCTCATTATCCTCTCTCACATTTTTTTTTGTTCTCTCTTCCTTCATTTCGAAATTTAGTAGTTATTTACATTCACCACCATTGAGCAATTCAAAAATATTCATCCACAACATATTCAAGCTTTGAGGTGAGTTTTTTTTTTGAATTTTTTTAGTTGAATCTCGAATTTAATTGTATTTGTGTTAATTTGTTGTGGAAATAGTTTGCATTTACATAATAAAGCATGTGTCTTGTGTCAATTTGATGTTGTTTTGATAAATTTAATGTTTAAACATAAATCTAAAGTATATTTCTATTTTTCATCTCTTTTTAACTTTCCTTTGTGCATTAAGGTTGCTTATTTTTGTGAAAATTGTTTTCATCAATATAATAGAGCATGGGTCTTGGTTGAATTTGATGTTGGAGTGATCAATGTTAATTTTATACATAAATTTATTGTTTATTTCATGTTTGAATATATATTTTTAGTTTAATTTGTGCATTAGGGTTGCTTATTTTTGTGAAAATAGTTGACATGAATGTAATAGAGCATGGGTCTTGTGTGAATTTGATATTGGTGTGGTTAATTTTTCATTGTTGGATTGAATTTACACAATTGGTAGTAATTTAAAAAAAAAAAAAAAAATTACAGGACAATTTTTCGTAACAGCGTTGGGAATTCCCAACAAAATTAGGAATTCCTAACTCTGAGTTGGGAATTCCTAACTGCGTTAGGAATTTCCAATTAAGTTTGGAATTCCCAACTCAGTTTGGATTTCCTATCGATGTTGAGAATTCCTAACTAAGTTGGGAATTCCTAACGCAGTTGGAAATTCCTAACTAAGTTGGGAATTCCTAACGCAGTTGGAAATTCCTAACGCAGTTGGAAATTCCTAACGCAGTTGGGAATTCATAACTGTGTTGGGAATTTCCAACACAGTTAAGAATTCTAGCGGCATCAAGATTTTAACTTATGTTGGATTTATAATGTTTTATAAATTAACTGTACTATGAGTATAGAATATTTGTTTAGGAATTTAATCATGAATTTCTTATTCATTTGAAATGTTTCATGGATAAAGTTCGGTTCGTTGTTTTATACGATGGGGAATAGAGTGAAAGTGGTGGGAAGTTCAAGTATCAATCTGGAAAGTCAAGACTAATTTCAGTTTCAAGGGAAACCTCGTATGAATCGTTAGAAGACATCATATATGGTCTTATTAATGTCAATCCAAACGAGTTCTCCATCAAAATGAAGTATTTGTTTAACTAGCCGGAGGTTTTAGCACCGTTTGAAGTTGTGAATGATGATAATGTGCGAATGATGATGATGTGCAAATGTTCTATTGTGAAAATTCTGTTGTGAAAAAACGAACCTCATGGAATTTATGTAATGTTACCTAAGTTGTGAAATGTTTTATATTTTAGAATTTATGGATGTTATGGACAAAATCTACACAATTTATACAAAATTCAACTTTTTAGACAAAATCTGCACATTATGTTACTTGGTCGTGTACAAAATACATGTTGTGTTGTGCAACCTTTTATTATGTGACTCTATTAATCTTCGCGGGGAAATGTTCTGGAACCTTGACTAACAAATCAACATCTTCTCCCATTTTATTTTCCTGAAATGTTACATGTTGACGTCGATTTCTGGATTATGTCAAAAAAGCCAACAATGATTGGATTTCGGCTATTAATTCAAAGAGAAAGAGATTCAAAGAGAGTAACGAAGACAAGTTTTACGTGGTAAAACTCCGATGACCGGAGAAACGTCAACGGGTGGTTGATGGGTCAACCAAGCCAAAATCCACTATGAAAATATGATGTTTACAAGCTCTCGATCTCTCTTTTTTCTCTCTGTATTTGCTATGATTGATGTATGCTATATTGCTTATCTCTTTTGGAGCCAGATTATGGATCTATTTATATGTTTATAAAACCATAATCTGCTTTGTACAAGTAATACAAGATCTTTGTATTTAATTGGGATTCGATTACTTGCTTGAGGTTGATTTGTCTTCTTTCCTGTTTCAGAGTCTCTTATGGAAATCGAGTGGGATTCCAGTAGTGTAGTTCAATTTGGACTCGTTTCCTTATAAAAATGTAGTCTTCGTAAAGAAATCAAGTTATTTCCTGATTGGAGACTTTTCTAACTTAATGTTCCATTTTATTTGGGATTCCTTCCTGATGGATATCTTCGCGTATTTAATGACTTAATCCGTGTGAAATAAGAACCAAGTTCTTACTCGAGTCGTATTTTATTCCCGGGTAAGAGTAATACCTGATGGTCCTGAGTAGCGCCGTTTGAGCCCGAGTGGAAGCATTATTCAACCAGTCCCGAGTGTTGTTAACCGATCCCGAGTAAGTTTCATTCTATATATGCTTATTCGGGCTTTCTTCTCTTTATTGATGCCTCGTAGGATATTTCCTGAGTGCTCATTTGGGCGTCCACCTGGCTATTTACTCCTTCCTGTCAATGACGTGTATGCTTGGTAAAATTCACATACGACAATACCCCCTTAAAAATTTTTTGCTGAGTAAATTTCATTTCGGACAAGAGTATTTTAATCGTCTTAATTTTCACTCTTCAGAATAGTTCTGACGTCTTGTCATAATGGCTTGTCTTAATGGTGACTCTGTAATTTCGATTCACTTCATCACGCGAGATCTTAAATGATGGCGACGTTTTGAAGTTCTGACGGTCAAGGGCTACTTCCTGTTTTGACACGCGTCCCTCGTCTCTTCGTTTTTCAATATCATTTATGAGAAATGATTTTTGCGTTTCCCCAAACGCCGCCTACGTCATCGAATTTCGTCATAAGTTTTTTCCCGCCTTGAAATCCTAGGGTTTCATACTGTCTCGTCTTTAAATTCTTTATTGAGAGACATTGTTGGTTTATTCTCAAAAAAATTCAGCAGAAATTTCTTTAAACTCAGATTCCTTTATCCAGAAGTTCGTGATTCTCCGTTTGAAGATCTTGCATCAATCTCAATTCAAGGTTAGTTTTAATGGGGCCATCTTCCCGCCATCGTCTCTTTAAAATCGCTTTTGATGCATTAGAACGTGGGGATTTCCAGTTAGTTTCTTGCATTAAATGATTACTTGGGGATATCCCAATAGATGAACCTCCATTCTTAGAGGTTGATGTTTATGGGCTTCACCCTGACGTCACTTTCAGCCCTGTATCGAGTTCTCCATCTAGTTCTGATTCTGATATTTCTGATCACAGGGTATCTTTTCGAAGGATGGGTAAACATCAGAGCAGAAGTAAGGTATTCAAGCACGGCTCGAGCAACGTTCAAACCAAGGAACAGACTGTTAACGAGGGTGACGTTGATGAAGTGTACAGGGCGTCTCGTCTTTCATTTTTTGACACTCGCCTGAGTGGTTTTGATACTGAGCCGAATGTGGTCGGGCCAGCTGAGGTAGAAAAATACAGCTCCCGATTCGACTTTCCCGACTCAGTCACTTTGGTTCCTGCGGGGGATAGAGCCGTATGGAATCCTCCTAAGGGTATGGTCGCGATTTATGGATCCATGCTTTGCTGTGGTGTCACACTTCCCCTTCAGCCTTTTAATGCTTGGTTTTTGGCTGAAGCAGGGATAACCCCAGCTCAGTTGGCCCCGAATAGTTACAAAGTCTTGATGTGCATGTGGTGCATGTTCAGTCGAATGAACCTTTCGCCGCCTTCCCCGAATGAAATCTGGTATTTCTTTACGCTGAGGCAGGTTAGCAAAACGGGGACCTATTTTCTTGCGTCTACTCCATCGGACGGTTGGGTCTCCAAAGAAGCAAAGGTGAATCGGGAGGTCGATGCTTCTGATGACCCAAAAAAGAAGGGTTTTGTATGGGGATTCCCTACATCCAACAAGTTCTGGAAGAACAGTTGGTCATTTACTGGAGGGGCTCTCAGGCTCAACGTCACTGCTGGATTTGGGGATTCCCGAACAGTGTTGAGTGTTCCCCGTTTCTTCTGTTCCCCCGAAGCATGGAAAAGAAAAATAATTGATTATAATGATTTTGAGCTGAAGAGGCTGACTCGGGCAGCTGTTCGTACTCTAGAGAAGAGGAGCAAGAGCTACCTTTTTTAAGAGGAGGATTTGATAAAGCTCGGCTTCTTCAGACAGATTTCGGGCCATCGCAGGCAATGTAAGTAACCCGGTGCCCTTTCTGTTGTATTTTTCTGCTTTTCATTTTCTTTTCTAACATGATTTTTTTTTAGTGTTCGATACGGACGTTGTCAGCGATCTTCAGGCTCGCCAGGTGAAGGCGATTCTGCAAACGAGTAGAAAGGAAGCTTCCAGTCAGGGTGATGAGGGTATTGCTCCACCTGAGCCTGATGAGGAAACCGACACTGCTGAGGAACGAATTCCCCAGTGCGTTGTTCAGGGTGCTCAGCCTCCTACTCAGGATTCTGTTGGTCCAAATAGCCATAGTAAAGGCCCGTGTGAAGAGCCTGTTGGACGGTTTGAAGTCGGCGACGGTGGTAACATCTTGACGGATCAAGTGCCCACAGGTGCCGAATTCTTTGAGTCTTTTAGGGACGATCCGCAGGAAGATCCTGCTGCTGATCTTAACTTCCATCGTTCTCGGGGTGAGAAGTGAAAGACAATTAGTTCACCGTCTCGTCCTCTCAAAGTTCCTCGGGTAGTCTCATTTATTGACTCCAGTGACGAAGATGTTGCCGATGAGATTGCCCCGAGTGTTGGCACTGGAGCATCAGTAGATGCAGCCGCTTCAGAACCGAGTAGGGCTTCTTCTACCCTCGAAGTTGGGGATATAGGGGCTGAACCTTCGGGGGTTCCCTCTCCATCCTTAAAACAGAACAGGGATTCTCCTGCCCCCGAGTTTAGAAATCTGGGAGCTGAACCCTCGAGGGTTCCTTTATTCCTTTCTCCCCAGGATATGCTACGGAAGATATCCTCCGGTCAGGCTTTTATCGGGGAAAACCGTTGGAGCAGCTTTTGGGATGGTTCCCTGACTGAACGTCTCCAAAATGTTTTTAACGGTGCATCTTATGTAAGTTGAATCCGACTCCTTTATTGTTTTGCTTCTGCCAGATTTCTAAGTATATTCCTTTACAGATGGTGGCCGAATTCGCTGAGCTTATTCAGACGCAGCAACATCAAGCCGATCAAATAAGACGTCTAGAGGCTCAGCTGAAGGCGAGTGAGGTGGGCCGTGCTCGAGCAGAGAAAGCTTACCAGCTGGAGGTCGGTTCTGTACAAATATTTACCGACCATTGTCTGGCAAAGTAGGTTGAAGCCGAAGACAATGCATCTCTGGCAGAGGAGAAGGTTGCATCACTTCAAAATCTTCTATCTTCTGCTGAAGAATCCATGCTTAAGGCCGAGCAGGAGGCGGAGCAAGCGAAGTCGGCGTATGACCAAAAAATTTAAGATTTAGAGCGCCAAGTGCTGACAGTTGAATCCCTTTCCCGAGAGGCCAGGTTGGAACTGGAAGTCCAAGGGGTGGATCGTTTTAAAAGATCCCATGCTTACGATGCCCTACTTCTTCGGGAATTTCAACGTGGGCTAGTTTCGACCGGCGAGTTCTTCAAAGTTAAGAATAGGGCGACCGAGAAAGCTCGAGCTAATTAGGAGCTGTCAATCAAACATCACGTGGACCGGTCCTTGGAATCTCTTCGGATTTATATAAAGGAATGGAGAGCCTACTGTCGTAGTCAAGGCAAAGAGCCTCATCCCATGCATTTGGAGATTTCGTCCGAGCATTCTCTCTCGACCTTTTATGCAAGTCAAGAGTCGGTTGATGGTGCAGTCCCAGATGTCGGGCCAGTCCCGGGTGAAGATTACAACCAGTGGATGGATGATACTGTCGACGATATCACTTGGCCGTCTAATGAGAGCCTGCTTCGTGAGTACGAGATGGTGCCAGATCCGAGTATTGGCAAAGGCTCGAAATCCTCGCAACCTTAATTTTGTAGAATTGTAGAAAATTGTGATTTTTTTTTACTTGTACAGAACCATTCTTTTGAACTGTAACCATTCTTTTAGGAGCAATAAAATTCTATTTTATTTTGAATTGAATGGTCTTGATCTGTTCATTGCTGATTGTTGCCGAGTGTTGTATTAAACTGGCTAATGTTCGGGTAACTTAACCGAGTATCTTATTAAACCGGTTATTACCCGAATAACTTCAATTGCCAAGTATCTTATTAAACTGGCTTCTTCAATGTTCGGGTAACTTAACCGAGTATCTTATTAAACCGACTGTTACCCGAATGACTTCAATTGTCAAGTATCTTATTAAACTGGCTTCTTCAATGTTCGGATAACTTAACCGAGTATCTTATTAAACCGGCTGTTACCCGAATGACTTCAATTGCCAAGTATCTTATTAAACTGGTTTCTTCAATGTTCGGGTAACTTAACCGAGTATCTTATTAAACCGGATGTTACTCGAATGACTTCAATTGCCAAGTATCTTATTAAACTGGCTCTTTATTATTAACTGAGTCATCTTAAAACAGACAAGTTTACACTTGTGTTTCATACCCGGTTGCTACCCGAACGTTACATCAAGGCTCACCATGATCATACGTTCGAGTCCTTACGCAATACCAAGGACGTCTCCCCAGTTTTTATGCACAAGGGTTTGCCGAATCGTTGAGCTCTTTTTTAAAAAAATTGCTTCAACACAGCTACGCATTTCACCGGAATTTCTCCCGATAGCGTCCCGAGCATTTTTCCAGAGTCTGGTGTATCGGGTTTGCCTTTTTACGAAGGTCATTTTGACCCTGCTCAGTTGGCATGCTCCTACGAGCTTTTCCGCCCATTCAGGATTTGATGGTCCCGAGAATTCTATTTGCATGTTCTTATTATCATGCTCTGCTTCCATATGTTCTTATTATCATATGCCTTCTTTTGAAAATCCCGAGCTAGATGCTATCCTTTCTGAAATTTCGAGTAGTTTTATTTATTACTGTAAAAAATCGACAGATTTAAATTACAGTTTAATATTTATCCTACCAATATTGTCCTAACTAGAAGAAAGAGTAAAATATTCAATATATATTTTAAGGATAGAAAATCTTCAGATATTGGGCATTGCATGGTCGGGGTAACACCCCTCCATTGGGTCGAGCAATCCAATAATCTCCATGGCCAGCTATCCCCTCGATCTTGTATGGACCTTCCCATTTGTCAGTCAGGGATCCTACGGCTCTATTTTTTGTGTTCAATGACACCTTCCTGAGCACCAGGTCTCCTAGTTGGAATTTCCTGATCCGAACACGAGAGTTGTAGTGGCGAGCCACTCTTTGTTGATATGCTGTATTTCTTATTCGGGACTTTTCCCTTTTTTCTTCTAGCTCATCCAAACTTTCTAGTAGCATATCAACATTCTGTTCTTCATCGTATAGCCTGACCCGGGGGGAATCATACGATGTTTCTACGGGGATGACAGCTTCTGTTCCGAACGCTAAGGTGAACGTAGTTTCTCCTGTTGAAGTTTTTGTTGTCGTCCGATATGCCCATAATACTTCAGGAAGCTTTTCAACCCAACTTCCTTTTTTGTCATCTAACTTTGCTTTAATGGTGTGCTTGATAATTTTATTTACTGCTTCTACTTGCCCGTTTGTTTGAGGATGAGCTGGTGTCGCATAGTAGTTAGCAATCTGATACTTCTCGCACAACTGTCTGAACTTTTGGTTATCAAACTGAGTGTCATTGTCGGTGATTATAGTGTCTGGAATTCCAAACCTATAAAGAATGTTTTTCTTTACAAAATTTATGGTGTTGGCTTCTGTGATATGCATCAGCGCTTCAGCTTCTGCCCATTTTGTGAAATAATCGACAGCTACTATGACGTGCTTTGCTCCACCCTCTGTCCCATCTGGCATTGGCCCGATCAGGTCTAGGCCCCACATGGCGAATGGCTGGGGCAGTGAGGTTTCTAAGCTTTTCTGGGGGTTGTCGGATATCGTTGGCAATCCTCTGACATGTATTGCAACTTTTCGACCACTGCTGTGCATCTGAGAAAAGCGTAGGCCAATAATAGCCTTGCTTGAGCACCTTATGCGCTAGACTTCTACCCCCAGTGTAGTTTCTGCAAACTCCTTCGTGAATCTCTTGAAGTATTCGATGTGCATCTTCTTCTGGTACACATCTCTGGAGAGCTCGGGAAAACCCCCTTCTGTATAATTCTCATCCGATCATGGTATACCTAGCCGATCGATACCTGATGCGCTTTGCTATTACCAGATCTTTCGGGAGCACGTCTTCTTCCAGGAACCTTCTCAGCTGGACAATCCAACCGTCTTGCGGTGTTTAAATTTCTAAAATTTCTAAAATTTCCAAATGCTTAGGTTCAACTGTACTCGGTTTAAGGAGGTGTGCAACCGGAATAGTCTTTGGTCTAATTAAGGTTGTTGCTGAAGCTAATTTAGACAATGTGTCAACCTTTTCATTTTCTTCCCTAGGGATCTGAGAGATCTTGTATTCTTTAAATTTTTGGAGGAGCTGTTTCGCGATGTCACGGTAGGCTATCATACATTCATCTTTGGCCTGGTATTCGTCCATGACCTGGTTGACAACTACCTGTGAATCGCTGAATATCTCAACTTCATCTGCCCCGAGAGGTATACAGACTCTGAGTCCAGCTAACAATGCCTCGTACTCGGCTTGATTATTGGTTGCTTTGAAATCAAATCTCATGGCACATTCAACATCATCTCCTTCTGGAGTGCGAACCACAATTCCTGCCCCGCTGCCATGAGTATTTGAAGAACCATCAAAATAAAGTTTCCATGGGAAACTCTTATCCAAGAGTCTTTTTGCTTCCAGGTTTGGTTCTGTGAACTCAGCTATGAAGTCTGCCACAACTTGTTCTTTGAGGGAGGTTCTGGGGACATAATGAATATCGAATTCGCTTAGCTCGATTGCCCATTTGGTAAGTCTTCCTGATATTTCTGGCTTTTGTAGAATTTGTCTTAATGGGCAATTGGTGAGAACCTGGATTGTATGGGCCTGAAAGTACGGTATCAGTTTTTTTGCTGCTGATACCAATGCTAAGGCTATCTTCTCTGCCTGTGAGTACCTGGTTTCAGCCGGTAAGAGTGCCTTGCTGGTATAATACACTGGTTTATGCACTCCATCTTCTGTTATGACTAAGACTGAACTTGCTGCAAGCTCGATTATTGACAGATACAGCTGAAGTATTTCCCCTTTTTGCGGTTTTGAGAGAACTGGAGCCTGTCCCAAATACTCTTTTATTTTTAAGAATGCCTGATCGCACTCTTTATTCCACTCGAGTCCTTTCCATTTTTTGATTATCTTGAAAAAGGGTGTGCACCTGTCTGTAGCCCTCGAGATGAATCTTCCCGAGGAAGCTAAACACCCTGTTAAGCATTGTACTTCTTTTCAATGTTTTAGGTGAGGTCATTTCTTGCAAAACCTGGATCTTCTCGGGTTTAACTTTGATTCCTCTTTGGTGGACTTGAAAACCCAAGAATCTCCCCGAATGGACTCCGAATAAACATTTGTTCGGGTTTAATTTCATCTGGTATCTTTTCAGAACATCAAATGTTTCTCGGAGGTCTCGGGCATGCTCATCTGCCGAGACGCTTTTAGTCAACGTGTCATCGATGTACACTTCCATGTTCCTTCCTATTTACCGAGTGAAGATTTTGTTTACCAACCTTTGATACGTAGCACCCGCATTCTTTAAACCGAAGGGCATTACTGTGTAACAATATAAACCCTGATATGTTGTGAAAACCGTTTTTTCTTCATCAGCTTTGCTCATCCGGATCTGATTGTATCCCGAGTAAGCGTCCATGAAGCTGAGCAATTCGTGACCCGCTGTGGCATCCACCAACTGGTCTATCCTTGGAAGTGGGAAGCTATCCTTTGGGCATGCCTTATTTAGATCCGTGAAATCTACGCACATCCTCCATTGTCCATTTGTCTTTTGGACGAGGACTACGTTGGCGACCCACTGGGGGTAGATGACTTCTCTGATTGATCCAGTTGCCAGTAATTTTTCCACCTCTTGTTTGATTGCTTGACTTCTTTCAGGATTGAACGGTCTTCTCTTTTGTATTACTGGTTTTGCATTCGGGTCAACTGCAAGGTAGTGGGATATTACTCGAGCATCTATTCCCACCATATCTTTGTAACTCCAAGCGAACACATCTTTGTACTCCTTAAGAAGATTGGTTAGGTCTTGCTTGACTTTTCCATCCAACTTAGCCCCGATCTTGATTTTCTTATCCGGTTCGTCTTCTTCAAGTACTACTTCAACCAATTCTATTTTGGGCTCATTCGAGTTCTCCCTCGGATCTAGTTCGAATGACAAGGACTCTTTACACTGATTTGGCTGTATTATGGTGCACACTTGTTCAGCATCATGCTTGTCTTTGTATACTTATAGGTTTGCTCTTCGGGCCATCTCTTGGGATCCCTTGACTATCCCAACCCCTTGTTCTGTTGGGAACTTGATCATCAATGCATAAGTGGCGGTTACAGCCCTTGTTTTATTCAGGAATGGCCGACCCAATAATGCATTATACGGTCAATTGTCTAAGTCAACTACCAAGAAGTCGAGCAGAACAGTCCTCTGGCAAGGTGCTGTTCCAATCTTCACGGGCAGTTTCACCGTCCCGAGTGACCTGATTCTATCCCTCTAAACCCCCTTAATGGAGTATGGAAAGGCTGTAAATCTTTTCGTTCTAGCCTTAGCTGGTCATAGACAGCCACATTGAGGATGTCTGTTGAACTCCCATTATCTATTAAAATTCTCTGGACTTCCCGATGGCCAATCCGGGCACTTATAACCAAGGCGTCATTAGGCCGAACATCGATGCCATGGGAATCTGCCTCTGTAAAGACTATCGGGTCCCATCCCTCCTTCACCCTTTTCGGGTCTGGCTCAACCGAGTTTACGTCAAAGTTATTCCTTGCTTCTATTGCTTCTCTGATTTCCTGAGTTCGTTCTCGGTTGCTTTTCCAGGTAGAGGGTCCTCCGTAAATCGTATGTATTACCTGATTGGTCTCGTGACTGGGCCATTGATTTCGTCCAGAGTGATCTGCCTTAACTTCTTTGTTAGTTTATGATTTCTCATCTTTTTTTAAGATTACATCCCTCAAGTGCCCTTCCCGAATAAGAGTCTCTATGCAATCTCTGAGCTGGAAACACTTTGAAGTCTCGTGCCCGGTTTTCTTGTGAAATCTGCAATACTTAGTTGTATCTCTCGGGGCGAACTGAGATTGTCGTCGCGGTTCTCGCACCATATTCTTCTCTTCCAAGATGGCTAAAATTTCTTCTTGTTTTTTCCGAAGAGGGGTGTAATTGGTATATCTGCCTCGGTATTTCTCTGCGGACCGTTCGGCGTTGATCCCATTACCCTTATCCTTGTTTTTCTCCTTGCCGTTCCCTTTCTGTATTTCCTTTTGATTCTGCCCCTTGGATTCGGTATTATTCTGTTCGGGCTTTCCTCCATGCATATAGCTTCCTCCTGTAGCTAACTCTTCCTCCTCGGCCAGAGCGTATCCTCCTGCCATATCCATCATGTCGGTATACCTAGTCAGTCGTGCTCTTCTCAAATCAAAGGATAGTCGTCCATTCTGCAAGTTATTAGTGAAGGCAGCAATAATTGCTTCATCATTGGCACTGCCAATTTCTGATACTGCTTGGCCGAACCGGCCCAAGTACTTTTTTAATGACTCGTCCTTCCCCTACTTTATTTGAGAGAGGTAGGTCACCGACTTCTTCTTGTGAACATTGCTCATGAATTGCCTTGAGAAGCTCCTGCTCAGTTCTCTGAAATTTTCGATGCTCGTCTGGGTAGTCTTCCGAACCATCTTGACCCTGTGTCCCCTAGTGTTTGCTGAAAGTTAAGACACAATAGGGGGTCACTACGACCATATTGAGCCATGGAACTTTTATAGCGTCTAACGTGCTCCTTCGGATCTATATCTTTTTTGAATTGCTCCATATGCGGCATCCTGAATCTTTCTGGGAAAGAGGTCCATAAAATCTCCCTGGTGAATGGACTGTCAGAGTCATCGTCGGATAGATCGTTACAGCCATAACGTCTAACCAGTGCCTCTATCTGTTGCCTGTTATTCTCGACTTCTCGAGTTAGGCTCTAGATCGTGACATCTCTGTCCCCAATCGGACTTCCCCGACGGTTAAATCGTTGGGTTATAGTCATTCTTTCATCAGACTCTTCACTCTAATGTCGGTCTTCTCGTGTGACTCGATGATGACGTTTGCGATGGTGTTGATCACTGTCTTCTGATGATGACCGACCTCTGCGCCGGTCGTATTTACGATGTCTGGCACGTACTGTTTGATTATGGTCCAGCCTCTGGTGATGTTCCTCTTCAAGTGTTTTCTGTCCAGCCGGGTTGATTGAGGAAGAGTTCCTTCTGGTTTCTGGCATAGTTATTCCTAGCCCAACCACCACCACCGAACGGAGCCTTACGGGTGGAGGATTAGGAGTATGTGCTCCTGCAGCCAGTAGATCAATCCCTTCCCTTGCTGCGTTTGTCACCAATTGTTGCAATGCCTCTTAGAAACGCAGAGTAAGATCTCTGTTGGTTGGAGGAACTTGCTGGATCCCCGCCAGGTGCGCAGGCTGGTTTTCTGTGTTTGCTGGTTTTCTGTGTTTGCTGTAGGATCTTGTGACGTGTTGCCAACAAGGAAATCGCCTGGTGATTTTTGTCCATTCCCTGAACTACTTCTGTTTCCTGCCATCGCTTTTAACAAGTTCGGAGGTTATCCCCCTCCTTCTAGCGCCAATTGTTGACGTCGATTTCTGTATTATGTTAGAAAAGCCAACAAGGATTGGATTTCGGCTATTGATTCAAAGAGAAAGAGATCCAGAGAGAGTAACGAAGACAAGTTTTACGTGGTAAAACTCCGATGACCGGAGAAACGTCCACGGGTGGTTGATGGGTCAACCAAGCCAAAATCCACTATGAAAATATGATGTTTACAAGCTCTCGATCTCTCTTTTTTCTCTATGTATTTGCTATGATTGTTGTATACTATATTGCTCATCTCTTTTGGAGCCAGATTATGGGCATATTTATATGCTTATAGAACCCTAATCTGCTTTGTACAAGTAATACAAGATCTTTGTATTTAATTGGGATTCGGTTACTTGCTTGAGGTTGATTTGTCTTCTTTCCTGTTTCAGAGTCTCTTATGGAAATCGAGTGGGATTCTAGTAGTGTAGTTCAATTTGGACTCGTTTCCTTATAAGAATGTAGTCTTCGTAAAGAAATCAAGTTATTTCCTGATTGGGGACTCTTCTAACTTAATGTTCCATTTTATTTGGGATTCCTTCCTGATGGATATCTTCGCGTATTTAATGACTTAATCCGTGTGAAATAAGCACCAAGTTCTTACTCGAGTCGTATTTTATTCCCGAGTAAGAGTAATACCTGATGGTTCCGAGTAGCGCCGTTTGAACCCGAGTGGAAGCGTTGTTCAACCAGTCCCGAGTGTTGTTAACCGATCCTGAGTAGGTTACATTCTATATATGCTTACTCAAGCTTTCTTCTCTTTAATGATGCCTCGTAGGATATTTCCTGAGTGCCCATTTGGACGTCCACCTGACTATTTTCTCCTTCCTGTCAATGGTGTGTATGCTTGGTAAAATTCACATACGACATTACAAAACAACATTAAAAAAATACAATTCATCTTACTGAACAACTTTCAGCAGTCTTCCATCTTTATTTCATATTCGATTCAATGATGATAGTCAAAATTAAAAATCCTAACTTAGTTATGAATTCGCAACAATGTTAGAAATTCCCAACACCGTTAGGAAATCTCAAAGCTATTGGGAAACCTCAACACTGTTGCGAATTCCTAACAGCGTTGGGAATTTCCAACAGAGTTAGGAAATCCCAACGCTGTTGGGAAACCCCAACACTATTGCAAATTCCTAACAGCGTTGGGAATTTCCAACAGCGTTTGGAATTCCTAACTCAAAAACACCAACTAGTAGACTGTATTCATTACACAAACTAGTAATTCTCATACTTCTTTCACTAATAATACATCTTTCCTCACAATGATAGGGGAAAATCAAACCAAAACATTGAAATTTTTTGATCAAAATCAACAAAAAAAGCCTTAAAATGCAAAAAACAGTAACTGTAATTCTTCAAAACCTAGGTCTTCATGGGGTTCGAATATAGTCAAGCCACAAACCACATAAATTTATAAACCATACATTCAATTTCTACTGTTGTATAATCTGTAAATATGAACAAAAATAATAATAATGGTTTCTTTAAAGTTAGGAAAACACCAACTAGTAAACTGCATTTCATTACATGAACTAAGCTAAAGATATAATAGATAAATTTGTAACTAGGAATGAATATAGTGGCATCATGAAGATCACAATTCAACCGATAAATGTCTGATGAATATAGTGGCATCATCTACCTCCTCATGAAGCTACAACAGCCGACAAATGTCTGATGAAAATGACCTAAGACTTCCATCCTGTAATCAACCATAAAGATCATAATTCACAATTTCACATTATAATCTCCCATAAAAATCACAAAACATGAACACAAGTTATAGATAATCCATACATGCACATTCACCAATATGCAAATTAGAATTCATGATATGCATCAATATGAAATTAATACTCAAGGTAAACTAGTATGATGCAGGACTATCGTCCTGTAATCTCCCACAAACCATCCAAAGTCATACCTTTAGAGCTAAAAGCACTCATATCTACTGCTTTTCACATGTTTCAATTACATGCAAATATATATTAACTTCACTTGATGCCAGACAAACAACAACAACAGATAAATATAAGCAACCCAAGAAAAATAATGAAAAACCACAACCTTATAATATCCACGATTTATAACTACAAATCACGTGTTTCACTTCAACATCTTCTGAATCTCTAATGCTGAAGCCTACAAACAATAAGAACAACATATATAACCATATAGCACTGTAATGGATGGCAGACAATGAAGCAACATCTCATCTAAAAATACATGCAAGGAAACCACTTAAATACTTATAAAAAAAAGAATAAGATATATTTATAGAAAATTCACTTTAGTTGATCACCAAATAAGATTATGGTTGCAAACCAATTATTGATTAATTTGCTACTGTACTTTCAGAAGTGCTTTAACATTTAAAAGTAATTTTCATCCCAAACCGATGTAAATCATGCTTCCACCACAAATGCCCAATCTAGTATTTATGAAAGATAAGGTAAAATATATTGAATTACCTCTATGGGAGTCTCTCTTCTCTCTACAGAAGCAACTAGTGTTTCAATGCTCAATGTTGAACAAAATTTTGTAACAGAACACAATGTCAAGCACAGATAGAGAAAATATGTGTTGAATACAAAAAAAAAAAGTAAATTTAACAGCTCTGTGAAAAGAACAAAAGTAGATATTATAAAAGCATCAGTCAAAAGAAAATAATGCTAGGTATCCCAATTACATATCCCAACTGAGGCTATTGTATTACATTGACGTGTGTTTACACATGTCAATACAATACTCATGGCATCTTATTGAGGATACCTAGCATTACACAAAGAAAATTACTTCCGTTAATAAAAAAACAGAAGAAATATTTTGAAGAAAAAAATATACAAGATATACAAGTTAAAGAAAATTACTAGTAGATATAACACGAATAAACTAGAGGAGAACATTGCTTGAAACTCACCTCATCATCGAAGAATTTGCATTTTATGTAAAAGTATTTCTCTATTCAAACTCCACAGCTAATGCAATTCTGTTAGACCTGATACAACACAATGCAATACAAGCATGTCAAAGCTCAGATATAATTTTATTTTTAATTACTTCTCTCTCTATATGACAAACTAATCAATTCTAATGTCATGTTTAATAGATTTGCATCTTGTTTTGTGTCACATAGGGAGCTGAGAGTAAAAAGTAAAGCAATAGATCAAACATGTGATATTCAAGGGAGAATTCTACATCAAAGGAACAAGGTTCCAGGGAACATGAATATCAATTATCAACTTTCAGTAATCAAATTCTGCTCAACTCACCTGATGTGTCGATGTGTTGTAGTTGATCAACGATTCCATATGTAAGACACAGAAAAGGGATTCAGAAATTTCACCAAAACCACACCATCATACCTAGAACATATTCAAAGTAATGGTCAAAACAAACCCAATTATATTAGAGAAAAAAAAAGCAAAATAGACAAACATTATGTTGTTCACTAAACATAAATTGTAGGTATTACACAATATTATACAAGAGTATCCTTGCATCATATCAGTAGAATCAATACACAAAAGTAAGTCTTAATGATGCAAGTAATTCACCTTTTACGACATGAACTCTATGCAAACAAATGCAAATAGCAGATGCAAGTAATTTACATGCCGTTCTAGGTGGCTAGGATAACTCTTAATCTAAGCAAAATTAGGCTAATGAATATTAAACAATTCTTAAAACTTAAAGATGCAAGAAATTTACACAACCAAAGTACAGATTTTCGAGAAACAAGAAACACAAACTAATTAATAGGTAGAAATTTGAGAAATTTGAGAAATTTGAGAAACACAAACAAGGAACATAGTTTTTTTTTTGTCTAAATTAATTCATCTAATAAATTAGACGAGGCATGAGATTAAACATACCCTCAATTTTGATTCCAATGGAAGAGAAAAACACAGAGGTTTAGTTATATCAAAATTTACCTTTATTGAACTCACAACTCAATGGACTTTGTGGATGAGAACTTCAGACGAAGAGGCCACTCAGAGAGGGAGACAACTGGCTACCGATGTCGAGTAGTGGCGGTCGCTCAGAAAGGGAGAGCTGACAGCTTCCAATAGCGAGAGTGATCACACAGAGAGAGAGAGAGAGAGAGAGAGAGAGAGAGAGAGTTGACAGACAGATATAGTGGCGCACAGGTGTATCCATGGCAAATTGAACCATAAAGCTTTAAGAAAACTCAAAAATTGAAGAATCATGCACTGTACCTTATGCAAGAGAGTGTTGTTGTCGTCTTCAGCCTTCTTCAAGCGTCTTCAACCTTCGTCGTCTTTAACGGAAACCAGGCAGAGCGTCGTCATCGTCGTCTTCAACGGAGCGACGTCATCGTCGTCTTCAACGGAGCGACGTCATCTTCTTCAAAATTCGAGCATGCTTCAGAGAGAATTTGATGGTTGATTCTGCAGAGAGAGAAATTGAATTTGTAGGGATTTTAGAAAGAGGGCTTTTGCTTTTGCTCGTGGAGTTATAAGGTTATGACACAAAAATAATTTAAAAAGATTATAAGGGCAATAATGTCTTTCAACAAGATCAAAAGAGTTACTTTTGTAAGTTTTTCAAAAATGAGTTAGTTGTTAAAGAGTTACTTTCCAATAAAACCCCCCTTTTTTTTTTTTTTAGTGTGATATGATTTTTTAAAAAGTCTACTGTCCGTATACATTTTTCTTTTTTTTTATGAAGGCCCCACGTATGAAAACACAATTTGCTTGTCTTTAAAACCTATACCAGATCAATTCGTCCTTTATCAGACAATCGAATATCAAATTCAGTGTTGTTCAAATCTCTTTTGATACTAAAATTCAGAAGCAAAACTTTAAAAATTCAAATAATTTTATATAATTTTTATAAGTATTTAATAAAGAAAAAAAAATCAAAATAAACGTACATAGAGGACCGAGGGTTAAGTATGTTGAAACCCAGTTGTGCATTGTGGCATGATTCTGACAAAAACAACCACCACAAGTAAGGTTTTAAAAGCAACTACAAGAAGCGATGCTTTTTTACAGACAAAATAAATATTTTAGTTACATACTGAGTTGGATCAAGTTTGTTGCCAATGCTCTTGCTTTATGCAACTTGATAAAAGTTACCAGCAAATGATCAGTTCTAAACAGATTTTCTATGATTAGGTTGACATTAAAACAAGTAGAACTAACTTTCATTCAAAATTAACAGTATTTCCAACTCTCAAAATCACCTGAATTTCTTCTTGCATGATATAAATCGTTAATCATTAACTTAATGCATGTTTAATGAGCTAAACATAATCAATGGTCCTTGAATATTGTACATGTGAGTTTAAATCACAGTATTTAAAGTGTTTATTATATTAAAACTTTTTGTCAAAATTTATGTCGATATCTATATATCTATATATATATATAGTATATGTATATCATATTGATTAGAATTCCCAATTTCTCTAGTATTTATATATTATGATTTATGAATTGATTAAATAAACATAAACTTTTCATTATTTAATGAACAAAGAATATATAGCAAGATTTTACACTTGTTTTGTCAAAAAAATAAAAATTACACTTGTAATATTTCAATTAACAATGTTATTGCTAAAATTTTGTAATGTGTACTCATAAGGCTGCCGACTTGGCCCATTGAGCTTTCATGGTTTTGTCCTTAAAATGGTCTTCATTGGGTTAAAGCTAATCTTTGATGAGAAGTAGCTATCGATATGTGTCAAAATTTCGCATGGAACCACCACTCATGAGGTAATGTCCGCTTTAATCTATTGCGCCTCACGGTTTTTTTTTCCTTAAACCTCGTTTGGTACGGCGTATTGTATTGATGGCTCGTGTTGACATATCGTATTGTATTGTATAGTATTTGATTGTACTGTACTTAATTGAATTGGATTGGATTGGATTGAGCTGGACTGTATTACTATTGTGTTTGGATTGTATTGAACTGTACTGAATTGTATTATTTATGTGTTTGATGATGTATCTTATTAGTCTGGATTAAATTTTAAATTATTGAAAATTCTATTATTCAAATTAAAATTAATTAATCTTTTAAGAACTTCATTTTCATTTTCAGATCTCTTTTTCTCCTCTCACCGATTCAACATCATCAAACATTCAAACTCTATCATCAATTATCTTTCAACATCTTCATCGATCACCACCATCAATCCCAGTCATCAACATCTATTCATCTTTACCGCTGCCACAGGTGTCGGTTCCAACTCCAGAAACGATTCCAAGTTTGAGATTTGCTCTTTCAACTCTAACTCCTCTTCATTCTCAACTTCAATATTGGGTACTACGTGATAGAAATCGTCCTCATACCCAAAACCCATGTACGGCGAAGGCGGATGAGGAGGAGGATGAGGCAGTCTCATCAGGAGAAAAGTAGCATGTTTTGGCTGGTGGGTCGATAGAAGGTTGAGGAGCTGGTAATTGTGGGAAGCTAAGCCTGACCTTGTTGACGCAGATGCGTATGGTGGCTCCGTCGTAGAGTGGTTAGTGGTTTGGGTGGATTTAGTTGTTGCAAGAATAGAATTTGTTTGTTGGAAAATAGATCTGGAGAAAAAAAAGGTAGAAAGAAAAATCTAATACAACCTGAACCCTGGTCTCACCTATGTATTACTGAATACAGTTGAAGGTGTATTAAATGCCACCGTTCACATTCGTTAGTGCAATACAAAGGGATCATCCAAACATCGGTATTGTATTAGAATACACTTTAATATAATACTATACAGGGGAATATTGCCTTTGAGGGAAACAACAAAGGGAACCCTAGCTGTCGCAGCTGAGAAAAGTAAAGGAACCCTAGCCGCCGCCAACGGTTGAACGCCAGTCACCTTAGCCGCCGCAACTCATCTTTCGTTAGTAGCCGACTTCGCCTGCATCACCAACTGTTGAACGCCAATCACCTAGCAGCAGTGGATCTGAGATCGATCGATCGATCCGTTGCACGATCCAATTCTGTCACCGACACGTCCCAGTTCTTCAGCCGACTTCGCCCGTTGAACTTCAGTCGTCAGTCCGCCGTAGATCCAAGATTGATCAAAGACCCTGCTCCATCGCTCGATCCAGATCTGTGGCCAACCTCGCTCGCACTTCGTCGATATACTGTCACGTCGTCCGGTCGCCGCTGCCACATGCTTGTCCTGTCGCCGCTGCCACATGCTTGTCCTGTCGCCGCTGCCATCCGCTCTCCTAGCTAATTCCCGATCTCGTTCTCTTTGTTGGGAAGAAATTTGAGTTATAAATCTTGAATAATTTTTTTAATTATCTTTATTGTTGTTTAAACTTACGGCCGTTATGGAGGTATCAGATCTATTTTCAGAAATTGAATTGCGAACTAGAGACCCTTCAATCCAAAAAGACTTTCACACGAATGGACTTTCGAATCTCAAGCTAGTAATGAAATCTTATGCCCAAGCAATCTCATCCGTCATTGCCCCAGTGTCTTCGGCTCCAAAGAAAAAAGGTGATTATGTTGCAATCAAAGTCAACCCAAAAGCTTATGAAGAACGGTTGAAACTTTGCAGTTACTCTCTTATTGGTCGAGTCATTTTGTCAAAGGGAGAGGAACCATGGAAGGTATTGACTCTTAAAGAAAAACTTCAATCTTTTTGGAAATTGAACTCTCAATGGCGTCTTATCTCTCTTGGGCGGGGATTCTTCCAGATTCTTTTAAATTATGAGGAAGATAAAGCAAAAGTTTGAGGTATCAGACCTATGCATTTAAAACCCAAATATGGATACGGTTTTATGATCTACCTTGGGAGTTTTGGCACCCCCAAATCCTTTCAGACATGGCACGTGGGATCAGAATTCCTCTAAAATTCGATAGAGCTACCCTAGAGGGTGATTATGGTCATTTCGCCCGCATGTTGATTGATGTTGATCTTTCCAAGCCTTTGCCTGATTCCATTATGATAGAGGTAGGGGATGATTGTTTGTTTCCGACTCTTTTTTTTTTTAGAATGTACCAAGTTTTTGCTTAGTTTGTTGCTCTATTGGTCATTCGGTCGCTTCATGTCACCATGCGACTAGATTTACAGGAAATATCACTGCTGAGCCAATTGATAAGATTCCGGAAAGAGGAAGATCCAAAATTAGACAAGAGTATAGACCGAAACACAAGTCAAGAGATGTCCCGACCTCTCGAATCTTTGAGACTATCAAATCAGGTATTGATGTCATTGTGACCAAACCTGTTGCCTCTCCTCCAAACAAGACAACTTTAGATCCGACAACCTCTTCTAGTTCACTTAGGCCAATCATTCCCAATGGACATGGGGAGGTTTTAAAAAATGATGCTTATTTGGATGATTCCATAGAGTCATTACACACTGAGCATGTGGATATAGATCCCGCTTCATATCCTATTATTGCTGATATGGAGGCCTCAATTGATCCTCCCAGGGTAGAACCACATATGCACAATCCTAAGGGTGAAGCCAGCTTTGATACTGATAGTGAAGGCACCGAATCTGACTTCAGCCACCTCACAGCTTTAGACATTACATGTGTTCAATGAGGAGAATCTTGGGCAGATCAATCAGAAGATTCAGGTTGGAAGGAGGTTACCACTAAAAAAGGTAAGAAAAATAAGAAACAGGTTTCCAATGTGGTTTAGCCCAAAACTAGGGTTGCTAAAAATAAATTAGTACATAAATGATTGTCCTTTATTGGAACTGTAGAGGTATTGCAAACAGCGATACTCAACGTACTTTGAAAGATTTTTGTTCTCGTCATAGACCGAATTTTGTTTGCCTTGTTGAGCCATTGTGTGCATTTGATTATATTTCTCCTACTTTTTGGCGCTCTATAGGGTTACACTTTATTGGTTCTAATGCCAGAAGTACTTCTAGTATGTGGATTTTTGGGTCTACTGCCTTTCAGAATGCTACTATTATCCTGTCTCACTCTCAATATGTTACGATTTCTACTACTTTTTATGGGAAAGTACATCAGATCTCTTTTATTTATGCCAGTGTAAACTACATCACTCGTAGATCTCTTTGGAGCGCTCTCATTGAATTTGCTGGTTCAAACATTCCATGGCTTGTTATTGGGGATTTTAACTCGGTTCTAGGAGCTCATGAGACTACTTGTAACATTTTTACTATTTCCTGTGATGATTTTTGTGCTGCTTTAACGGTCTGTGATCTTGTTGACATTGATACAAAAGGAGTTTTTCATACCTGGATTGGTCGAGGCAGACAAGGTATGGTTCTTTCTCGTTTAGACAGAGCTGTATGTTCCCACTCATTTTTGACATCTTGGTCTCAAATCGCCTGTGTTACCCTACCTAGATCTCATTCAGATCATCACCCGTTATTGGTTTCTTGTTTTGCAAGTGTATCATTAGGTCCACGACCCTTCAGGTTTCAAGGTATATGGGTTTCTCATCCATCATTTCTTAATTTGGTTCGATCGGTTTGGTCAGCCTCTTTCGTTCGAAGTGGCACTGAGACTGTTGTTCAGAAATTGAAGCTTTTGAAAAAGGCTTTGAGGAAGTGGAATTGGGAGGTGTTTGGGGATATTACATTGAATGTCACTAAGGCTAATGAGAAGGTGATGCTTATTCAGGGCAGGATTGGTTCTGAAGGTTTTTCAGATGATCTTTTTCGTCTTGAGACCGCTGTTTTAGTTGATCTGGATAGTGCTTTAAACAACAAGAAATTTTCCTGAAAGAGAAAAGTAGAGTCAAGTGGCTTGCTGAGGGAGATCGGAATTCTAAATTTTTTCATTCTTTATTGAATCGTAGAAGGGGAAACAAGACTTTTTCCTCCATTCAAATTGGTGAACATATTTCTAATAATCCTGTGGATATTGGTGAGCATGTTTCCTCTTTTTATCAGCATCTATTTTCGGATCCTTTCAATAATAGTTTAGACCTCTCTATAATTAGAGGGCATGTGCCTTCATTGGTTACTGTTGATGAAAACACTTCAATTCTCCGGGTTCCCTCTTTTGATGAAGTGAGGAATACAATTTTTGTCATGGATCCTCTGAGTGCTCCTGGCCCTAATGGTTTCTCGAACAGATTTTATTCTCATTGTTGGAAAATTATGGGTCATGATGTGGTTTTGACCGTGCAGGAATTTTTTCACTCTGGTCGAGTCTTTTCGGGTTTGAATTCTAATTTCTTGGTTCTTATTCCAAAGACTCCGAAAGCTATTTTGGTCGAACAATTTCGCCCGATTGCCCTAGGTAATTTTCTGTTTAAGGTTATCACTAAGATTATTGTTGATCGCTTGGCCAAAATTTGCTCCCGTATTATATCTCCAAATCAATTTGGTTTCATTAGGGGTCGTCAAATCGGAGACTGTATTGCTGGTGCTTCTGAATGTTTTAATGTGTCAAATAACTGTAGTCGCGGTGGGCACTTGGCCTTAAAAATAGACATTCGAAAGGCTTTTGACTCCATCAGTTGGCGTTTTATCTTTGAAGTCCTTCGGTGTTTTGGCTTCTCTGAGAGTTTTATTGATTGTGTTGCATCTATTTTTAGTTATGCTAGGATCTCAGTTCTTATTAATGGATCCCCTCAAGGTTATTTTCCTTGTTCGCGTGGAGTTCGGCAAGGTGATCCTCTTTCCCCTCTTATCTTTTGTTTGGCAGAAGATTTTTTGAGTAAATACCTTACGCATCTTGTAGACTCGGGCACTATGACTCCTATCTCTTCTCCAGTTGGGATTCGTGCCCCTTCACATTTTCTATATGATGATGATGTTATTGTCTTCTGCCGGGCTTCTCCTCAGAATTTACAATTAACTTTAGATGTTTTTGCACTTTATGGCTCTCTCTCGGGTTAGCAAGTTAATTGGGAAAAATCTTCCATTTTTTTTGGCAAAGGCATATCTGAGACTCGTATTGCTAACTTTCTTTCAATGTCTGGGATACGTAAGGACGGAGATTCGATGACGTATCTAGGGGTCCCTATTTTCATTGGGGCACCTAAGCGTCGGTGGTTGATTCCATGGGCTGATAAAATTAAAAGTAAATTGGAATCATGGAAGGGTTTCTCTTTTTCAATGGCAGGTAGATTATGTCTTATTGATTCAGTGATTACAGGTGTCTTCCTGCATTCCTTTCAAGTTTATCGTTGGCCTTCATCTCTTTTAAAAGATTTAAATGCTGCTATTCGAATTTTTTTTTGGACTGGTTCGATTGACGGTCGTAAATCTGTCCAAGTTGCTTGAAAATCTTGTTGTAGGCCTAAGGATGGTGGTGGTCTTGGTGTTAAAGACCTTGGTATTCTTAACAAGGCCATGCTTAAGAAATTCACTTGAAGTGTGTTGACTGAGGAGTCCCTCGTTTTCACATATCTTCGGGCTCGATTTTTTACCCAGGATCACAAACTTAGAATGTGGTATGTTGCTTCTTCTGTTTGGCCAGGTCTAAAATTGCATTATACTTCCCTGATGATTGAATCTAGATGGTTGGTTGGTCGTCATTCTAAGGTCCGTTTTTGGTCGGATAACTGGTTGGGATATCCTTTGATTGACTTGGTTGAGGATAGGTCTTCATTACAACCTCCGTTGGATTCTGTTGTGGGTGATATTTACTCAGATACAGCGGGTTGAAATATTCATACTTCTTTTAAAGGTTCCTACCCAGATATTGCTTATGAGATTGAGAATGTGGTGGTTAGCATTGATCCAGACTCGTTAGTTTGGACTTGTTCCTTGGATGGTTCTGTTTCCTGTAAATCTGCTTATACCTCTCTCTCTCTGAGGTTAGGAGTTCTGTGTTTTGGGGTAAGAAGATCTGTGCGTCTTTCATTCCTCCTTCTCGCTCTGTCATCATTTGGCGGCTGTTTCATGGTAAGATTCCCACAGACATTGCGTTGTGTGCCAGAAGTTATATTCTTCCATCTAGTTGTCGATTTTGTTGTGCAGCAGAAGAGGACTTAAGGCATCTTTTTCTTGACTGTCCTTTTGTTTGTGGATTGTGGGATGCTGTATCCTCCACTTTTGGCCATAAACTTAAGTTAGAGGGTACTTGTTTGGACCTTTGGCAGGAGGCAGTAAGAGTTGTATTTAGCACTCAACTGAAAACTCTCTGGCGGGTTTCTATCATCACTGTTTTCTGGGTGGTGTGGTTCTTCCGGAACCAAGCTACTTTTGAGGATGGCAAGATTGTCTTTGCTGATGCCCTTTCATTACTTTGGCGTTCTGTTCGCGAGGCAGACTCTCTTCAGTATGGCACTATGAAGAATTCAGTGGATGAGCTTCAGATTCTTCAACGACTCCATGTCTCTGGTCGCCCTCCAAAGGCTCCTCATATTTTAGAGGTTAATTGGCGTCCTCCCCCGTCAGGTTGTCTTAAGGTTAACACGGACGGGGCCGCTTTTGGTAGTCCTGGTCTTGCTGGTTGTGCAGAGGTTTTTCGCACATGCAGGGGTTTCATTAAAGGTTGTTTTGTTATTCCTCTTGGTGTCTGTTTTGCTTTTGAGGCTGAATTGGCTGCTGCCGTTTACACTATTGATTATGCTTGGACTTTTGGCTGGCATCGGTTATGGTTGGAGAGCGATTCTACTTTTGTAGTGGATATCCTTCGTTTTAGGTCTCATAAGGTTCCTTGGTGTTGGCGCACCGCTTGGGATAGGTGTTTGGGTTTAATCTCTCAAATAGATTTTGATGCGACTCATATCTATCGAGAAGGTAATCAAGTCGCAGATAGTTTAGCTTTCAGGAGCCCCAGTATCGTCTCTCCTACTTGGTGGTGGAATGCTCCGAACTTTTGCAACCCTTTTATTTTAAATGATTTTTGTAGCAGACCTTCTTTTAGGTTTTGTTGATCTGTTTTTCTTCTTTTATTTATGTTATGTTTTATTCGCTTTCTTTTTTTTTTAATAAAATGTTGGGTTAGCACCCCTAACAACCTTATCAAAAAAATAAAATAAAAAAAATACAGACAAACAAATCTGTCATAAGAGTTTAAAATGTATTAGAATAATACAATAGTGTTAGTTAGTTTTGCACTATTTATTATACTGTACTAGCTAATACATTTTAATTGGTATAATACTATGGATGTCGTATTAGATAATATAAAAATTATATCAGTTAATATAGTATAATACAAAATATCACAAAACATTGGATTATATAGAACATCACAAAACACAATACAACCCAACTCAATGCAATCCAATATAATGCAACCTGCCAAACGAGCTCTAAAAGGTATTTATAGGGTTAAAGTTAACCTTAGTTTAATATACTACAAATTAATCTGGATTTCAACAGAAAGAGAAAACCCCAGACAATAAAGAATAATTCTTCAATTTCATAAAATTTGAGTGGTCAAATGAATAAATTAACCAAAGGTTTTTGCGAAATTAAAATATTCTTGAATAAAAAAAAAACTCTACAAACAAATTTAAATTCAATACACACTTTGTAAATTACATCATTTTTGTAAATATCACAAATTTAATGTCTTAATTATTAGTAAATTTTATACTAATTATTTAGTTAAAACAAAATTAATTGATTTAAAACAAAAGTTTTTTTTTTTTTTTTAAGTTCAAACAAAATAATTAATTGAAAGTGCATGAAAACTGCATTTTGCCATTTTCATGTATATTATTCTCGAAGAATTAACAAAATTCAGCTAAACCCCGCGTGCCTTAGCATACTAGTCACGTGACAAAAAAAAAACAGACAACTATCAAGTAACAAGCCAACTACTGCCATTTTCTGCGTGCACTCAAATGTAACCAAAAAAAAAATGATAACAAAATAAAACATTTTAGTAGTCAGTTTTCTTTCATTTTCATTTTCATATATCGTGTTTCTTCAAAAATCAAAAACCCTAACCTTCTTAAAACCCTAACCCTTCAAAAACCCTAAAACAAAAAACAAAAATTGAAAAAAAAAAAACCATGAGCCAGCAGCAGGAGGATCAATCGCGACCTCACATGCCGGCACAGTCGCTTCAGAGCCTGACCACCTCCCTCTCCAATCTTTCTTCTTCTTCAAGAACAATCCCTAACGACAGAGATTTCCATTTCTACTGCAACTTCTCCGAATTCAACGACCCGATCCGAGGAATCGTAGCCCAGTCGCAGTCCGCTCTCGAATCTATCGGGTCCTCTCATATCTGGAACCGCCCCATCCTGTTCCCCAGCCAGACCGACATTGACGACTCCTATGATTGGCTCGGCAGCGTGAACGACGAGGCTCTTGAGAGTGTCGACATGTCCTTGGACGATTTCAACAAAAGCAGAGGTAAAGAGAAAGTAGATGGGAAGAATGAAAATGGGTTTCAGTTGGTTTGCAGCAAGAAGAAAAAGGCCGAGTCTTTAGGCGGAGCTGAGTCGTCGAGTCAGAGGATGATCACCAAGAATGCTGCCGGTGACTCGGTGATTGTGAAAGTGAAGGAAAAGAAAGCGAGGGTTCCGTTTCATATACCGACGATAAGGAAACCTCAAGAAGAGTATAACATATTGGTGAACAATTCCAACCAGCCCTTTCAACATGTTTGGTTGCAGAGGAACGAAGATGGCGAGCGTTTGATTCATCCTTTGGTCAGTTTCTTGCATTCTTGTAATGGTTTATTATTGGCTTTTGGTTATTTTATTTGTTGGTTGTAAAATTTGGTTTATTGGTTTTGCCGAGTCTTTTGGGTTTTTGTTGCTCTGTATATCGTTGGGTGACTGTTGGTTGTTTATTTGATTTCATTAAAAAAAAATACCTATTGGTGTTTTAATTCAAGAAGCATTTTAGTACTACTGAGGCATATGCTGATTTTGTTCTCTCAAACCAAGGGATGTTAACATTGCAATTTGCTAGGATAAATAATTTTTTGTTCGACACTTAAATGATTATCTTTGCCATTGAAGAGAACTGTAGTGTTTAATTCTATTGCTTGATGTCATTCAACAAATTGTTGGGAAGTGAGGATTTGATGGAGGTGGGCTAATCTTGATTTGTGGTCATGTGACGATGTTTCTTGCATATAGATACTCCCACTCAGGAATATAATTTTCAAAAGTTAGAAACTATAGGAATTATATACCCGTGATACTCCGGGACCTATTCTAATATCCTTTAACTGTGGTTTGATGTGCTTATATCCTTTTACTTCGCGTTTTTTGGTTCATAGTCTATCTATTTGTTTATTAAGATAACTCACTCTTTAATTAAAGAGAATGATATTCAGCATATGGTTTCTACTTTTACATTTTTTTTTTCTTCGGCTTTATTTTACTGTGGCTGGTAACTGGTTGATGAATATTTTATGCTTATCTTAGCTTTGGTTTTGTTTTGGTGTTAGCTTTTCATTCTCATTCAAATATAACCATGTTCAAACATTTTACATGCTCGGTCTTTTCTTTTATTTGGTTAATTTTCTTGCCAAAACATGACTCGTAAGGTTTTGTTTATCGTTGTTGCTCAATTGTATAGGAGAAGCTCTCTGTTCTGGAATTTGTTGATAAAGATATAGGGGATGTTGAGCCTGTAAAACCCCCACCAATTGAGGAGACACCATTTAAGATGGTTGAAGAAGTTAAAGATTTGAAGGAGTTAGCTGCTAAATTGCAGAGTGTAAATGAATTTGCGGTAAAGTCTGACAACTCTGGTCTATGATTTATTGATACAATCATGTACATGGTCAAGATATATCATCTTTTCTACTTCATCTGGTTTTGACTTTTGATTTTATTTAATTATTCTCTTAATTTTAATAAAGATGATGCATGTAAAGAATTTAGAGGATTCAATGTAACGAAGGTGCCAGGTTCTCTAATTGGAAATTGTTATTGTGCAGAATGAGGATTTTAAGATTTACTTTCTGAATATTATAACAGTTAAATCAAAATTTTCAAAGAAGATCTAAACCTTGATAATTTACTTGTTGATTTCCTTTTGTTATTAGTTGTGGATGTTTAAGAAAATAATATATTATCTTGAATAGAGGCTACTCTTGACTGAATTTATTCTTTTAGCATAAAATTTTGAACCCTGTATACTAACTTTTTCATCGTGTAATATCCCCTGCCAACCATGTAATTTTTGTCTAACCTTTTTGTAGGTTGACTTAGAACATAATCAATATCGATCTTTTCAAGGATTGACTTGCCTGATGCAAATTTCTACCAGAACTGAGGATTTTGTGGTAGACACTCTAAAGCTTCGCATCCATGTTGGCCCATATCTTAGGGAAGTCTTTAAAGACCCTACCAAGAAAAAGGTTGGTCTCTTCACCATGCTCTTCTTTGGCTTTATGACTTATATCTACTTCATTTATTATAATGTCTAATTTAATTAATTAGGTCATGCATGGAGCAGATCGGGATGTTGTTTGGCTTCAAAGGGACTTTGGCATATATATTTGCAATATGTTTGACACCGGACAGGTTTTATACTTTGCAACCACTACTTTGAAATTTGGGATTTGATTTGAGAAATCTAGTTACCTTTGATCTGAGAATTTGACTGTTAGATAATACATGTGGTCTAATTTGCAAGTCTTTGCACCTAAACTTTTGTGCGAGTAAGTCAGTTAGGCTGGTATCTTCTTTCGTATGATAATTTAAAATTTATTAAATTTATATATTGTTATAATATTTGGCTTTAGGAAGCAAGATTTTATTAGCTTCAGAGTTCTGACCCCATTTAGAATGAATTTTGTGGCATCTCTTGCTTGATTTGGTTAAAGTAGATTTTCGTGAGAACTCTTTATTTTGATTTATCTGCAATGGGCGGTGTGGATATTTTTTTCCTTGTAATGAGGTTCTGTTGGATACTTGGATGTTCATCATGTTCCCTAATTTTCTTATTGAGGTTTTTGGTTTATTGTAAGTATTACTGTAAAATTTATATGGTTTGAATTTCAAAGTGATGGTGGTTTTTTTTTTTTTTTGGTCTTCCATCCTCAGGCCTCGAGGGTTTTGAAATTGGAAAGAAACAGTTTGGAGCATCTTCTGCAGCACTTTTGTGGAGTTGCTGCCAACAAAGAGTGGGTTCCTGTTGTAAACTTATTGATCTGATTCTCTTTATAGTTTTTTCTTTCTTTCTTTTCCCCCCTTCTATTTCTTCAGTTTTATTTTCCAACCATTCATTTTCTCTAAGGTTGAGCATTCAACTCGTTTCAGGTACCAGAATGCAGATTGGAGATTACGACCTCTTCCTGATGAGATGGTCAGGTATATTTACCTTGTCTATTCTAAGAGTTTTATTTTCTCTTAGTTATCTATTAACCTATGTACCTCTGTTGTCCATATGTAGTCAAAGACTCAAAGTGTGTAATCATTGCACGTTTCTATGTTAAGATTTTCACAGATTTGATAGGTTGTTTAGTTGTATGCCATCATGTAATCTAATTGGTGTATTTGCAATGGCAGATATGGCCGAGAAGATACGCACTATTTGTTGTATATATATGATATGATGAAAATCAGACTGTTCTCGATGCCTAAGGAGTCTGAAAGCTCTGATGCTCCTTTGATAGAGGTATGATTTTAAATTGTCTTTTTTTTTATATATATATATATTTACAATTTTATGCATTTCTCTGACAATGAAGACACCTATTCGTAACTGGTTGGTCTTTTTTGTCCTCCTTTGTGCCACATATTAAGGGACATCATGTCTACAAATTGGAATGTAGTTATTCCCAACCAGCCATCACTTGTTTTGAACTGTTCTTCTTTAATAAAGTTGTTTTGATGTTATGCCGAGTATCCTTCAACTTCGAGAAAAGATTGCTTAAATCCTAATTGTTCAAACTTGTTGCAATTACAAAACCATGTTCATGGGCTTTTCTATTTGTTGGGTTAGGCCGATGGGACTACCGGACTAGTGAAAACTTTCAAGTTTGATTGCTTTCCTTCCCAAGTATAGGGAAGTATGAGTATGGTGTGGATTTGTAATATTTCTTTTTTTCTTTTTTGACATAAGATTTGTAATCTTTCTTGCTTTATATTTTTAGTTATGGACTACAATTTTATTATGTTGAGTAAATTTTGTTTGTTCGAAACAGGTGTACAAGCGCAGTTATGATGTATGTATGCAGCTGTATGAGAAAGAGCTTTTAACGGAAAATTCATATCTCTACATATATGGGTTTGTTGATTATATCCTCAGCTAAGATGTCATAGATGATATACGTACTTGACTCAAACGGATATTAATCAGTAGTTTCTTATTTTCCTATGTTGATATAGGTTGCAAGGGGCTGGTTTAAATGCTCACCAGCTTGCTATTGTCGCAGTAAGTTGTTACTTCTTTTTGTATCTATATTTCTATATCCCCAACTATTTACTATCTAAATGATATATGCATGAAATTCATAAGCCATATGAGATGTTCTATCTGCAGATGTGATGCTTTGGTTGATGTTTATTAGCCTCAAATGCTACCATGTCATTTATAGGAATTCACTGAGGAATTGCTTCTTTTTGTATGTATATCCCCAACATTTTACTATCTAAATAATATATGCATGAAATTCATAAGCCATATGAGATGTTCTTTCTGCAAATCTGATGCTTTGGTTGACATTGATTAGCCTCAAGTGCTACCATGTCATCTATAGGAATTTACTGAGGAATTGCTTCCAGAAATGAAACGGAGTGGACAACAGTATAGTAGAATTAACTGGTTGACACATCATTATAGACTACTTATAGGGTTTAAATGTACTTTCAGTATACCTGTCGGTCCTGTTTACTACATTTCCTTATAGATCCCACTTAAATGGCTTGCAGGGACTATGTGAATGGCGTGATGTTGTTGCCCGTGCAGAGGATGAAAGTACTGGCTATATATTGCCAAACAAAACTCTTCTTGAAATTGGTAGAAACCTGTTCAGTTTCTTTTAACTTTATCTATATCCTTTGTATTTATGTTATTAATTTGGTAAGTTTGTTTTCCTTATCTTTTTGTCTTTTTGTGGTCAAAGCCAAACAGATGCCTCTTACTCCTAGCAAGTTACGTCGATTATTGAAATCAAAGCATCCTTATATTGAGCGCAATCTTGGCTCAGTGGTTAGCATTATTAGGGATTCTATGCAAAATGCTGCTGCATTTGAAGCCACTGCTCAACATTTAAAAGAGGGACGCATGGAAATTGTAAGACTGTTTGATGATGCTTTAATAAGTGTGTTGGTCAGGGAAATAAAATCAATTTGATCGTATCAGTTCCTGCTATACCTAAATTGCTACCTGTGGAATCTGATGAGACTTTTATTAGTATTGCAGTCAAATAAAGTGATTTAAGAAATTTAAGTAAATATTGGTAATGCCTTCGTTCCATTGCAGTCAAATAAAGGGATTTTTGAATTTTAAGTAAATATTGGTAATGCCTTTGTTCCTGATAGTTTTTGAATTATAAATGTCACAACAGTCATATATTTTATTCATTATTTGATTTGTTTCTTGTGCCAGTTGTCATATTAAGTAACTAACTAGGTATAGCGAATCAATTTCTTACTTGTTTTTCATAACTGCTAAAATTGTGAGGCCATGAGCTCGGGCTAGCAAAAGTCAAACACTTTAATCTTTTCCTTTTAATAATTCTTAGGGCGTGTTTACTAACCAGGAATTCCAGTGAGTCATTATACTGTGTACAAAAATTGTTAGGAATTGAGCTATGTGGACCTGTACACAAATCAAGAATGTTGGAATGTAATTCCCCCCTCCCACCTAGGGCATTAAGTTCCCTTTCCTTATTCCATTTCCAATTAAAGTTGATGCTCTTTGATTTTCATTCCCGATTAGTAAATGAGCCTTTAAAGAATCTTGCTGGGAAATCATGTGAATTAGGTCGGTATGAAAGGTCACAACATGTTCAAATGGGCTTGTTCTATAATTACGGTCTAATTAGGTAGTCTTTGTATTAAATAGAAATCCATATTTGCTTAGGTTTGTGAGTTGCTGAGGATGAGATACACATTTTTTATCTCTTGTTGCTGTTAATTGCAATGTTATATTCAAATGGGCTTGATCTGTAATTACGGTCTAATTAGGTAGTCTTTGTATTAAATAGCAATTCATATTTGCTTAGGTTTGGTGAGTTGCCGAGGATGAGATACATATTTTCATCTCTTGTCGCTTTAAATGCAATGTTATGTTCACATGGGCTTGTTCAGTAATTTTGGTCTAATTAGGTAGTCTTTGTATTAATTAGCAATCCATATTTGCTTAGGTTTGGTGAGTTGCCAAGGATGAGATACATATTTTTCATCTCTTGTCGCTTTAAAGTTTAAATGCAATATTATGTTCAAATGGGCTTGTTCTATTAGGTAGTCTGTGTATTAATTAGCAATCGGGTTGCCGAGATGCGATACATATTTTACATCTCTTGTTGCTGTTAAATGCAATGCTATGATTTTTCGTTATTTTTTTTTTTAACAAAATTTTCATTATTTATATCATAGTAAGTTGTTATTTTATTTCAATTGTACAGGCCCCGCAGGAAAATTTGGCAGTTAATGATGAAACTGAAGTTTTAAGCCCTGGTGCTTCATTGGACTTGAAAATTGCAAATGTTAAGAGGGAAAGCATTGATGGCTGCAATGCATTAGGGGGTAATATGATTCGTCAACTACCAGCTTATCCTCTGGATAAAGAAGAGTCTTTGAAGCCTGGAAGCAATGTTGCAAAACTTAATACTGCTGGAATGCCATCTGTGGAGCATCCTGAATCAAATGGTGATCAAAAGAAAGAATCTGATAGTCATAATTCGGAGCTTTCCAAGGAAAGACTCACCATCTCTGGTCAAAGCAGAGATATGAATTCTTCAACAAAGGTTGTGAAATGTTTATGCCTTGCGTTGATTATTTTTTCCCCTAATGACAAGCTGTATATTAATACATGTTTATTCCTCTGTAGGTTACTGGAGCAACTGTTCAGGCCCTAAAGAAGCCTAGCCGTGGTTTTGGAGCACTGTTGGGTCCCCCAAAGAAAAAGCTTGATACTGAAAAAAAAGTGAGTTCAGTGTGCTGATTTAGGGTTGCTTCATCTGGAATCATTCTCTTATTACAAGAGTTGTTATTTTGCTTCTGGGTATTCTGTCATGGCAACGGGAGCATTTGTTTAGCCTTCTAGTCTTTCTTTTTTCCCGTGCTTTCTGGGGAAGTTGATTGTTGAATTTTCTTTACTGCAATTTCCAATTACTTCTTCCTGGGGAAGTTGATTGGTGAACCTGCTTTACTGCAATCTCTCTCTCTCTCTCTCTCTCTCTCTCTCTCTCTCTCTCTTGTTTAGCCTTCTAGTCTTTCTTTTTTCCCGTGCTTTCTGGGGAAGTTGATTGTTGAATTTTCTTTACTGCAATTTCCAATTACTTCTTCCTGGGGAAGTTGATTGGTGAACCTGCTTTACTGCAATCTCTCTCTCTCTCTCTCTCTCTCTCTCTCTCTCTCTCTCTCTCTTGTTTAGCCTTCTGGTCTTTCTTTTTTCCCGTGCTTTCTGGGGAAGTTGATTGTTGAATTTTCTTTACTGCAATTTCCAATTACTTCTTCCTGGGGAAGTTGATTGGTGAACCTGCTTTACTGCAATCTCTCTCTCTCTTGTTTAGCCTTCTAGTCTTTCTTTTTTCCCGTGCTTTCTGGGGAAGTTGATTGTTGAATTTTCTTTACTGCAATTTCCAATTACTTCTTCCTGCGGAAGAAGGCAAAGAAAGAAAAAAGTTGATTTTCTTGGAATCTCTACCGTTTGTTGTAGACATTCTCATCACTTATTATGAAGTCCTGTTGATACTTACACGATTGATGGGGAAAATTAGGGCACTGCTAAAGCACACAATTTGAGCACCTTTGAATGAATTGCTGTTGTCAGAATTTATTTATTATCGCTGCATTTTGTTTTTGGATAATTCATTGCAATCTTCATTAACTTTAGCTGTTTATTATTTTATAGGACAAGGATGAGAGCAAGTTGGAGCAGATTAGATCTTCTGTGAACCTTCCCTTCCAGTCATTTGTGGTGAGGGATGAACAGCCAAAACAAGTTGTAGAAGAGCACAGCCAAGTTGTAGAAGTTCCCCAATCTGAAGAACTGCCTGCTCTGCCAGCTGCTAGGTTCAGTACAGAAGATCTAATAATGTTGGATGATGATGATACAAATGAAGTGGAATCAGACCAGGGGAACTTGGAAACCACTGATCCTCCCAGAGAGGACAATTCAGCTAGTTCTGCTTTGGAAGTGGATGAAGAAGATGAGCCTATGTCTCTCTCTGATTTATCTACTAGTTTCCAGAAATGCTTGAATTCGAGTAACAAAAACAAAAACGGAAAAGCCAAAAAAGTTGAGAAATCTGGAGAAGCTAGTGGGCTTTTGCAGCTGAAGCCATTCGACTTTGAAGCAGCTAGGAAACATATTAGACAGAAGGAAGAACCGGTGGGGGATGAAGGAAAGAAGAAGAACCCTCATGACTCGGGGGATAAGAAAAAGGGTTCAGCTGTTGGTCGAGCCCAGAAAGACGATGGGACGAACGAACTTCCACAAGGTAAACGGCGTCATGCTTTTCCAGCAACTGGGAATAGAAGTGCTACATTTCGTTAAGTTTCTGGTATCAGATTATACTATTCCGTGTAACAGAAAATGAAATGAAGTTTTGGATTTCTAAATCAAGTTGTCAAGGGAAAAGAAATTGAAGAAATGAAAATGAAAAGCAAAACTAAAAAAGAAAAAAGAAAAAAGAAGAAAAAAAGAAGAGATGAATCACAGATTGGTCGAGAAATTTCTGACATAAACAGGTGCACACGGAGCAGATAGTTTAAACTGAATTGAAGGCTTTGGTTGAAACATTGGAAGTCTTGAAAATGACTAGGTTGGTCTATTACTATTATACATTTCAGATGCGGAGCAATCTATTAATTTGCATTCATATAGGTTTTATTTTAAAAAAAAAAAAAATAGGGAAGGTTTTTGGGTATTGATTATTTTAGTGGGAGCCGGAAAATGATTATCAGCTGATAAAAAATTGATCATTTGATGAGTTTTGACGACGTTAGCCAAATTGAATTTTTAATTACCCCATTAGCCCAAACCTTATGAATCCCAAATCTAGCACACTATATGCAGGACCAACATCGACCATGTATGTTTGTTGCCACGAGACATATGCTAAATTAGTGATTAGCAACTAACATTAAAAGTTCCACTTCAAAACTTAAATGAATTGGCATTTAAAAGGCGGTGACATGTCGATCAACCATTGGAGGAGTGATGTGTAACGATGCCACCTCATAGTTAAGTTGAAAAAGGTCGACCCGAGCTTCCATTACAATTTTACAATAAACAAACCAAAAACAAGGTCCATCCTCTCTCCCAACCCGATCAAAAAAATGGCGATGCCTGTTGAAGGAGGGACGCTGTCAGAGATTCACCAGAGCGCCAGAAAGCTGCTACTCAAAGCTAGAGATGGAGTAGAGAAACTTGAGAGATTGGAGAGCTCCACATCTACTGGAGGATTCGATTCGCCCGAGCTTTCTTTCGCCGTCAAGAAAGACATCTCTCAGATCCAATCCCTCTGCGTCGACATGGACCGACTCTGGCGCTCCGTCGCCGCCAAGTCTCAGCGCGATCTCTGGAAAAGGTACCTCGTTTTTTTTAACAAATCAGCTCAACATTCGTATACCTAATTTTCAATTTTCGTGCAACTAAAATCTACAATCACATTGTAGATTTGAGTCTGATGTGATTCATTTCCATATTATGTACCTGTTCTTGTAACTTTCTTGTATGCGGAATCTTGGCGGTTGCTTGAGATCGCTGTCAAATGCTTTAGCAGATAATTGATTTTATGGAATCTGCATTTTTAATTAATCATTTATGTATTGTTTGGTTAGGTTTTTGTTCATTTTTGTTTGTTTTACTGTGTTTGATCGTGAGATGAGATATCGGCTGTTGGAGTTAAACGAAATTACTTCATATTGTACTCAATGTTGCTATTTGATTGCTTGTATCGTAACAGAAACGCACATTTTTTATATATTTTGTCTTGCAGAAAAGTCGAACAAATAGCGGAAGAGGCCGATTCATTGAAAGGAAGTCTGGACAAGTACCTTGTCAGAAATCAGAGGCGGATGAATGAAGCCAGAGAGAGAACTGAGTTGCTTGGAAGAGCTGTATGTCATTTTTTTTATTATTATTATTTTTGGTAAAAATAGATAATTCTCTCTATAACCTAATGAACTTTTATTATTTTCTTTTTCAGAATGGAGAGTCGGCCCATGTTTTGAGAATTTTTGACGAGGAAGCACAAGCGATGCAGTCAGTCAGAAATTCTTCGAGGATGTTGCAAGAATCTTTTGCAACCGGAACTGCTATCCTTACTAAATATGCTGAACAAAGGGATCGCCTCAAGGTATTTACAGTCAATCCCCTGCTTATTGAATTCGCACATCACATACGCATTCAAAAAGTGCACTAATTCTAAATAATTTCACATTCTTGAATCTTGTTTTGGTTTTTAGCTTCTCACTTTAACAAGTGAGGATCATATAAGTCTGCTAGAACATTAACCTTAGCTTTCCTTTGTACCAACCTTATAAGTTATAACTGTCTGATGGTTGTGTAGAACTTTAGTCAGCTTATTGTGACTTATGTAGAAGTTATCTAGTGTAGAATGAGTTAGACCTCTTCCTCGTGTAGTGAATCTAAGGATCGATCTCCATGACATCAACCTTAAGGAGATTCGATTTCATTTGTGCTTCTGCATGGATAGAGTAGAGTGCAGGAGGGGTGTGGTGAAAAAACAGAAAAGATGTAGAATGAGTTAATGAAATTAACCTGAATTGCGTTTAAAATTTACTCGTATTTAGCAAGCTATTATATATAAAAGAAAGTACACTACAAGTAGATTCAGCTTTAAAACCATTACTATTGAACAAATCCCATTATGGTGATACTGTGATTTCTTTGTGTGATATTTATGTGTATACCTTTCTTGAAGTTAGGAGATTACTCAAAAATGGCCCTCCTAGGTAGTTCTTGAAAAATATAGAAGTTTCTGATTTTGGCTTACTGATACTGGACTGGAGATAGATGAGCTTTCAAACAGTGAGACACAATGCACGCTTGAAGTGTCATACGGGGTGGTTTATTTTTATGAAACTCATTTATGAATTTAGTTGAAATGTGAAATGATGGTTTAGATTATTAGTGATCACACAAATCAGCTTTTTAAAATATTGATACATGTTGATGCATCCACACGTCTGTTGCCACTGATGTTGACAACTTCTATCTTTGGTTCAGCATGCTCAAAGAAAGGCTCTGGATGTTCTCAACACAGTGGGGCTTTCGAACACCGTATTAAGGCTCATTGAGAGGAGGAACCGTGTAGATCAGCGGATCAAATATGTTGGGATGTTTTTGACAATAGTCATTTTGTATTTCTTCTGGAGGTGGACTAGTTGATCTGCTCTTCATGCTAAAGGTGCACATACAACATTGCCTACCTTCATTGAGATGCCATACTTTCTCTTTGATCACCGTCTTCCAGTTAAAGGGTAATGAGGATGTACCAGTTGCATTCTTTGGGAGGGCGCAGACTCATATAAAATGAACTTACAGAAGAGGTCTCAGCCACTGAGAGGGTTGGAGATTCATCGGTACCGTTTTGTAAAATCAAACATTTTGTAAAAAAAAAAAGAAGAGAGAAATTACGTTTTGTATTCTTAAGGTCCAGAAATGTGTTTGATTAAGCATTTACGTTTTTCAGGATTAGTTTTCATTGGAATATTGGATTAAAAATATGTGAAAATAGCTTAATGATAATGATAGATTTTTTTTTCTTATTATTTTTTTAGAAGCAATAGAATTTGATTTTGATTTGCAACAAAAAACAGGTTTGGAAAACTGGCAGTGAAATATGTTAAACGTAATTCAGGAGGATATAAATTAGAAACTTTGATGGATATCAGAGCAAATCAAAATTCATAAAAAAATTCTATTTTTTGTTTATATAACTTTGATTTTTATATTAGATTTCAATGTTTGGTGATTGTTAATTGTTCAGTTAGTATTCAAGTTGTGTACTGTGCACAACCAAATTCTTGATTAAAAAAACAATATGGATGGACCTAAAAGGCATAAACTCAAGTTTTTCTCCGTGATTTGGGGTGTAAATGTTGACCCATAAGAATTGATAACTTGTGAATAGACTCCACTACTGTAGTGTGAGATGTTTTTCAGAACATGTTTATAGTGAATTAGCAATTAAACTCATCTCTTGATCCGATTGATATTAGATTTAAAAAAAAAATATAAATGAAAGGTTAAATATACGAAGAAATTAAAGATATGATGAGATTGGTCCGGTAATAAAGCCTTTCACACTTGAACAATAAGGTTGTTATTTCGAATCTCTCCCTTCAAACCCCGAATTATTGTAATATTAATGAAGAAAAAGAAAAAAGAAAAAAGAAATAAATCGTTATCAATTATAGATTTAAAAGATTTTAAATAACCAGAGATTTCATGTCAATAGGTTAATAGGTCAAAAAAAGGTCAAGAAAGTACAAAGTACAAACACGGGAAGAAAAACGAAATGTTATTAGGTTTAATTGTACAAACATCCCTTAATTTTAGATAAATTTACATTCATATGCAATATTTTTATTTATTGTACAAACATTCCCTATAAAACGTTAAAAAAAATGAAAAAAATACCCTTATATGAAATTATCAATTCTCAACTCAGCTAAGCTATTCAAGTTTATTGTTAAAGGATTGTTGATTTATATATATATAATATGTATAAATATATATATATATATATATATAGTTATATAATTATATTTTAAGGCTTAATTGAACAAAATAGTTTAAATATGTTTCTTTCTATAATTTTAATAGATTTAGAATAATTATTTTTCTTTTGTTTTCTTTTTTTTTTCATAAATCTGTTTTTATATATTTTTACTATAAATAGATTTAAATTATTTTTAAGGTTTAGTGGCACAAAATAATTTAATTTTTTTTCTTTCTATAAGTTTAACATATTTAAAATAAAATTTTCCTTTTGTTTTCTTATGGAAAGAAACAAATTTAAATTATTTTATATAATTAAGCCTTAAAAATATAATTATATAACTATATCTATATATTTATACATATATACATTATATAACTAGATATATACATTTAAATTAACAAACTTTTGATAATAATTTGAGTAGTTCAGTCGGTTATGACTTGTGATTTCGAATTCAAACCTTGATGAAAGCATCTAAAATTTTAATTAGAGGTTAAAGGTTTTTATGGGTTGACCTGTTATTATAGATAATAGATAGACCAATTTATCAAAGGGTAAAACTCAAAAGGATTGATAATTTCATCATTCCCTTTTGATCAACATTTTATAGAAGATGTTTATATAATAAACGAAACAGTTGTATATGAGTAGATTTCATCTAAATTTAAGAGTATTTGTGCAATTAAACCTTGTAATTAAGTCGTGGAATTCGGCAATCGGCATTGACGCGTGCTTTATGTCTTCACTCCTGTGGCAAAACGGACCCAAGCATGTGCATGCCACGTGAACGTAATTTATCCACATCCTTTCTGTTGAATGTCCAAATTACCCCTCATCTACAATGTAGAACTTTCCTTCTTTTTCTACAATTTCATAATATATTTTCTTTTATAATAGTAATTTAAATTAATTAATTTTTGAATATTTTATTTGATTTATATTTATTATAAATTAAACTTCTGTTAAATTTGAATATAAATCCGAATTCTATTCTGAAGATTGACCCCTCCCTTTAATTTGTTTGTTTTCTTTATTTGGATTTTGGATACTTACAATCAATAGTAATTTGTGACACAATCCTAAAAAGAAAAAAAAAAACCAGACCCTTTTACAATATATATAGAATTTCACTTCATTGATAGAAATACTTGTCCTAAAATGTGAAACAGTTGGCTTATAGTTAATAGTTTAGGTACAACCTTTTACTTTTTCTTCCTGGGGTCTCAAAAACCATGCATGAATTTGAAAGGAAAACACTTGAAATCTATGGATTGGTGGTTTTGTTTTATTAAAAATTAGCATGTAAATATAATGATTTAATTTTGCAATAATGAATTGACATGATGAAAGTATATTTAGTATGAAAATAATTTATGGTTATTGTATAAGCTTAAGAAAAACTTGTTACATTTGTGGACTCAGTCTGTACAATTTTAATCATAATATATCGAATCTTTTATCTTCTATTTTACATGAATAAATAGATGAATAGCTCTTGTTAACAAATGTTTTATGTATGACATTAAAAATCTTTAATTTTGTTTTTTTATCCTTCTTAAACTTTTTCTACAATTTTTCTCTCAATCAAATTACAATGTAAACTGATGTAAAACAAATTCTTTCACAGTTAGAATAAAATAGGACAATAATGTTAAGCATTTAAACTTTATATTTCCAGTTGTATACCAATTTATGATGTATTGTCGGTTGGTACATACCGTTGGGATTTGTGAAGCCATAAACCAGTATGAGGAACGAATTTCGGCATGTAGGGCGGCACGGACCACGGCGAAGACAAAGAACCCAAGCCACGACACACACAACGGGGATTCCAGAAGGTTGTTGACGTGTAGACCGTCGTGCGGACATAGCACACATACCGCAGCTCAAGGAGCGGTGTAGACCGCGACATAGACATATGTCTACACCGCGGTGTTATGAGCGGTAAAAGACAGAAGAAGAACCACGGTACAAGACGCGGGCTGCAGACCGAGACCCAGACCGCAGTAATTACGAAATCTATGCAAATTAGGAAAACTTGTGTGAAAAGAAAAGTATACCTTTAGGGTTTTGGCTTACCATAGTGTTCTCATATAAATACTACTATTTCCCATTGTATTTAGTAGTGCAACTTGTGTAGAAAAGTGTGAGAAACAGTTGCTAGAGTGATTGAGAGCAAATTTGTAGAGAGATTAAGAGATTGTAAGCAACTCTGAAAGTAGTGGATTGAGTGTAATGCGCTCCGTGGATGTAGGCAAATTGCTGAAACACGTAAAATCTTAGGTGTCGTTCTTTCCTTTATTACTTTCATATTATCTAAGTGTTTGAGATTCATATGTGTGACTTTTTTCGTAATAACAACTGGTATCAGAGCCCTTGGTTTGGGACATACAATTTTTCATACAAATCTAGGTTTTCTCAAGGTCATCGATTTCTTTAAAGAGATGGGATCAGAGAAGGATACACACAAGATTGAGAAATTTGATGGGTCGAATTTCAGCTTCTGAAAGATGCAGATGGAGGATTAAACGATCTCCAATGTATATGTCAATGCCAATACTAAATTTGACACACACAAAATAGTAAAATACTATATTTGACACATCATTTTGGCATTGTACTCCAATGCATAATTTTATTTGAAATGCTATTTTTATTTTTTATTATTTAAAATTATAGAAATCAACAAATATAATTAATGCATTCAATTTATAATATTTTATTATTATTTAAAATTATAAAAATCAGCAATTAATGCATTCAATATAGTTATACAATGATATTTTTGTAATTAAAAAAATAGTATTTATTGTTGTGCCAAATTTGACATATGATATTCTTCGTGCCAAATTTGACATAAATAATAACATATGCCAAATTTAGTACAACATTTGCAGTACTAAATTTGACACTACATTGGAGCATGATTTTTTCACTTTATGGCAAATTATAGCATTAACACACTCAAATAGCATCGTATTGGAGATGTTCTTATCTGTAACATAAGGATCTGCATTGGCCGATAAAAGAGAAGTCGATGGATATGACCGATGAAGATTGATCAAAGAAGCGGAAGCCAAAGAATATGGATGATGATAATTTTGAACTCCTGGACCCCGAAAACATTGGGAGCAATTCGTCTCAGTTTGACGAAGCATGTCGCTTTCAACGTAAATGATCAATAGACTGCCAAAGATCTAATGGATACTCTATCGGACCTATATGAACAACCTTCTGTGGTAAGGAAAGTCCATCTTGTCAAGAAGTTATCAAATCTAAAGACGACGGAAGGTCAGAACTTTAAAGAGTTTCTGAATCAGTTCAACGAAGTGAATGATGAATTATGTTCTTTGTCTATGGGTTTTAATGAGGAGTTATTGGCGGTATTTATGCTCACCCAATTGCCAGAAAGTTGGAAGATAACAAGTCAGTCAATTGTCAACTTGTTTGGGAAAGAAAAGTTGATCTTCCAATAGGTTGTGAACATGATCAAAACCGAAGAGATCAAGTTATATGAAGAGGGATTAAGGGATCTACATCTTCATCATTAAATGTAGAAGGTAGAGAAGGTAGAGCAAAAATCGAAACACGAATCAAAGAGGAAAATCAAAGTCAAGAGGGAAATCTAAATCCAGGTATCATGTCAAATGTTCGGGAAATCAACAACAAAGCAAAAAAGATGTAGAGTGCTGGAATTATGGTAAGAAGAGCCACTTCTCGTATGAGTGTCAATCTGAAAAGAAGATTAAGGGCAAGAGCAGTGCTCATTGTGTGTCAAAGGAGTCAGATGCCTCATCTGCTCGTTAGAAAGCAAGACGGAGTCTTGGGTTATGGATTCAGAAGTGTCATTCCATGCCATAACTTATAGAGAGTTGTTCGAGAACTATGTCTTCAAAAATTTGGGTAAGGTGTATCTTGATGACGATCAAGCATGCGACATTATCGGAAAGGAAGATGTGAAGATTCATCTGAAAGAGTCAGTTTGGAAACTCGATAATATGAGACACATACCGAATTTAAGGACAAATTTGATCTCCAATGGGCAACTGGCGTTAGATGGTTACATGACAACTTTCGTATGTGATAAGTTGAAGATTTCAATTGGTATTATGACAATAGCCCAAGAAAGTAAGAATGGGCCGCTTTACACAATCATGGATGGTTATAGTTTGATCGCTATGGAGGAAGGTGAAGATGATCTGAACCTATGGCACTAGAGGTTTGGGCACATAAGTAGTCAATGGCTGAAGTGTCTGCATTTGAAAGGAAAGTTGCCAAATTCGATGAGTGTTGAGGTTGTTTATTGTGATAGCTAGGTATTGGAAAAACATAAGCGAGTGAGCTTCAAGAAGACCGGGAGAGAACCGATAAAAAAGAGGAACTAGTGCACACCGATGTTTAAGGTCCAGTTTTAGTCTCGTCAACCGCAGGTAAACAATATTTTGTCACATTCATTGACGACCACTCTAGGATGGTATGTGTTTACTTCTTAAAGCACAAGTCTAAGTTGTTTGACGCTTTCAATAAATGGAAAGCTCGGGTTGAGAATGAGACATGATTAAAGATAAAAAAGTTATATTCAAACAATAGTGGAGAATATGAAGACAACGAGTTTAAGAAGTTTTGCTACCATAGCTCAGTAGAACCTGGAACCCTACACTATAACAATATAACAGAACGTATGAACAAGACATTGACTGAGAGAGCCAAAAGCATGATGTTACATTCTGGGTTGCCAAAACAGTTCTAGGTTGAAGCGGTCAATACATCATCATATTTGATCAATAGGGGACCATCAAAACCCATGGACATCACTATACCAGAGGAGATCTAGACTGGGAAAGTGGTAAAACTTTCTTATCTTAAAGTGTTTGGGTGTGTTTCCTATGTACATGTAGGTGATCATGCGAGGAGTATGCTAGATGCCAAGTCGGTGAAGTGTACTTTGGTGGGCTATGGAAAAGATGAACTTGGTTATAAACCGTGGGATGACCAAAACTGCAAGATGATCAGAAGTAGCGGTGTCGTCTTCAATGAAAGGGTCATGTACAAAGACAAGAACACACATGTGTCTGAGCCATAAGAGCTAGAGCACTTTGGGCCGGATGATGTACCAGATAGCAAGATCATGGAACATGGTAAACAAAATGATGAAGAGCAAGGTGTGCAGCCCCAAGTTCAAGAACATATCCCACATAGGGATGTTCCAGCGACACATGTCCAGATTACACTGAGAAGATCAACTCGAACTCCTATACCAAAGAGGAAGTACTTGCAAACATGTTGTTGACGGATGCAGAAGAACCTGAGTGATATGATGAGGCATGTCAGGAAGAAGATGCGAGCAAGTGAGAGCTTGTAATGAATGATGCGATTAAGTCATTGGTATCTAACAAAACTTAGAAGTCAGCCAAGTTGCCTGAAGGAAATAAAGCCCTACAGAATAAGTGAGTGTTTCAGATTAAAGATAAACATGATGGTTCTAAGAGATATAAGGCACGACTAGTAGTCAAAGGCTTCCAACAAATAGAAGATATTGATCAGTTTGAAATTTTTTCTCCTGTTGTTAAATTTACTACGATCCGATTAGTGTTGAGCATTGTCGCAACAAAAGGGTTATATCTCGTACAGTTCAATATGAAGACTGTCTTTCTTCATGGAGATTGGAGGAAGAGATATATAAAGCAACCAGAGGGGTTTACAGAAGTTGGTACGGAAGAGTTGGTATGTAGGTTGACGAAGAGCTTGTATGGTGTAAAATAAGCTTCCCAATAGTGGTACAAGAAGTTTGATAGGTTTATGCATGACTATGACTATTTTTTAAAAAAAATTATTATTTTTCTATTTTATGTTGATAACATGTTAGTAGCTGGTGTAGATTTAGAGAAAATTAACAACCTGAAGAAGTTACTCTCGAGTGAGTTCAAGATGAAGGATTTAGGTGCAACAAAATAAATTCTTAGAATGAGAATTAGCAGAGATGAACATGGAGATACCTTGAAGCTTTCTCAAGTATAGTACATTTGTAAGGTGTTACAGAGATTCAACATGGGTGATGCGAAACCAGTGAGAACACCTTTGGCTAGTCATTTCAAGTTGTCCAAGGATCAGAGTCTGAAGATGGAAAAAGAGAAAGACTTCATGGCTAAAGTTCCTTACGCTTCAGCCATTAGAAGTCTAATGTACGATATGACCTGCACAAGACCATACATTTCCCAAGCAGTGGGAGTTGTAAGCCATACATGTCCAATACAAGCAAGCTTGAATGGCAGACCATGAAGTGGATCCTAAGATACATGTGGGGTATAACATAGAGATGTCTAGCCTTCATAAGAGATGAACTCAAGCTAGAAAGTTAGGTGGATTCAGATTTTACTGGAGAGGTGAATCATAAAAGAAGTACCATTGTATATGTGTTCACGATGGCTAGTACCATGATTAGTTGAGTGTTCCAGTTTTAGAAGATAGTGACAATCTCTACAATTGAAGTAGAGTATGTGGTTGGGACGGAAGCAAGCAAGAAACTGATATGGTTACAAGGGTTGTTAGCCGAGTTGAGATTCGATCAGGTGATGAACGTGTTGCACAGTGACAGTCAGAGTGTAATACACTTGGCCAAGAATTTAACATTCCATTCTAGAACCAAGCATATAAACCTGTGCTACCACTTCATTCGGTTGTTAATCGAAGAAGAAGTGTTGAAGTTAGTGGAGATTGCAGGAACTAAGCATCCAGCTGACATATTAACCAAGCCAGCCAACCACTACTGAGAAAATGGATTTGTGCGCAATTTAAGACGTGGGGGATGAGTGTATCGTTATTTATCCACTAAGTCATCAAGGAAGGATGGAGAACGCTTATTGAGTTTCAGTCTTCAAGTGGGAGATTGTTGGGTTTTGTAGAAACCAGCCTGAGGAACGAATTCCTACAGGTAGCTCGACGTAAAGGATTCCAGAATGTTGTTGATGTGTAGACCGTGGTACGGACATATCACACTTACCGCATCTTAAGGAACAGTATTTTCCATAAGGTGATATGCGGTGTAGACAGCGGTACCTTTAGAGTTTTGGCTTACCCTAGTGTTCCCATATAAATACTACTATTTTCCATTGTATTTAGTAGTGCAAGTTGTGCATAAAAGTGTGAGAAAAGATTGCTAGAGAGATTGAGAGCAAATTTGTAGAGAAACTAAGAGACGGAGAGATTATAATCAACTTTGAAAGTAGTGAATTGATTGTGGTGCACTTCATGGACGTAGGCAAATTATTGAACCATGTAAAATCTTTGATATCATTCTTTCTTCTTATTCCTTTCGTATTATCTATGTGTTTGAGATTTGTGTGTGTGTTTTTTTTCTTAATAACACACACTACACACTAATAATTATATATTTTATTGATCATATATCAATATTTTTTTAAGACGGGTTTACTAATCTAAATATAGTAAAATGGAATCATGTTCTATGGAAAGAGAATTTGATTCCTTAGGTGATACTCACGTAATGTAATTCCCAACTAATTCTAGTAAACACAATAATTAAATTTTCTTTCCTTTCCCTCCTGGTTAGTAAACGTGACCCTAGATATTTCTCATGCAAATAACTATTCATTGTAACTTGTAGTTTAATTAGTGGAATTTAGACTTCAAAGAAAAAAAATAGATTGGTGGAGTTTCTCCACTCTCTTACCCTCTCATCACTTTACACTATGTTTGGTTTGATGGAAATGAAAGGAAAGGAAATGATAAGTTAATGAAGAAAGGAAATGAAAAGATAATATTTTTAACGATTGTTGTTTGGATAGTTATGAAAGGAATGTAAAGAAAAGGAAAAGAGACAAATAAAAATTAATTAATTAATTAATCTTATTCTATTACGAAAATATCTTTCTTTCAACAATATGAATAATAGATATATATTGTTATTTAATGTTACTTTTGAGATATTTAAAAATAATTTTCCTTTCTTTTCCTTTCCTTCCACTTTCTCTTAAATTTGGTGAGAAACCCAATTGAGTGAAACAATAAGAAATTATTAAATCCATTTCCTTTCTTTTCCCTCATTTTTCTTTCCTTTCCCTCTCGTTTAATAGTCCAAACAAGATATTAGAAATCCATCTAAATCATTTCCTTTCATTTCCATCTAATTCCATCAAACCAAACATAGTATTAAAGTTTATATATATATATATATATATATATATATATATATGTATAGAAATTGCAAAGAAAAAACTCCAAAGAAACAAGAGTAGGTGACTGGAGATGCCAAGAGACAAGATCACAGCCGTTAGTTTCTACATTTGGGACATTCAAAGCGGGCCCAATTTGAGTAGTGCTTGGTGCTTGCTTGCCAACACAAAGACAGCTCGAGATTTGTCTGATAATTCCAAGCCTGATCATCACTGATTCAGTGATCGTCCTACCAAAAAATATAAACAACATTAAAACAATGTACTTACTTCAAAAGTCTACTCATATTAGTCATATTGTCCTAAATTTTATGTTTTTTTTTTATTTGTCATTTTCATTTTGTTAAAGTCCATATAGAATGATTGAATTTGGTCATTGTCAACCTGATTATTACAATATTTAATTAGTACCAATGAGTTCTAAATTTAACTATAATTTTCTTTATATTGCTTTAATGAATACATGATAAATACTTATCACATGCTTTTCCTGACAGAGATTTGAGTTTCACTCTCATATTTTAAGTTACAAAATGTGAGAGTACACCTTCCTTTCAGTAAAAATTACATTCTAAATTATATTTATAGAGATTGATTTTGTATGATCCCAATCAAATCAGGATTAATAGATACTATAGTTTAAAAACTATTATATAATTATAAGATATTTCTTTAAAATAGAAACTAAAAAGATAGATAATCAAATTTTGTGTAGTTTCATTGGTGTTAAATTAAATCGGATGATCAATTTATTATTAAAAAAGGATAAGAATAATAGTAATTTTTTTTTTGAATAAAAGAATAATAGTACTTGATCCAACTATTTTGTCTAAAAATACTGATCCCCCGATTAGTGGAGATGTAACAAATAAATACTATTATAACTGTGTATCAATACGTTGTGATAATCTACCATAAATAAATAAATAAATAAAATAAATTTTAATAAAATTAAATAATATATATGGACGGTTCGGATAACAAACGGATCGAAAGAAAATTGTATACACATACTTTTAAAATATCTCGAACCAACTGCCATCACTGTATGGTAAGACTGTCATCTACTCATCTCTAGTAAGAGATGATCTTACCAATATCACACTTATAAATTGTTTGTTTATAATAATAACATATTTAAATAATAACATAAACGTAAACATGGCAAGTTTCCAATAGAATCCAGAATGAAGTGGCATTTTGGTCATTTGACAAAATAACAACACAACGTATTACGTATATAGAAATGAGAAAACCAGGGGTGGCGTTGTAAGCAGTTTCGACACACACACAATCTTGGGGGCGGGAATTGGCGAAACAAAACAATGAAACATAAACAATTAAACACACAAAACTGCTTTTGCTTTTTTTCACTTGTATTGACAAATAACACTTTCTCTCTTCTTCTCCAAAGCCCCTGGTTTTGCTCTTTCTTTATTCTATATAGATTAATCTCTCCCTCTTCTCCTTACACTTTCTACTTTCGTCTTTCTTCATTACCACTCTCAAATCTCATCTATCTGATCGGTTTCATCACTAACCCAGATCAAAAATCTCAACTTTTCCCTCGTGGGTGTGTTTGTTTTGTGTAGATATCTACATATGGTATAGATGACTATGGAGGCTGGTTTGGTTGAGCAAAGGAGAGATGGGGTTGTTGTTGTTGAGCATCATCATGTAAGCAAGGTTCGATGTGCTAACAAACTCATCAAGAAGAAGAAATTCAACCGGAGAATTCAGAGGTCTCTACCACCAGAGGTTCCAGTGGTTCTTCAAGAGCTCTTTCTTTCTTGTAGAGATGTCTTCAAAGGCCCTGGGGATGTCCCTGCACCTCGTGATGTGCAGAGATTGTGCAGAATTCTTGGTAAGTGTTGAACAATTTTTGTTGTTTTCTTTCAATTTCTTTCTTGTTTTCAGTCTTTTGGTTTGTGAATTTTTGAACTTTATGATGTTGTTGCACTTGCATGTCTCTCCAAAGATTTCAACTTTCATGCATATTTTCTTTCTTTTTCCTGTTTATTGACTTTAGAATATGATACAGAATCTTGAAATAGTGAATACTGAGAAATTGGTGTTTATAAGTATATCAACCACCATTTTGGATCTAATCAGTTTTCATTACATATCCAAATGGGGTCATATTTCTAAATTGGGAATCCGTACTTGGCATGTTATTTTTCCCATGTAAGGATAAAATTTCAATTTTAACACAAAAGTTACGTCTTTATCAGGAAACAAATTTGAAGAGAAAAGCTCACCCATTTGACTGATCTCCTTAACTAGAATTTGACCAATTTGGACATGAAATATTTTCATAACTTTTCTAGCTTGTCTGATTTATTGATATGAGTTATTCAACAATGAATTGTATATAGGTTTTTGTTCATTAGAGTTGTTCTTTTTCAGTTTTTATTGATATTGCTGCAATGGATCTGGGTTGGATGTTTTCACTTGTTATTTGTAGTTGAGTTTCTAACTGTTCAGGTAAATAAGTTTAGAAAAGGAGGAAAGAATGCAATTAAAAAAGAAAGAAAGGGGAAAAAGGTTGCTTCTGGAGGAATCCAAATCTATTGATTGCTATGATCAGGAGAGCTGCAGATCAGCAGATGGCAACATTTTGTAAATTATTGAGGCCAAAGTTTTAAGCAACAGTGCATGTGTTTACTTTTCTAACCAGTGCTCTAGTTAATGATTTTTTATAATCACATGGGGTCAAGCTCATAAGTAATTTTAGATATTACGACTACTTAATATGAAATTAAAAAGATACCGCCATCCAATGTGGCTTAGTTGGAAAAAACGTTCATCCAGTCTGACAATGTCCTAGGTTTGAGTCACCTATATATATATATACACCATGGTTACCACCTGGTGTGTACCGTGGGTGACTCGAACCTTTAAAATATGAAGTTAAAATGATAATATAATGCTATGAATAGAGGTACTTACATGTGGGAGCATTTACATTTTATTTGTGTGTTTACTAGATGGATAGATAATGCATCAACTTGAATTGAATGATATCTTTATCTTTTCATGATATAGAGATTGTGGAGCTAATTAATTTTGTTGCATTGTAAAGTGACCCGAAACAACATTTTACTATGATACAGATAATATGAAGCCAGAGGATGTTGGTCTAAGCAGTGAGCTACAGTTCTTCAGTCCCAAAGATGTGGTTAAAGGGACTCCAATCGTCACACACACTACCATATATAAGTGCAACAATTTTTCAGTAAGTCTAGCCAATTCGTATTGTTAATAAATCAGTTTGCGTTTTGTTTGGCATGAAGATGTAGAACAACCATTAAATTTCTTTATATCAAGTCTGGTAGGCTGGTTTAAAGCTTCTAAACAGCACAAAAAAAAACTTGAATCTTTTTGGCAGATTCAGCTGTAATAATGCCTTTATAAATTGTTACATCAGATTGAATTTTCTATTTTCTGCTTAAGTTGACGTTTTCTTTTGTTATTTTCTTTTGTGCAGCTATGTCTCTTCTTTCTTCCTGCAACTGCTGTTATTCCCTTGCATAATCATCCAGAAATGACTGTCTTTAGCAAGCTTCTTTTAGGCACGATGCACATAAAATCATATGACTGGGTCGATCCCGATAATTTGAATGACTCTACGCTATCCTCACAACGTGAGTACCACTTCGTCTCTTACATGCATATCTACTTGAACATGTGCACGGAGACATACAACACACACTTACCCTTATAACTTAGATATAGCAAGTGTTCATTGGTGACCCAAATGATGTGATGGTTTTGCAGGGAGATTGGCAAGGTTGAAAGCGGACAGTGATTTCACTGCACCTTGCAGCACCTCTGTTTTATATCCAACAACAGGCGGCAATATCCATGAATTCACAGCTATTACAACGTGTGCAGTACTTGATGTGCTCGGACCTCCCTACTCTAAAGATGATGGTCGAGACTGCTCATATTACAAGGAGTTTCCACTCTCATCCATTTCAAGTAAGTGAAAACTTGCACTTCCCCTTTTTGCTCAATAGTAGAAATAACCTAAGTGGCTTGAATGTTAAAACTATAATAATCTACCCGCTTGTAATTAACTATAGAAACCATTTGTTCTTCTCAATTGAACATGTAAGCATAGTGGTGGTATTAGTGAAACGCAAAATAAAATCGCTTATTGATTGTTGTTCTAGTGAAACTAGTTTGCCAACCATTAACTGCAGCTTTAAGTTAGTTTGTTACACAGTGTTGCCAATTGTATGTCCAAGATCCACTTTATTTTCATCCGATTGTGATTCGTGATGCCTTCCGACATGATAGCCCTCCCACACGACACCATAATGTTGTTGTACATCTGTTTCCACTCTCAGCTCCACACACTTGGTGGAAGCCACCGTATATTTGTGTCACTCAGGTTATTGGCTGGGAAGTTAGGATGATGATACATATAGAGGATAGGAAATTTTATGTTAAATCTATTTATTTTATGCGACAATTATTTGAAATCTATGTGTATATATTGCAAGTTAATTAATTTGGGAAGGCATACGTCTAAATGGTATTATATAGTTTAGTTGGTTATGGAAATGGCGTCTGATAATTGACATTCACATCTCTTGTCCAGTTTTAGTCCATTAAAAAGTAGATACGTTGCTACATGCGACCCTGACATATGCCAATTTTGTGAATGCAGATGGAGAAAAAGAGGGCGAGTCTTATGGATGGTTGGAAGAGATTGAGATGCCAGAGAACTCCCATATGGATGAAATTGAGTATTTAGGCCCACAGATTAATGACCACTAGCTACTAGCTAGTAGCTACATATCTCATGTACAAAAAGTTCCAAAACCTCAAATCTTTTTTTTTTCTTCTTTCTTTAAGTCAACGGTTTTGTATCTATATTTTTTTCTTCCTTGTGTTGAATTCACTAATGCTGATAGTAGAATTTCTTTTATACGTATATATTTTTCAATTTTTTCCCCAGGTTCTTCATCATCCAAAAGCAAGACATCACCTGAGCATATATATATATATATATAGACTCTAGTAATGTACGTAACAGTTGTGCAAAAATTATCTGGCTTCAATTCACACTAATTATTGTTGCATTCAAGAAAACAGAACGTGCATATCTCCGCAAAAGTAGTGTGCATCTCTCTTTCACCCACTATGCGTACTAGCATTTGTGATTTGAGTGGTGGGGCGTGGGGACCTTTCTCTTGTGCAGTAGAACTGTAGAAGTACATGTAACATTTACTTTTGATAGGATCCCTTACCAGTTCAGCAAATAAAAATAAAACATTATGAGAGAATTCTCTATATGGCGTGTTTATTAATATGAATACTTGGGAAGGGGAGAAGTTTTTGATTTTTGAATTCCACTCTTTATTAAATTTAAGAGGAATTAAATTCCGTGGACGTCATTCGCAAATCATAAATTAAATTCATTATGGAAAGGGAACTTGATTCCTCCTCATTGAAAAAATAATTCACTTGATAAAAACAATCGTCTTCTTCATAATTATTAACATTTGCTTTCAATTTACGTAAATTAAATTTGGTTACTTTTTTTTAATCTCTATATTGGTTTATACAATTAATAATTTATATTATTCTAGTATTGTGATTTATAAAAAAATTCATCTTTTGTATGCATATTACAATACCGTTTACGAACTAAAAATAACTATAACACTTAAAATAATAATAATAATAACCAGGTAGAATTTCACATAAGTTCCACTTTTTTGGACGATTTGTTACTGATATAAATGTCTCTCCATATTCATCACTTTAGTCTTTATTTATTTTTTTAAACTAATCACTTTAGTCTATTTGACTAAATATTTGAAAGTCAACTATTTTAAAGCCAGAAAGTACACTTTTGCTTTTATTACTATTTAATTTAGTTAAAATGATTATCTTAACTTTAAATTAAAATGAAAATAATAAAATTTTCAATAATATAATCTTAAATAAATGGATTACAAAAAAAATCTAAAATAAATATTAAAAAAATCCTTTAATTTTTTTTTATTTTGTATTTTTTTATAATGTATTTTTATTTAGCTAAAATGATTATTTTAGCTTTAAATTAAAAATGAAAAACAATAAAATTCTCAATAAAAAAATCTTTAATAAATATATTTTAAAAAAAAAACTATGAAAAATAATCATTTTAGCTGAATAATATCCATTACGAGAAAAAAAATACAAAATAAGAAAAAAATAATGGATTTTCATTATTATTTATTTAAGATTTTTTTAAATCTATTTATTTAATATTTTATTACTGAGAATTTTAATTTTATTGATCGAGAATTCGTTCAAGGTAAGGAATCTCAATTAACACCCTCAAGATCACTACTCAATAGGTTGCAGTCGATGTAGGTACCTCATACTTGGAGATAGGGGTGGGCATGGGGGTCGGGTCAGTTCGGTTTTGGCTAAAACTGAACCAACCCAAATTCAATTCGGTTTTTGAAAATGTGAATCGGTTCGACCCATATTAAACCGAAAACCGAATTGACCCGAACACCCTTATCTCGGTTCGGTTCGGTTCGGGTCGGTTCAATTCGGTTTTGGACATATTGGGCCTCAATTTTTTTTTTAATCTTCATTTCTTTTTAACTTTTTAACAACTATAATTGTAATTAGGCCGATTGGGCTTCATTTATATCCACTTAATGAAATTAATAAGCAATGCCATACAAAACACTGATACTAGAGAAAACACTGATTCATTGTACCCTTATGGAATTCATTGCTCTAAAGGTAAAGAGAGACAAATAAAAACCAAAAATTAATAAATTAAAAAAATAAAACAAATTACAATTATTGAATTTCACCACAAAAATATCAACACCACAACCACCGGTACACCACCACAGGTCCACCACCACCATCAATTCATCATCACACCAACACCCCGTTCCACCATCACCACCCTAACACCCCGTTCCACCATCACCACCATCATCAATTCATCATCATCACAACAAAACCACCGGTCCACCACCACCACCATCATCAATTCACCAGCACCAACACCGACACCGACATCAACCCCAGATCATCGCCAACACCAAAACAAAACCCAGAACCCAGAGCACCAACAACATCAAACCACCATCATCAACAACGCCAAAATCAAAACTTAGAACACCACACCACCTCCCAAAAACCAGAACCAGAACATTGCACCATCATACCTTGAACCGAACCACCACTACCACCAGAAACCAAAACGACCCACCACCACCACCGGTAGAAACCAAAACGACCCACACCTAACCACTCAAATCCAAAATCCATCGGTCAAAGATGATGAACAAGTGCGGGAGAGAAAGAGAAAGAGGGATTCGAGAGAGATAAAATGATTCGATAGAAAGAGTGAGAGAGGGATTCGAGATGATGAACATGTACAAGAGAGAAAGATTCGATAGATATAAAAGGGAGGGTTTGGTTGCTGTGGATCAAGAAGGGGCGGAGAGAGAGAGGGAGGGTTTGGAGATGTGGTTAGGTTAGAGAGAGGGAGAGGGGTCTGGTTTAATCGGCAAAATAAGAAAAATGTAATTTTATTTTATTTATACCTCGGTTCGTCGGGTCGGTTCGGTTTTGCCTCAATGCGAACCGAAACCGACCCAAAATCAATTCGGTTCATTCGGTTCGACCCGAATTGAACTGAACTCACCATCAAAACCGAACCAAACACCCTTTTTAGGGTCGGTTCGGGTCGATGGGTCGGGTCACACTTTTGTGCCCACCCCTACTTGGAGAAAAACATAACATGCCAATGAAAGTATTAGATAAACGAGAAAGGGAGACGGTGTCTGTTTGTTTTTTATGTCTGAAGCCTAAAGTGGTCTGAAATACCCTTTAAGAAATTATATTTGTTTTTTTATACATCTTATGTCTGGAAAATGATGAAAAACGGTCTGAAACCAAAAAGCCAGGAAAGTTGGTTGAAATATGAAGTCCTTTGGGTCTGAAATATTTATAACATTTTATTCCCAAAATAACCTTTTACAAATAACACAATTTCAATTAAAATAAATCTTGGGTTTTGTGGTTCAGCGATGGTGTTGGGTTTAGCGGCAACAGCGAAGGTGATGGTGGTGGTCTTGGAGTTCCATTGGGCATCTTGGTCAAGAGATGGATCTAGCCACCAACTTTAAAAAAAAATGGGGAGAGAGATGAACAGAGATCAGCGTTTGGAAATGATGATGAGAGAATAAAATGAAGAGATGAGGATTAGTGGTGGCTGCCGATGAAGAGGATGAGAAAGTGATAATTATAGGTTTTCATTTATTTGTTATTATTTTTTAATTATATATATTTATTATAAAAACTTGGTGAAAACAGGCCTAAATGACTATATATTTATTTTTAAAAAATAATTCATGATTTAATTTTTTAAAGAATTTATTTTTATTAAATTAAAAAAATATATTTTATTGGAATACCGTAAAAAATAAATTATAGGTATATAAAATCATTAAAAGTGTAGGGATAAGAATATCAAATTACAGGTTTTTAGATGTCGTGTTTTGAAAAAACAAACATCTTAACTTTTCCATTCAGATTTCAGATAAAAATAAAAATAAACATGTTAGCTAGATTTCAGATATCAGACCAATTCCGATTTTAGAACCGTTCAGACCTGTTTAGATTTCAAATAAAAAACAAGGGTAAATCATATTTTAATCCCTATAGTTTGTCTTAATCTACGTTTAGTCCACGGTTTTTTTGAATCGTAACTTGTAGTCCTTCTGTAACAGAAACAGTGAAAAGAACACTTTCTGACATGTCAGGCATCAAAAATGACCATTTTGCCCCTTATGGTTGCTGCCCACTTTGAAATGACCATTTTACCCTTATTTTTATATTTTTCGATATCTTTCTTTTTTATTTTTATTTACATTTTAGAACATAAATTAAAAATAACAAAAATATAAAATATAAAATATAAAATATAAAAATTCTTATCATCACCATCTGCAGATCATCATCTTCTGCACCAGACACCACCACAACTCCACCGCCACCACCACCAGTCCACCAAATCCCACCAGTCCACCACCACAACTCGTACCACCATCACCATCAAAACAAGTCACAACAACATCGGAATCAATTCAATTCAATCAATCCATACCCAAATGAAAAAAATTGAAAAACAAGAACAAAACCACCATTAACATCAGATTCTATTCAGATTCAATACCACCATTAACATCAGATTCTATTCAGATTCAATACCAAATCAATAATTGAAAATAAAAAAAACACATATCAGATTTAATTCAAACCAACCCCAAATGAAACCCAACAAAACCATCATCATCATCATGAAACCCAAAAACCCACAAGACATTTTCTGAAACCAGAAGAAACTTTCTGAACCTAGGAACTGACACCTCAACAGAAAAAGAAAAAAAAACAAAACTAATCCATCCAATTTCCCAACCTGCAACTCCATTCAACAATAGATTCTAATTAGTTTAAAAAACTAATTAAAACCAAAATCAAACCAGGCATCACTTTTTTTTTAATAAAATCAAATTAAAAGCAAAAAAAGAAAAGGATCAGCTCTCCCATCGCTGGCGACCACCTCAAATCCAATCCAAACCCATCGCCGGCGAGTCGAGCTCCGATCTCGACTCAGAGGAGACCGAGAAAGACATGGTGCGCCGATCCAGCACCGATCGACAGCCGTTTGAGGTTGTGTTCTACCCTCGAGCTAGTACTCCGGAGTTCTGTGTCAAGGCTTCAATGATGAGGATGCTTCAAGGATTACTTGCGTCGATCCAACGCCGATCTCGACTCGGAGGTGGTCGAGCTCCGATCTCGACTCGGAGGAGACCGAGAGAGACATGGTGGAGAAGATTATTGAATGGGTGGAGATGATAGTGAGAAAGATGATTGAAGAAATCAAAGAAAAAAAAAAGAGTGAGAGAGATTGGAGATGGGTGGAGATCGGTGTGAGTGAGGTGTGAGAGACATGGTGGAGAAGATTATTTTTGTAAGGAAGAGAGAGATGGGTGTGAGAGAATTTGTCAGGATGATGATGGATTTTGACCTGGGATGATGATGGGTTTGGTTGAATAGTGTGGTGGCTTGGTTGATCAATGGATGTAATTAGAGAGAGTAAATTAGTTGTGTGTTTTTTAATTTTTATTTTTATTATTTCATTTTAAAAATATATAAAAACCTTTTAAAATTAATTTATTTAATTTAACAATATATTTTTTTTAAATCAATTTGTATATTACTATTATACCCTTTGATTAAATAAGATTCTAGAAGATCAAATGTTGTTTTACCTTTTTACCCTCGTTGACTTGACGGGACCCTAATAGAATTGGACGGCAGGGACTCAAATCCATATTGTTAGTGAAATGATGGATTAATTTTTACAATTTAAAAAAACCGTGGACTAAACGCAGATTAAGACAAACTACAGGGACTAAAATACGATTTACCCAAAAAACAAACGTCACATAAGAGTGTGGTAAAGGATAATCTGGAATACTATTCTATTGAATGATTTGTACAATGATATCAATGGCAAACACTCAAATTCATGTACGGTAATCACTCAAATCCTCCCTAGTTTAGAAAGACTGGTGGTGGTGAATTCGTACGTGTCGATAAGTGGATATTACTCTCAACAATGGCGATCGTCTCAATTCTGTTAATAGAGTTGAGAACTTAGGTCGAAATCTCCAGTATGCCTCTTAGGACTCAAGTTTTCGATTGTTCCCTTGTTCAATTTTTCGATACCTTGTCTGGATATTGACATCACCTATTAATCCCTCTCCATCATCAATCAAATCCCTATACCTCGCATTTTGAGAGAACGAGATACTCAGGAAGCCCAATCCCATCAAAGCACCAGTCAGCATGAGGAATTGCTACAAGTACTACGATTTCCACGAAGACGTGGGATATAACACCTCTGAGTGCTACAGCCTACGCAACCAGATTGAGGCTCTGGTGAGAGGCGGCCACTTAGATGAGTTCCTACAGTAGGTGTGGGGCAGCATCCATATGGGAAAGGAAGTGCAGGCCGAAATCAGAGATGATGCAGAAAGAACAAAGGCAAAGGGAAAAGACCTAATGTAATAGATCTAGGTCATACACATTATCAGCAGGGGACCTACTCTGGCAGGGACGTCCAATAACTCTATGAAAAACCATGCTAGGATAGTACCTCGGAATGAGAGAGTACATGATGTTCTCAAAGTCACCCGGGATTGGTAGAAACCTCTTGTTTAGCTCAGATAGTCTTCACCAGACGATGTGTACAACACCGTGCAACCACACAATGATCCAATAGTTGTCACGGTCTAGATCGCTAACTGCCTTGTCCACCACGTATTGATAGATATTGGTAGCAGCGTGTATATCCTCTTCAAAGACACTTTAGAGAAGTTCAATTTGAAACAGTGCTTCTATAATAGCTGCTAATCCCTGCTGGATTTACCTAGGACTCAATAGTACCAGTTAGATCAAAGATTTTACTGATCATCGTGTAGATTGCTCCTCTTCAGTAGAGTCTTATGACCGATTTTGTGGTGGTCGACACCCCATTGGCCTACAACGCTATCCTGGAGAAACCATTCTTGTCATCTCTCAAGGGAGTGTTGTTTATCTACCATAACATCCTAAAGTTTCCGGTAAGAGATCGGGTAGGCGAGGTACGTGGTGATTAGCAGGCAGCCCGTAAGTGCTACGTTGTATCAGCTAACCCAACAACGTTGGCCAAGGAAGGTGTGCAGGCAGTTGTGGTACATGAATGGTCAAAAAGGGATCTCAAAATCTCATATGCCACGGAAGAAGAACCAAAGAGAGAGATCCTAAAGGAAGAGGAGATAGAGGATGACAATGGGTGGGCCAGTGGCCACCCAGTTGATGTGTTAGAGAAAGAACCATTCATGGAGAATGACTCCTCTAAAGTGGTCAAGATTGAAGCCGGGTTAAAAGAAAGAGGGAAGAAAGGCTTGGTCAGGCTTCTTCGTGAATACAATGACATCTTTTTCTGGAGTCACGACAAGATGCCGGAGATTCCTATCCCCTTGGCAGCTCACAGGTTAGCAATCGATCCCACCTTCAAACCGGTAAAACAGAAGAGGTGACATTTCAATCCCGAAAGAAATGCCACGGTCCAAGAGGAGATCGACAAGATGTTGAAAGCTGGATTCATCAGGGAATCCCGGTACCATGAATGGATCACGAATGTGGTAATGGTCACCAAGACTAATGGGAAGTGGCGCATGTGCATTGATTATACAAATCTTAACCGCGTCTACCCAAATGATAGTTTTTCCTGCCCAAGATCGATCAACTGGTGGATTCCACTGCGGGGAATAAGCTTCTTAGCTTTATGGATGCATTCTCGGGGTACAATCAAATCATGATACACCCCACTAATCAAGACAAGACCGGTTGCATTACCAGGCAAGACATCTACTGCTACAAGGTAATGCCCTTTGGTCTCAAGGTAATCCTGGGGAGACTATTCTTGTTATCTCTTCATCAAACTTTTTGCCCTATTTGTTTTCTTCTACACGTTACCTCTACTGTTACCGTGTCTTCCTCAGAAAAATATAGTGTTGACAGGATCAACGAGGGCGATTCCTCCAAACCTGTTCAAGGAAAGAGGGCTCGCGAAGAGGATGGTGACGAAAGTGATACCCCCTTACTCCAGCGTCGCTGCTCCAATTGAAATATCTCTATTGGAGCTGGTTTCTCGAATAATCCTTATACTCCAGTCGAGATAGTGGATGAGGACTCAAAGGAAGAATCTGGCGAGGTCAGAGCTGGTAGAGACCTAGTTGGAGTTGATTTGAGGTTACCGGGGGGGGGGGAGAGAGGTCACTTACCCTTCCCTATGACTTTTGTGTCATCCCTGATTTCACCGCTACGAAATTCGATGCTTGAGGACAAAGTACCTGATTCCCAATAGTATCATGATCGACATCTCACACCGTGGGTACGATGTGTACACCCCCTCTCCAAGTGAGCTTCCAATTCATGCCGCTACTTTTGACATTATAGTCAGGCTACCTCTCCACCCGATATAATGTTTTCCTATTTATTATTATATTAACTATACAATTTTCATGTTAGGATTCATATTCTTTTCAATTTTTTGTTCAAATATTTTCTATAAATTAAAGGGAAATTATCGTTTATTAGATAAAATGGTCCCTCTGATTTCAATAATGGCAAGTCAACCCCTTGAAATCTAAAATATTGGTCATTTTGCCTATTCTGTTAAGTTTTCCATCTAAAATACCTTTGGCCGTTAATTAAAAAAATTTGGGATAATTACCCCGGTAGCTATCAACTCTTGCCACCACTATCAAAATGATCACCAAATGGAGAATTGGTTTCAAAATGACCATTTTTGGTAAATAATGTTACACCAATGGTCATTCCATCCAATTTCATCTATTTTTATCCAATTCTATCCAATAAGTGACATTTTGGTAAATAAGGGGATGTCATTAATTTATTTTAGATATTTTTTTAAATCAATTTTTCTTTTGTTTTTTGAAATAAATAATTATATTTAGTGTATTTATATACGTATAACATATATATCAAACATGTATATGTATATGTATATATATATATCAATAAATATAATTATTTGTTTCAAAAAAAAATGATTTCTAAAAAATATCTAAAATAAATTAATGATATCCCCCTATTTACCAAAATGCCACTAACTGGATGGAATTACCATTATTGTAACATTGTTTATTTAAAATGGTTATTTTAAAACTAATTCCCCATCCAGTGACCATTTCGATAGTGGTGGTAAGAGTTGATGGCCATCGGGGTAATCATTCCAAAAAAATTAAACGCCTCTATCAGGGGTTGAACCTTCAACCTTACGGTTACAAGCTCTAACCAACTAAGCTACTGCAACTCATTGTTGAAAGTTCGTTGATTTAAATGTGTGTGAGTGTGTCTACATATATATATATATATATGTTAAAATAATTTATATGATTTAAAATAAACTCATATTAATAATAATATATATAAACAAATTTATGAAAAAAAAATAAGAAAACAAAAGGAAACCCAAAAATTCCAGAAAATCAAAGCCTGTAAGTTGTCCTTTTTTTTGTTCAAACCCCATAAATTGAAAAGGGATAAATTTGAAAAAGAAAGAAAGAAAGAAAGAAAGAAAATAAAAAAAAATTCCTTTTTTTGAATTATTTTCCCTCTGTTTTCATTTTTTTCTTTTTATATATATATATATATATATATATACATTTAAATCAACAAACCTTCAACAAGCTTAGTCGGTAAGAGTGTATGGCTTTTAACCTCAAGGTTGAAGGTTCGATCCCTCATAGAGGAAGCTTAATTTTTTAATTAATTGTCAAAAGCGATTTGGATGGAAATCTTAACAGATGGGGTAAAATGATATATTTTGGGTTTCAGGGGGTTTACTTGTTATTATTGAAACTATAGGGACCGGTTTTCTAATATGGTAAGCTTCAGGGGAAAAATGATAACTTCCCTAATTTAAATGTAAGATTGTTGTATATTAATATTTAATAGTATATATAATTATACTAGGATATTTTGATTTTTACACTACTATGTAATTTTTTAAAAACAAAAGGTAATTTATTTTATTATACTAAAATATAATACAATATTATTTACATTTTATAATTTTCATGTGTTGAAATGAATTTTTTATTTCTCAATATATAATATAATATAATTATAATATATATATATATAATAAATTTAAATTAAATAAACAGCAACCGGTTGAAACCGGTTCGCTGCACTCTGTTGTTCCTAGACTTGTCCAGGCTCCGGTTCGGTTCTGGTTTTGGTTCCGAACTGAGCCAAAACTGGAACCGGAGCCGTTGGTCCACGGTTTCGGTTTCGGTTTCGGTTTCGGTTTCGGTTCCGGTTCCGGTTTCGTCAGTTCGTCCGGTTCTTTTTGTTTTTTTATTTTATTTTTTACATTTTAGCTTAATAAAGTTTTAAAAAAAAAACTGGAACCGACGGTTTCAAATTGCCGGTTCATGGTCGGTTCTTTTCGTAGGAGAACCGGAATCAAACCGGAATCCCCACGGTTACGGTTCCGAAGCTGGTTCCACGATTTTGGTTACGGTTACGGTTAAGGTTAATTTCATACGGTTACGGTTCGGTTCGGTTCGGTTCCATTACGGTTCGATTCCACGGTTCGAATCGAACCGTGGACATATCTAGTTGACAGCAACTTTGGCCGCCAAAGGTGCTTGTAACTTGTAAGATACAAACCAAAATAGCCAGCTCCTTTTTGCTGAATTCCATAAATTCATGCGATTAAAAGTAGTTGTGAATGAAAACCATACGTTAATGAGGACCCATATATTGTTGTGAAGGAAAAAATCTTGTCCTGTAGGGTGGTGGGGAGACCTTGCAACCATGTTCTCTATTTTTATTGGAATGTAAAAACAAAATATTAAATATTAAATTTGTAAAACATTAGACAATTTAATTGCACGGTCTCAACATCTAACAGTGAGACTGTCCGTACACTAGTTTCTCATTCCAAAGATACGTCTGTCCATGTTTCTTTATTTTTGAGGTGCTAGGAAATAAAACTTGGATTTTTAATCAGACCGTACCAAGATTTACAAACATATCTGAAATGAGAAACGAGTTTGAAAGTTGGTGGATTCATATGCCTCCTCACATTTATATTATAAGATTGTGGAATCAAACTGTGTATCTCATCTAAATCCCGAATTTATTATAATTATTCAATAAATAAATAAATAAATTGGAGAGATCGAGAGAAGATGAAGTTTACTGTGTGAGAAAGACAATTATTGTCTTGTAAACAGATATACCATGTTGTTGTCGAGAGCATTTCCAATAAAATATGTATTTTAAGTTTTTAAATAGTGACACAATCGGTATTTCTATTCATTTTATGATCCACTTTTTTTTTTAAAAAAAAAAAAAAAAAAATATTCACATCTCCAATGTAATTATCTAAAACCAAATATGCATCCATTTTATGATCAATCATAATAAAACAATTATTCCATTCTCTTTTATTTTATTTTACAATTAAATAAGCTATAATATTATTGGTAAAAAAAGTTAGAAATCTTAGTCAGTATTTATAGGAGAGTTTCAAGAATTAGAAACTTAACTCTATATTTTATAACTTTTTTTCACCATATCATCTCCATATTGAAGTAAAAAAACTGTATTGGAGAGAGTTTTTTTTTTTTTTTTTACTTTTTAACTATTTATCTTATGTGGCAGTCAATTTTCTCCGATTGCATATCTGTTTTGAAGATGCTTTTATAAATGAAGATCACGTGTTTGAGGAATGACAGCCGAAGACTGAGAGGGTCCAGCAGCCGACATTATGGGCGCTAGACTTGGTGCAGGTTTGGTGTACAAAATTCTAATGGAATATTGACCATTTTAAGTGACAATAATCCTGATTGATTATTCAACACATGTTTACTACCAAATAAAAAAAAGTGCGGTGAGAAATGTCAACTATTTTTTTGTTGTATTGCGATGATGTCATTGGTTTAATAATTTAAGTTTAAAAGGCACTTATTATGATGAACTACCCTAATTGTCCTTAAATAATCGATTTTTAATTTTGTTTGTGATTCCATCTACAATTTGAGAACGAAAAAATAGTAACCCTCCTCTCTCTATATCCAAAAATGTTGTATGAAAATCGATCTACATATCTCGAACCGCTCTCGTCACCCGTCAAACGCATGCATGAATGAAAATATGGAATGCATGTGCATGTGGGTACCCCACGGGAACACATCGAAGGCATCAAGATCCTCCACCAGCTGAAAATACCAAACCGGAATCTTCACTCTCTCGATCAACCCCATCAATATCCAGTTCAACATATAGAGGAGACAGAGTTTCACACCATCGTACGGCTGCTGAAACTCACTGATGTTCAAAACAACTCTCAGCTCCTCGAACAAAACCCCATCTACACCAGTGAAGTACCACTGATGTATACCATTGTCCACGCTAGCAAAAATGGTCGTGTCCAGTACGACTCCGAACCGCAATCTGGTGATCAGGCAGAATTCTACTACTTTGAGAACCACACCTCATGATTCTCTATTACTACCGCATCTCATCTATCGGGTCATTATGATGCAGATCCTGTAAAAGTAGTCGATTGATAACACCATCCGAAAACTTCATATGCCGATGCATCGTCATGAAATGCTTAAAACAGGACTCCAAGAACAGACGACGGTCTTTAACAACAAATTCTTCAGGGACCCAGTTAAGTGCATCGTCTATACTGCCAAGGGTGTCAAAACGGTCGTGGCGAGTGAGTTTGCCCTCGTACCACTCTGCCTTCGGAGTTTTAAGCAATTTCTTTAACCGATTCCTCATTTGAAATTTCACAGAAACAATAAACAATTACACTGCAAAAAAGCTCGAACCTATAAACAAAAAAGAGTGGGCCTTTGCAAGAAAAATAGTGGGCCTTTGCAAGAAAAAAAGACCTTTGATACAAAAGCTTGGATCTATGAAAAGTCTCGGACACAGTATAAAAAAGTTCGGGCCTTTATAAATAATGTTTGGGCCTTTGATAAAAAAACTCGAGTCTTTGATACAAAAGCTCGGAGCTATGAACAGTCTCGGACATAGTATAAAAAGTCTCAGACATAGTATAAAAAAGTTCGGACATTTACAAAAAAGCTCGGGCCTTTGAAAAAAAAACTCGGCCTTTTGATACAAAAGCTCGGAGCTATAAACAGTCTTGGACACAGTATAAAAAGTCTCGGACACAGTATAAAAAAGATCGAGTCTATGAAAAAAAAACTCGGGTTTTAACCACCCTAAATTTTAAAACAAAAAGCTCGGGCAACAAAAAAAAAGCTCGGATAAACTAAACATGTTTTCCAAAAAAAAGCTCATAATTCTTTTCACAAAGCTTGGCTTAACACACAAAAAGCTCAGATCTATTTCTAAAAGCCTCAAAAACCTAGAACGCATCTTCTTTTACAAATATTCAACCTCATTTCAAACCCTAACCTAGCCCACAATCGTTCTCAGATCCCCAATTCAACCCTAATCTACAATTTAAATCAACAAAAAGCAGATCTAATATTCAATTCAACTTCTCAACAACAAAAACCATAACAAAATCAAAATCAAATTCAACTAACCTCGATCGATTGCAAATCTTCTCTTAAAGTCTCGAAATTCCACCGCTCTCCAACTTCAACAAACGTCGCCGTCAAAATCATTGCCGGCATTCACTTTTCGTCAATTAAACGCATTGTACTTTTTCTCTCTCTATTTGAAAACTACAACTCACTTTTAGGAGTATTTTGGTCTGATCACCTTAATTGGTACATTTTAAACATATATTATTAATGTGATGATATTTGCACAACAGCCCCCCAAAATAGTGTCATTAATTTTTCGAACCCTAACAAAAAGGCAATCTCATCTCTCCAATTTGTCCCTCATGCAACATATATACGAGATCAGAGCATCTCCGATGCAATACTATTTCAGTGTGTTAATGCTATAATTTGGCATAAAGTGAAAAAAAAAAACATACTCCAATGTAATGTCAAATGTTGTACTAAATTTGGCATATGCTATTTTTTGTACCAAATTTGGTACAAAGAATAGTATATGCTAAATTTGGCACAACAATAAATGTTGTTTAATTACAAAAATTATATTGTATAACTATATTGAATGCATTAATATCTGACTTTTATAATTTTAAATAATAAAAAATATTATATAAATTGAATGCATTAATTATATTTGATGATTTCTATAATTTTAAATAAAAAATAAAAATAACATTTCAAATAGAATTATATAATGGAGTACAATACTAAAATGATGTGCCAAATATAGTATTTTACTATTTTATATGTCAAATTTAATATTGGCATTGACATATGCATTGGAGATGGTCTTACTAATACTAAAAAAAATAATTAATCATTTTATTTAATATAAATTGATTTTAAAAACTTTATTTTAATTTAAAAATGGTTCAATTCACCACTGTACAATAAGGTAGTTGACATCCACTCAACGTGACAATATCACAGGTTGGTTGCCACATGTTTTGCCATTATAGGGGACCTGTGTACGGTATCGGATATAGTTATAAGAGTTAATTATTTTGTTTAAGTTTCTAAATTTTTACTATTATACGGGACCTACATGCTTACAGAAGTAGTTTTGGACTCTTGTATTAGAATCCAATAACCGGAAACTTTCTATGTAACTACCCGATTGCTTTTAGTCTAATTCGATATTGTGCAAAAGCTTAAAAAACGTATGGTACTAATTTAATTTCATCTGATCCCAGCAAATAATTCTATCGTTGTTGTTACTATATCTTGTTCAGTTAATATGTAGTAAATTTTTCTACCCAAATGAATTTAGAGTTGGATGAAGACATGAAGTGATAGTTGGTTGTGATCAGTAAGAGATGTTTCAATGTAGACTGGTTTCAAGATGTCAATCATGATATTATATATGTAACAATGGTAAAATTCAATTATGGAGAATATGAAGTTTTGAAATTTGTAAGAATAATTGAAGTTTGAAAGCAAAGAAAGCAAAATGAAAAGGACAGAGTGATGGGCTCCCCAAAGACACCCCACCAACTTTACATTGCCATTATAAATCTCTAAATTCCATGTTCTACTGTGGATCTTCATTTCCATAAAGTTCCCAGTTGTAAACCAACACCGTAAATGCTTTATTATTATTATTATTATTGGTTTTTCTGTTTGCACCGACAGATCGATCAAGTTGGTGTTAATTTGAAGTCTTCATCTTAAAGTATTAAGATAATTTTATTTAGTTTTCTGAAAAAAAATCTGATAACGAAAAAGTACAAATATATCGAAAACCTGCTAATATAAAAATTGAATACATGGTTCAATGGTCCAGATATCTACTTTCATAATATCAATAAAAAAACTCTGAATAAAGAGATGCTTTTAGTAAATAACTAACTACTGGGTTGTCGTAGGTAGGGGTGGACGTTGATTGGATCGGTTCGTTTTTTCATAGAACCAATAAAAAACCGATAAAGTTCGGTTTTTAAAAAGCAAAGCGAACCGATCCAATCAAATTAAGATTTGCCAACCGATTAAAAACCAACCGAATTGAGCAGGTTCGGTTCAGGTTCGGTTCGGTTTTTTCGGTTCTGGACCTAATGGGTCAAATTTCTACCAGAATATTGTTACAATGTATATTTTAATTGTTACATTTCACGGCATATTTGTTATAATATTAAATCATTACAATATTAAATCGTTACCACATTCATCTTAATTATAATTTTTATGTAAAACTTGTTATATAGTATTAATATTTTGTTAACTATATAAAAAGAGTTGTTACATGATACGACGACATTGTTACATGATACGACGACGTTGTTACGGCCTATAACTTTATCGTTATACATAAATAATCAAATACATGTGAAATTGTTACTACAAATGTTATAAATACAATTTTTTACGTGAAACTTGTTACAAAGCACATATATTTTGTTATCCATATAAATCGAGTTGTTACATATAACGTCAAAATTGTTATGAACTATGACTTTATTGTTACACATCAAAGCAAATTTACAACATTAAATCGTTATCACATACATCTTAATTATATTTTTTTATGTAAGACTTGTTATATAGTATGAATATTTTGTTAACTATATAAAAAGAGTTGTTAAAATACGACAATGTTGTTACGACCTATAACTTCATCGTTACACAACAATGATGAAACCAACGTGAAATTGTTACCATAAATGTTTTAACTACAACTTTTTACGTGAAACTTGTTACAAAACACATATATATTGTTACCCATATAAATCGAATTGTTACATGCAACGTCAAAGTTGTTATGAACTACTACTTTATTGTTACATATCATGTCAGATTTGTTACAACATTAAATCGTTACCACGTACATCTTAATTACAATGTTTTATGTAAAACTTGTTATATAGTATGAATATTTTGTTACCTATATAAAATGAGTTGTAATATGATACGACAACGTTATTATATGATAGGACAACGTTGTTATAACTTACAATTTTATCATTACACATCAATGCAACATGAAATTGTTACCAGAAACGTTTTAACCTTAATTTTCTACGTGAATTTTATTACAAAGCATACATATTTTTGTTACCTATATAAACCGAGTTGTTACATGTTACGGTAAATTTGTTACGAGATACGGTTTTATTGTTACATATCCCTTAAAATTTTTTACAAAGTTGACAGTGTTACTGCACACATTTAAATTACAAGTTTTTATCCAAAAACTTGTTATATTGTACAAAAATTATGTTACACATAATTTATAAAATAAAAAATAACAAAAATATTATTAAATATTTAAAATGAAATTTTAATTCAAAACTATTATGTTACAAATATTTTGTAAAACAAGATCAAAATAAATATTAATTTCAAAATATAAAACATCAAAAATATTTAAAATTTTAAAAATAATATATATTTTTATTTTTTGAAAATAACAATAATTTAAAATATAAAAAAATAATTTTAACTAGTTTTATTATGTTATATTATAAATTTTTAATTAAATTAAATGTAAATTCAAATAATAAAAATATCACATATTTATTTAAATTACAGAAGAATATTGTGAGGATATGCATAATCGTTATCTAATTATTATTTAAAATTATTGAACACAATTATTTAAATTAAATTATATTAGATTATTGTATTTTTATAATAAATTTTAAAAAATAAAATAATTTGAATGTAACCGGTTAACCGGTTATAACCAATGAATAATACTAATTTGTATAAATTTGGTGTCTAAAGGATCCGTAAAATTTGAACACTAAATTTGGATAAAATAATATTATTGATAATCAATTACTTCATATTTTTAAAGTGCTTGACTGTCACATCTATCGGATAAATTTGGAAATAAAATTTTAATAATACTATTGAGATTTAATTTTCCAACCATGTAGCCATACCCACCATTAAAATAGAAGATGTTCAGTACAGAGCATGAAATGGAAGCCACCTGTAATTTTCTACCCTTCAGAATTCAAACAATTTGTCATAATTTTGTGCAGGAAAATTAACAAACTTTCCAAAATCATCATAATAATACACACATATAGAAAACATTTATTTTTTTCGCACCAAACTGTTATTGCCAATTGGTTAGTTAAACCACTAAGAGAGAGGAAACAAAAAGCAAAAGATATAACTTATAAAAAAAATGAATAAAATTAAAAATTAGTAAAATAAAAAGTTTACGTCTTAATTGACCTTCTACACTAATAAAGTGAGACATTAAAGACCTACAACAATGAATCCTATTTAATCTTTAAATCTTAAAAGGTTAATAGAATAAACTTATTGTCTTATTAGATGATTCAACACGGGTAATTTAAGTTTGAGATCAAGTTCATTCCTCGTATTCTTTTACTGATCGTAATGAGTTTACTTTGCTTCGTGATCAATTCAGACACTTACAACAATTACTTGGACTTTTCACCAAACTCATTTTCATTTTCTTGTTATTACTTGGCTGGCTAACTCAAGAATATCTTGTACACATCTATCCTGAGGAAATGTATTAATGATTATTTAAACGTATTTACCGAAATAGTGGGTGTTGTATCATTTTTAAATAAATTGAAATGGAAAGGATGTCGGTGAAAAAAGTGATAAAGATTGAAGTGTTGTAGGTATATGTATCCGCATATCAAGTAAAAGAAATCAAGGAATATTGTTGTGAAAAGAAAATAAAAGAGTAAAGGAAGAAGCATCCAATTTTTTATTTTTATTTTTTAAGATTTGGTACCGTCAAATCCTAGATTTTTCGATTGTCATGGGAGTTTGAGTTTGAGAGATATGAAAAGAAATTTTTTTCTTTACTTGATAATTCAATTTCATATTTGTTTTAATCATTTTGTAAAATCACAACAATTAAATGTAAAGTTTACCAAACGTATGACTACTGTTTTTTAATCCACAACGGTTTCAACAACATCATTAACCAAACGGTTGTCTGATTAACTTCACAGCAGATTATTTCTTCAGCACAACTAACGGTGATTATTTTAAAAGTTACAGTAATACCAAGCTAGCTGAGTCATACTAGAATTTAGCTAACTTCGAGAGTTTGACCAATGATCTCTCCTCTCAATTTTCTCACATTACAATAAACCCATATTGTCATTTTGCATTAAATAAAATGATATTCTATTAACTGCGCAATAATAGAATTTTGTATATTGGTAAGTTTGCAAATGTCAAAGGTGTTAACATACTAATATCTTTAGTGTACAATGACGTTAGATACCGATGTTTCATTGTATCTTGGAGACATATTTGTATAACCCGGTGCAACACCCGATTGGTAGGGGTAAATAGTGTCTTAATGAAAACGTCATTAATGGAGTGTCTTGAAAGCACATAACTTCTATTTTTTCAGGTTGCATCAATATTCTGTTCGATACAAATTATATAGCTCGAATAAGGTTTTTATTTAATTCAACAACTCTCGATGTAAGGTATAATTATCCAACTATGGGAGTGCTCACGTTGATTAAGTATAACCGTATAAGATTATTGATATAAAATGTTTGGACATGTTCATTATCTTTTTGATATATCATTTCTACAAAATTCAATGTAAAATATTTTTCAATTACCTAAAACAGGTCAAGATTAGAGATGTCCACGGTTCGGTTTAACCGTTAGAAACCGAACCGAAACCGTCCATGAAAAATCGTAACCGAAACCGCCGGTTATGAAACTGGTTTCACACGGTTTGGTTATGGTTAACCTTCATAAAAGACCGACTCAAAAACGACGATTGTGACATGTGGCAAACAATTTGTAAAATATTAATAGGTAACTGTTGGGTGTAGGCACTTGTACCCTTATAGTGACAGTTAGCCAATAAAAAACAATAATTCAACCAACCAATAAGAGACTGACATGTGGCACTTTATTTGGAAAAAAAACCCGTAACCGAACCAAACCGGACTTCTGAAACCGAATCGTGACCACCAAACTGACGGTCACGAAACCGAACCAAACCTTTTAACTCCGATTACGGTTACGGTTACGGTTACAGTTATACCTTTTCATAGAATCAAAACCGACAGAATCGTAACCGATGGTTTGAAGTCGAAACCGATAATTTAAAACTGAAACCAAACCGTGAACACCTTTAATCAAGATATCATCTAATATGCATATAAAAGCTCTCTAATAATTACAATATAAGAAAAAAAATCAGTATCTTTCGTTTAACAAATCATTATTATTGTCAATGGATCATTTGCTTTTATGTCGTTGACCTTACATGTCTAATTAAATAATTAATTATAAAATTGTCAATCATTTTATAAAATAATATACATACTTTTATATTTTATTACATTCTATTCGATAATATCCCTCATGTTCTCATGTTCGAGTTGCAGATGGATATATCAAAAAACAATTGTCAATGAAGTGGAAAGCGGTAAAATAGCACAAAATACATTCTCTTACGATAATAATTATGGGTAGGTGTTAAACCAATAAATTGAACCGAATCTATCTAATTGATTTTTTTTTTGGTATTATTATGTTGACCGGTTTAGTTCAGTTCACTTTTTAAAAAACCGATTGGATCATATTTTTTTTCTTTATTTTTTTTATGAATATTATTTTAAACTAGTATTTTCAATATGTTCAAACCCTTAATTTAATTTGGTCGAAGGTCCAAAATGATTAAAATATTAAAATATGAGTAATAATTAAAGCCCAAGAATTTGGCCTAATAAGACCAAAACCGAAAAAAACATAACTGAACCGAACCAGTCCAATTTGGTCGGTTTATTGATCGATAGACATTTATAAATTTTATTGGATCAATTCATATTTTAAAAAACCGAACTTTATCGGTTCTATTAAAAAATGAACCGATCCATTAAACACCCACCCCTAATAATAATATCACCATTCATTTTCATCAATTTATGATATGTTTCTCTGTTAGAAGAAAACGTTTGAGATGTGGAACTGCTAAACGGGAAAAGTGCAACACTATTATTCACAGGTCACACAACTCACAACTATTTTTTTTAGGCAAATCGTAATAAAGTAACTTGACATGTCGTAAAAATACAATTCGTTCACACTTTTGTCAAAATAGCATATTAATACCCTCAACCAAAAGGTTGACTGTTAAATTATTTGTTTTTTTTTTCTATTGCTAAAATTGAACCGACCTAAAAGGAAAAAAAATCACAAGCGATCATATGATGAATAACCTCTAAATAGTATCCATCTATATAAATGAGAAAAGAAAATAATAAAGAGTAACAAAGATCAAAAAAACATAAAAACCAAGGGAAACAACCCCAATCAAAACAGTGGCACGAAGAACATACCAAAAAGAAACTGAAATCATTAGGAAAATCAAAAAGACTCCTGACCCATGTAGTCATTGGCATTCAACAAAGAGCAGAGAAACAAGGTGGAGAAACACAAAGCATCAACCTCCATCATTAAAGCATAGTTAGAAAGAGTGTTCACAACCTGATTCCACTCCCTAAAAATATGATACACCTAAAACTCTATTTGAGAAATCTGATCGAAACACTACTGCCAAGCTTGCAGAACCTGCCAAGGAACCTGCTCAGAGCGAGAAGAAAGCAGTTGAACCATATAAGAGGAGTCACTCTCAAGCCAAATCTGACACTACCCGTACTTCCAAGCGTAATTAATTGACATCGATGCCGTAAGAAGCTTAGCCTCAAACGCAAACACATATCCAAGAGGGACATCAAAACAACACTTTACAAAAGCTCTACAATTACGGAAGATGCCACATAACCCCCAACGCTTGGGGAACTTAAAACGACACCATCAGTATTAACTTTGATCCAATCAGCAGTCGAAAGTGATCAAACCACACTCTTGTTAATCGAAGCCCTATCTGGGTGACCACGAAGAGCAAAGCGTTGAAGAATCAAAAGATCATCCACACAATTACACATACACCCAATCTCCAAAATGTTAGTGTGAAAAACAACATGCCAAACCAAAGAAAGAGCAAATATGAAATCCATTGCCTTACCCTCAAAGATCCACCGGTAACCAACGAACCACACACTCCAAACAACTGCAGGAAATTCATCTTCCATTAAAACCGCACCTGATCACTAAATGTAACCGACATGGCTTGTGAGAAGAAAGAACTTCATGAATCGGCAGAAACCGGCCCTTGAAAAGCCGAGAAAACAGCCTCTCAGAGAGCAGCCTCAATAGGACATTGGAGGAAAAGATGATCTACCGATTCAATACTTACAGCACAAACACTGCAACATGAAGCTAACTATAATCTAGCTCTACACAAGCAATTCCCCATGGGGAGCCTAATCAACAAAAAATGCTATGTCAAAATTGAACGGGAAGGAGGAAAAAAACTGGACCAAACATCCCGTCGCCACAGGACCTGAGGGAAAACACGAATCATCTGGGAATAAGTCACCTTGCATAAAACTCTACCATTCTAGGAATAAGCCCACACGAGAGTGAGTAACCGAAGAAATAGTAATCATATCAATCCGAAAAAAAATTCTAGAAATTGGGCTCGAAAACAATCATCAAGAACCCATATGACATCCTGAATAAAATCAGAAACCCTAGCTCGGAGAACCAATTGTCATGCCAAAAGTTCTGTTGAGAATTCTCGACAATAAGCTAAATACCTTCCTTAAGAAGCTCAGAATAGTGAGCCCGAAAAGAAGACCAAATCGAAGAAGTGATATCCCTCATGCAGCTTCTGAAGTTGCTTGAGATATCGCCTTCACAGAAACGAATAGCGAACCATTTAGTAACCCAAGGTTTGTCAAACTAAGACCACCTTGAGAGTAAAGCCTATAACAAAGATCCCAAGCAACTCGGATCAGCTTGGTCTCCTCACAAGAACATGTCCATAAAAAATTTCTCAATTTACGATTAACCAACCGCAGTAACGAAGAATGAACTTGTAGATCATGAAAGAATGCATAAAAGAACTAGGAATTACCGACTTGATCAGGGTAGCATGACCAGCCAAAGAAAGAGCTTTACCCTTCCACTTAGAGAACTTAGATAGGATTTTATCTGTGATAGGTTGTAACACAAACTTCAAGGGATAAAATTGAGCTCAGCCTGGGAATCCGACAACAAAGCTGAGATTCTTATGACGGAATAACCCAAACCGCAACCAAATGAGGAACTTGAGAATGCCCATAACCATCCCCTGAAGCCTTTTGATATGTTGAGGAGAATAGAATAATTTGAAAGTATCCTCTACCGAAAGAAATCATGCATCAAACGAAACTCAATTTCCAAATGAAGTGAAGTTTGGCCTTCAAATCCACAAGCTTCCAAGGCTTCTCTCCACTAGAAAAAACAACCCGACCAATCAGGGAATTTTTACACATATCAAGTATAGACATATAAGCCGAATGATCAACACAATTTGCAATATACCATCACTTTTTTGAAAAAGCCGGAGGTCCATACAAATTATCCACATGAACACTTAGAGCATTCAAAAGATCAACATATAATAAAGCACCAGAAACTTGAGGACCCAAATTCCCGCCAGGAACCTTCAAGGACTTAGCCTTAGATTAGACGGCCATAATAGTACAATAACTATTACCATAAGATAACATGACCGGAGTCGAAATCGTCCTAACCACACCAGAAGATGTCACGACATCACCAGAAGTGCTCAAAAAGGGTTGATATGCACCCTAGATCGAGAGAAGAGAGACGCGCGACTCTTATGGAAATAGTTATTCATAAATCCTAAAACATTTTATAAACCCGTGAATCAACCAAATTGCAACAGATGTAACTCTGTACTAAAAACCCCAAATCATAAATTTCTTAAATCCAGGTTGCATGAAATTCCATGATCTACAAATTTGATGATTTATTTTTTTACCAGAATATGATAGGATGAGGCTCAAAAACACGATCTCAGAATATGACATGATGATGATCGAAAATGCAATCTCAACAGCAAAACCCTAGAAAAACCGTAAACCAGAACAATAATATTGCAACGAATGTAACCGGTCAATTTTACAAAATAGCCAAACTACCCTAAGCAATATATTTGATCAATTACTATAATAATTAAAAATATTAAAAAATTAGAAAATAAATATAGAATTATAGTAAAAAAAAAACATATCCACCATACCAATCCGCTGGTTTCTCATTTTCATGTTCTCCTGGTTTTTTTTCTTCTTTAAAAAAAATCTCTTGTTTTTGAGTATATCTTTGACTTTTTCTTACAAGTTACAAGTGATCAGTATGTTTCTCATTTTTTTTTTGTATAAATTTTATTTTAAATTCAAAATTATAATTAAAAATACTTATTTTTTGTATGATTCATAACCAAAAAATCATATAGTACTAATTTTACTCTTATATTATAATGTCCAATCCAATCTAAGATGGTTCGATATATCAAACCTTAATTAGAACCCATATGTACTCTATGTATAGTTGTTTTAAATTTTTATGTTTGCTAAAAAGATAAAAGTTAATGTTAAATACCCACCTTAATTTTTTTTAACTTTAGTTGTATATAATCTTGTATGCTAAAAAAGAAGGGAAAAAAATGCAGAAAATGATACTATGTATGTGCATCCCGTAGCTGATTCTCTCAAATGGGTGGGGTGATGTTATCACTAATCACAAGTCTTATTCAATAATAGTAAAATCAAATATCAAATGAAATCAAAACACCAAATCTAATTGTGAATTGAAATGAAAGAGAGCAATTTGCTATCTAATTGTAATATATTGGAAATTTGGAAGCATCAAAAGAAAGAAATAAAAGGCGCCAAAAGCAACAGACTAAAACATAAATGGGGGTCCACATTTCAAAGTGACATGACCATAGAAAGCCAAAGCTTACCTGACCCAGAAAGTGAAAGCTTACATTACAGACTCTGCCAAAACCTCACGTTATATATATATTTTTCATATAATTCTCAAGCACACCAACACAATTACTATTATATAATTTATATTTTATAAAATTTATGTTGAATCAAGCATATTTACATTAGTGCACATTAAAGTGACAGTAGTTAATATATATATATATATATATATATATATATATATATATATATATATATATATATATATGCTTGCAAAATAAAGTTCCATGTTCAAATTTGTTTGCATGAAAGAAACGGTGAGAGTCTGAGAGAGAAGAATAAAGGGTTCTGTTTTGTTCTTCACGAATCTTTCTTTTTCTTTTTCTTTTGTTTTTCAATCTCTTTAGACCTGAAGAAAACATAAAACAACTAGGGTCTAGGAAGATTATACAACATTTGAAGAAACCATTTTTTTTTCTTCATATTTACAGAGTAATAACTAGATAACAAATGTCTGTTTCTGGGAATTCCAGGTCATAGAAATTGTTTGCAAGTTTCTTTTGAACCCGTGTCACTAATTTGTCCTGGTATGTGCAAAGAAATTGAAAAGGAACCTCTTATGTATCCTTTTACATGGAGTTTAAATTGAATGCATGGTTTATAAATTTTTGTAGTTTCATGGAGCTGGGTGATCAAAAACAGATTTTTACTTTGTTTTTCTTTTTCTTTTTTGCATTTTGAAGACTGAAATGGGTTTGTTTGTGGGATTTTTTGGTAAGCAGTGAAATAAATGTGAATTGGGTTTGAGTTACTATGGACTTCTTTTTGTTCTATTTTTGCAGGATTTATTTGGAGCTAGGCAGGCAAGGAATTTCTTCATTTCAAAATTGGAATGATTTGGTTGAGTTGGTTTCAAGTGACCTTTTGAAGTCTAAGGTATAATTGAACACCAAATTGTGGACTTAAATTGGCTGTATCTTCTTCCCCTTTTAGATACTTTGTTCAATCTGCACTTCACAACAGGTGTGCTTCCTTTGTTTTTGTTTTCTTTTTTTTCCTTCATCAGTTTTTTAAAAGTCTCTCTATCTTTTATGGGTAAAATGTGCTAAAATTAGTTAAAATCATTTGTGTGAGTATGAAAACATATACAGATGCAGCATTAACTGCTATAAAAATCTGTACAAAATCCATGGTCAAATCTGTTGAATCAAGTTTTCTTTAAACCCTTACTGATGTGTTAATTTTTTGGGGATATATATTAATCTGTGATTTATTCCAATTGTTTATATATGATTATGTTTGCAGATGAGCTTCAGTATTTGAGAAGCTACACACCTGTGTAAATCTCTACAAAACTTCTGAGATTTCTCTACTTCTTTTTCTCCAAGCATAGATGGCAAAAGCAATCAGTCATTTTGCACTTTTGGTTCTTACTTTTATGTTGGTTCAAATCGATTATTCGGAGCAACTACAGTCGTCTCAGGCTCAGACCCTTGTAAGAATTCAAAGGCTTTTAAACTATCCAACTGTTTTGAGCAGCTGGAATAGTAGCACAGATTTCTGCAATACCGAACCAACTTCATTTTTGACTGTGGTATGCTATGAAGAAAGCATAACCCAGCTGCATATTATTGGCAACAAGAGAGCTCATATGTTGCCTTTAAACTTTTCAATGGATTCCTTTATAACGACCCTTGTTAGCCTTCCAGACTTGAAAGTCCTCAAACTGGTTTCTCTTGGTTTATGGGGACCCTTGCCTGGTAAACTTTCGCGTTTATCATCGCTGGAAATAGTTAATATGAGTTCCAATTTCCTTTATGGTGCCATCCCTCCGGAGCTTTCGTCTTTGACCAGCCTCCAAACACTGATACTTGATGAAAACATGCTCTCTGGTAGACTACCGGATTGGTTGGGGTCACTACCGGTTTTGGCTGTTTTGAGTTTAAGGAAAAATTTGTTCAATGGGACAGTGCCAAAGTCGTTTAGTGATTTGAACAATCTAAGAGTTCTTGCGCTTTCACATAACCATTTTTACGGAGAAGTTCCTGATTTAAGTGGTTTGACATACCTTCAAGAGCTTGATTTGGAATATAATGCTCTTGGACCTCAGTTTCCTAAACTTGGCAATAAGTTGGTTAAGCTGGTACTGAGCAAAAACAAGTTTCGGTCTGGTATCCCAGCTGAAATGAGCTCCTATTATCAGCTACAGCGACTAGATCTCTCGTTTAATAAGTTTGTAGGTCCATTCCCATCATCATTGTTATCCCTACCTTCTATTACATATCTGAATATTTCAGAAAATAAACTCACCGGGATGCTTTTTGACAATCTTTCTTGCAATGACGGACTTGAACTTGTGGATTTATCCTCAAATCTTTTGAGTGGACACTTGCCAAATTGTCTACTTTCGGGCTCTAAGAACAGGGTTGTCCTGTATTCTAGGAATTGTTTAACAACTGCAAATGAAAACCAACATCCATCTTCCTTTTGTCAGAATGAAGCTTTGGCTGTGGGAATCTTGCCACAGAGAAAGAAGAGCAAACAAGCTTCCAAAGCAGTACTTGTTTCAGCTATATTTGGAGGGATCGTTGGAGGAATATTACTTGCTGGACTAGTTTTCTTGCTTGCTAGGAGAATTAATGCCAAGAAGACAATTAAAAGGCCTCAAACAAGATTAATTGAAGAGAATGCTTCAACTGGGTACACGTCAAAGTTGCTCTCAGATGCAAGTAAGTTGCTATTCTGTAGCCTAGCTTCTTAAATGTTGAAGAGTACTTAAATTATGAATCCACTAAAGCAGTGCTTTCTTTATCTCCACATTCTGACAAATGATTTTTTGCATAATCCTGAAGGGTATATATCTCAGACAATGAAGCTTGGTGCACTTGGCCTTCCAGCTTATCGTACCTTTTCCTTGGAAGAGGTTGAAGAGGCTACAAACAATTTTGACACATCCGCTTTCATGGGTGAAGGTTCTCAAGGCCAGGTACGCCGAATCTCGTTTAATATTTTTCTGATACTGAATTTCATGTTGATGGTAAAAGCTCATATTCTTTTCCAAACAATTGTTAGGAGGTATAGGTAGTAATGCCGCAAGTACATAATGAAAGAAATTGGCTTGATGTTGTACAACTCAGTTTAATGTCCCCTTGTACAGAATGGCTAATATAATTTATACATCATCTTTTTCTACTGTTTTAGTTTCCATGTGGTCACATATCCTGTACCATGTTACATTTTTTTGTTCATGAGCATATATGTTTGTGGCCTTGCTTTTGGTGCTGCAGTTGTGCACTATTGGTTCCATCTATTAGCTTGTTATTAGGTACTTTGATAAATGAATGTGGTATATACTTAGTATCAGTACTTTCAACTGTAGTGAGGCCAAGCATTGCCTTATATCTTACATCTTTCATGCTGCCAGATGTACAGGGGTCGGCTGAAGGACGGTTCCTTTGTTGCCATTAGATGTCTTAAAATGAAGAAAAGTCACAGCACTCGGAATTTTATGCACCATATAGAGTTGATATCAAAACTCAGACATCGCCATTTGGTCAGTGCTCTTGGACACTGCTTCGAATGCTACTTGGATGATTCAAGTGTCAGCAGAATATTTCTTATTTTCGAATATGTTCCAAACGGCACACTAAGAAACAGGATATCCGGTAATCTTTGAAACGTTTTTGTTAGTATCTGATGTCCTCCATCCTGAAATTTTATTTACCTTACACCTTCATGTTGTGATTGGTTTCATTGACTTGACATTTTTTTTTTTTGGCAGAGGGACGTGCCCGCCGATCTCTTACTTGGACACAACGTATAGCAGCTGCAATAGGGGTTGCAAAGGGAATCCAGTTTCTGCATACAGGGATTGTGCCTGGTGTATATTCGAATAATCTGAAAATAACAGACATTCTTTTAGATCAGAACCTTGTTGCAAAAATTAGCAGCTATAGCCTGCCATTATTAACTGAGAATACAGGAAAGGTATGGACAAGAAAAACTCTCTTTTTATAAGGGCGGTATCCTCTTTTTCTGTGGACTAAGCACTTTGTGTTGGTATTTACTATTACCCATCGTAGCAGGTTGGTCATGGAACTGCATCTAGATCCGGAGATCCTACCACTAATGCAAGGTAGGTAACAGCTTCAAATGGTATTCACATATCAGTCGGTTATAATTTTGTTCACAAACAATTTGCCAGATAATAACTACATTGATATTTAAAGTGACTACTATCTTCGACTCTTCTTATTTTGGTTAAATTAATGTATGCTGTATAATCATCATCTGAACTTGGTTTGCTGGCAGGGTGCAACATGTAGATAAAGTTGATGTTTATGACTTTGGATTAATTTTACTAGAAATCATTCTGGGGAGGCCATTAAATTCCAAGAATGAAGTGGATACTTTGAAAGATCAGGTAACTGTGGTTTGGATATTTGTTTTTATCATATTTTCTTTAAAAATAATTTGCAACTTTTTTCTTTTTAATCCATCATTATTATATAGCATAACGTCATTTATTTACTCTGACATTAAGCAGTTACAAACCGGCATTGCAGCTGATAGAGTGGCCAGACTGAGCGTGGTTGATCCAGCAGTTAACAAGTCATGCTTGGATCAATCGTTGAAGACGATGATGGAAATTTGTGTGAGGTGTTTGCATATGAATCCCGCAGAACGACCGTCTGTTGAGGATGTGCTGTGGAATTTGCAGTTTGCTGCTCAAGTACAGGATGCATGGCACTCACAATCACAAAGCAGTGACGGGTCTCCAATTTCACCTTCAAAACCTCCGAGGCTAAACCATGGCCATCGTTCACAGAAATAACGAGGTTCTTATGCTTCTATATACAATTCATGTCTCCCATCCTGGCATTGATGTTATGTTTAGTGATTCAGAACAACATTTTTCAAAGGAAAAGAACTCCAGTGCATAATGTAATACTAAATTCTCGATCTTCGAAAATTCATGCTTCATCATCCTTCACGCCATGCTGATCATGGGGAAAGATTTTCTGTCTACTACACTCTTCCCCACCTCATCCTTTCATGTAATTTCATTTATTTTGACATTTGCAGAATCAACTGTCTATACCAAAATTTTGGACAGACAGAGAGCTGACCACCAACTACATTATCATATGAATTGATGCTTGTTTGTAGTCGTCCACAGTTGCTCTCTATGTCTCTCACTGAACGATGGATCAATTGTTACAGATCGTGTTTCCCCAGGGATTGTTTATTTATCATTTCATATTTCGCATTGTCGATAATCACAACTCTCCCAGGGGAATCAAGTGTTCTGCACCTATTGATCTGTATTCAAGTTATGAGGTGCAGCTACAAGGATTAGTGTACAAAGTTGTTTTGGTTTTAATTGCGACTCTTGTCCAATTTTCTTGGCAGGAACTGTTTGTTCATTTTTCTTTTGTCATTTCCTTGTGGATTGAAATAAGTGGTGTTTGAGATTGTTTTTTAAGTTTGATATATAGTTTCCAAGCCCACCAACCAGGTATTATCAACTTTGTAATTAAGGACGCAATTGCGGTACGTCTGTCCCATATATTTCACAAAATATCATTTGATAGGAATCTTATGCAATTGGGGTCATGTCACGTGGTACTGTGAGTAGGATGCACAGATACAATCCACCGTCATGCAGAAGACAGGAAATGAAAATTAGGTAACTGGTGAATGGTGATATAGATAGTTTTGACTACTCACTTTGAAGCTGGTAATCTCTCACTGGCTGAATATTTATCTGCCAGCTGCAAATAAAGTGAGGTCCTGATAACAGTCAACAAGGAAAAGGTGAAACTTTAGATATATGATAAGAAGAAATTAGGAGTTAATAAGAGGAATATTATCCTCCTAGGAATGTTTATCTTTTATTAAGTTCTATCTTTTTTTTTTAGCTGTTGTTTCCTTTTGAAATTGATCCTTCTAGGATCGGTATCTATTTGTGTGAGGTTGTAAGGCTATTTAGCCAGACAAGTATTATGAATAAAGGCATCCAGAATTTATATCACAAACACTTGTTTGTTTAGGAGGCCTAGGGTACCTCAAATCACCCTAGAAATTACATTATCATCACCATAGGTAACCAGAGGAAGAAAAACCCTACTGTTCTACCAGTTAATCGACCCCAAACACGTTCACAGTCCCTGACCCGTAATAGGTCCTCGTTGATTGTTACCAATTGCATAATGTAACATGAAAAACGATAAAGATGAATCAGCAGAAACATTGAGAAACCAAAGAGAGGTTCAACTAGAGTTGTCTATAGTGTAAGCCACTTCTAAGCATTATTATATTTGAAAAGCACGAAGAAAAATTAGACTGACCCACTTTAAATGATAAGAAAAATCATTTCTGATTTATGTTTCTTAAATAGAGTAGCCTTTCCCTCGTATCATCTTCAAAAGATCCATTAATCAAACCCTTTAGCTTAAATAAGGGAGGATTGCAATTTTTACGACTCTAAGAAAAGTCGGACCAGAATGGAATTTGGTTTCGGTTCTAAATTTCGCATAACCAGCGGTTTCACCATATATTATATGAGTGACGATATTTACATCACTAAAAAACTATATATACACCCATTTTCGTATTAATACCCATTAAAAAAATTAAAAGATAAAATTTTTTAATCATGCCCCACACATTTGACATTACCAAATATATCCTTTTAATATTTAAAAGATAAATTATAAAATATTTAATATTTCGAGACCACTAAACTCATAGAAATAATTGAGATTTGATGCTATTATTATTACACAAACAATTTTTTATCAGATACTATTTTTTTTTTTGGTAGTTGCCTCCTCAGATATAGAATGGAGGAGGCATTGTCCGATGAATCAGTGATGAAGACAACTATTAGATGGTAAAATTTCCAGATTACCTAAGGGAATTAGTCCAAGTAGGCTGCCAGAAATGATTTTGGGTTTTTTTTTTCCTGTTTACTGTTCTATTGTCTAAAAAACATAGGTTTTCAAGAACATCATTTTAGTATGAAAATAGTGAAATATTGCCTCGTCAATCAGCTGCTTTTCAGACCGTTTTTGTTTTTATTTTCCAAAAACGATTTTGAATTCGTGTTCGTTAACCGTTTTTTTTTAAACAAAAAACAAAATCAGTGTTAACAGTGAAAATTTTGAAAAACATGAAATACATGTTTTCTATATTTTTGTTTTTATTTCACTTTCTTTTTTACTTTTTTTCTTCTTTCTTTTCCGATCCTCTTCTTCTTATTCTTCTTCTTCTCTAAACCTCTTTCTTCTCCAATTCTCTTATTCTTCTTCTTCTCCGAACCTTTTTCTTCTCTGATCCTCTTTTTCTTCGATCCTCTTCCTCCTCTTCTTCTTCGATCCTTCTCTTTCTTCGATCCTCTTCCTCCTCTTCTTTTTCGATCTTCTTCCTTTCTTTTTCTCATTTTCTTCTTCTTGACCGATCTGGTTTCCTTTTGTTAATAGCCAAATTTGGCTAGAGACCAAAAGGGAAATTCTCCACTTTCTTAGCCCGAATCCAAGCCCCGAGATTACCCACCATGGAACCATGGATCCTGGTGTCGGGCTGGGGAAACCGCCCCGTAGATGCAAGGAAATATCGTCGAGTTATGGGACACCCGAGGTGGAACCCGACACGACCGTATCGAGCTCCTTGCACCGAAACAAGAATTCGGAGGAAGCCCGATGCGCGACGGTCCAGGCTCTCAGGGTCGAAGCTACCTCATAACCTCTCTTGAAGCCGGCCCTCCTCTCCAAGCACAGAGAGACCCATTAAGCACCCAGCTTTCACTACAGTATTACTTTGTCTCTCCGAAAGAAGATTCAAACCTATCTGGATCAGTGGGATGAAGCTCGCTAAAGCTCCGTTACAGCCAAAGAGCGTCCGTGCAGCCACCTCAAGTTCTGAAGGACTTGGAAAGGTCTAGCCAAACTCCTAGTACCAAAACCAGGGCACAGATCTACCTCGCTCTATAAAATAGTGAATGTTATGCTCGATGACCTCCATGAGGAATCACATCATGAAGACACACATGATCATGGCCACACTCTATCGAACGTTGAAACACCGCATACGTGCATGACAAGTGTTTGAGTCTAAAGAGGAATAAAACTTATCTATAAAGATATTCTCAATTCCGACATTAGATAAAATTCAACAACATTCAAAATAAAAGATCTCGCCCGATAAGGAGGGATGGGATTCAGAGAATCATGGCAGAAGAATCACAAATTTAACCCATTTGGACTGCGTATAAATAGGGTCAAGTATGCACTAAGTGAGAGAGGGATCGACAACTAATAGAGGAAAACAAAAGGGTGAGTAAGAGTCGATTTTTGGCCTAAATTCTGTAATCAGAACACGGCTGTCGTTGTATTCTACTATTCGACAGACACGAGGTTGCCACCCTACTATACCCCAGCGAGATTGAGAGTGTTTGAGAGATTTTTAGGGCATACACGATGTATAATAAAGAGCTATATTCCCATTTTAATTGTATTCACATTTAAACATTCACCTTTGTCTGAACAAGTTAGGTACCTAAGGTACCGACCCCGGCCACCACCTCCGTAGTAGTTGTCTCGAGGGTGTTAACTGAAATTCCTCATCCCGAACGAATTTTTTGTTAACACCTTTCTTTTTCTTCTTTTTTAATTTTTTTAAATATTTTTTATTATTGTTATTTATATTATTAAAATAATACTTATTTATAATTTAAAATTTTCGTTTGATTAATTGATTATTTGGTTTTTTATTAATTTGTGATGTGTTACTTTTGTTTAATTTAAAAATTACATTACAAAAATTATAATGGTTAATTATTTAATCAGTTTGTTTATAATTGTAATAATATTAAACAAAATGTAAAAATTGATATTTCAATTTTTGATAGTTTTTAGTTAACCTACCAGACACTTTTTTTCCGTTTTCATTTTCAAAATACAGCTTTCAATATATACTATCAAACGCATTTTCAAAATTCAAAACCGAAACCAAAAACACTGTTTTCATTTTCATTTTTATTTTCGAAAAACAGCAACTGAAAAACGCATACATGACAGACCCTTAGCAATCTCCCCTAAGATTGGATTGAGATATAGAGAAATTCATTCAACTTCAAATCAATACTTTCTTTTATTCAGTACTGGTGTTGGATTTTTTTTCGTTATTATTTTTCCTTTTTTAATTTGGTTGAGTTAGTTAATTATTCAAATATTATCTATTTTAACTAAAATATTAATAATTTAATATAAGGGTAATATTGAAATTTTAAAAATATATAAATTTAGGATGTATATATGATTTTAGAGGGGTGCAAATATCATCACTCACATTATATTTTATTTTATTTCACATTATATTTTATTTTATTTTATTGGAATAAAAAACAATAATGGGCCCAATGGTCAGTATCTAACTGCTACAACAATTATTTTTTGAGTGGCGATATCGGCACCTCAAAAACTGTATGGACACTCATTTCGTAAGGAAACCCGTAAAGGCGGTTTGGTATTGAGTCATCTTTACATGGGAATGAGAATCTCAAAGCATTCTCATGTTTGGTAGTGAATTTGGGTTTTTTGTTTCCCGAGGAAATTGAATCCCATGGGAATCACATTACCCTCTAGAGGGGTAATGTGATTCCTATCTCAATAGGTGGGTTTCGTATTACCTCCATCTGATTCCTACCGTGGGACCACGTCATTAAAAAATATATTTTTATTTTATTTTCTTCTTCTTTTGTTCTTCACGATGCTTCTCAACGTCAATATCTAAAATCCCCAATTTCATTTCTGAAATCCCTAATCAAAACACAACATTAAAACCAAAAATCCCCAATTTCATTTCTGAAATCCATAATCAAAACACAATCATAACTCACAAATAATCATGTATTAAAGCATTACCAAATCAACATCTCAAACATCATCACCAACACAAAAAGAAAAAGAAAAATGCAATAAGTATAAACAAGATCTGGGTTTGCTCGATGATGACGACGGCGGCGGCGAGCTTCGACAAAGACAACAACGGCGATCTTCGATGACAACGAAGATGATGGTGAGCTTCAATGAAGACGAAGATGACGTGGAGACGATCTGGAAAGAAAGATACAGAGAGAGATGGGAAGAAAGGAATGAACAAAACCTATTTGAGAAATGGATCTGGTTAATTTTTTAACAATAGAAGTTGACTGTTTTATTAATTTTTTAGTTCTTATAATAATAATAAAAAAAACAAATTCCCATGTACAACCAAACATTGTTACTTGATATTCTCAGGAATCATACATAATATTCCTATTCTCAACCAAACACACGTATACAAGTTTTTCGGGAATCACATTACTATGTTTAACTTTCTTAGGAATCACATTATTTTGATTACTTCATACCAAACGGTCCCTAAAATATTGTAAGAATCTATGTTTCGTAAATAAACCCCACTTAATGTTAAAAATACTATTTCTTTAATTTTATTATATTATATTTTTATTAGCACACCCTTGTTATCGAATCAGATTTATTTAAAATTTTATTATTTTATATCTTTTGATTCAAATAAATAATTTCTCTTTTAAAAAAAATATTCAAACTTCTACAAAAACATTGATGTCACTAAAAACCCGTATGAAAAAAAAAATCTTATCATTGTATTAAATCTTTTTTTAATTCAGCTCAAAATTCTCCAATTCTACCGAATTGAAAAAATACTAGTGCTCAACACACAACAGTGTATCTTAATTCCTTTGTTCCTAAGAATTTTTTTTTTTTTTACAATAGAAAGTTTATTATTTGTATTGATTTTTATTTCACTCAATTATACCAGTAATTTGTTTGTCAACTCAATCAATTTGTATTTCTTAAAAGAAATTGAAATTAGTATTTAAAATAGAAATTAGGGTTTGATAAAATAGAAAGGTTTTTAGTATTATATCAAACAATTTATAGGAAACTTCCCCCTTCTTCTTTTTCAAAGGATTAATATAAAACCAATTAATAATTATTAGTATGTATTTACAAATTATTTAGTCATTTAAGTAATTTTACTCAAGGGTAATATTATATTTTCAAAAATATATTAAATTGGGATGTATATACAATTTTTTAGGGATATAAATATCGTTATTCTTATTTTTTTAGGTCCACCGACCATTGGACCCATTATTCCCCCAATTCTAAAATTTGAGAGAGATACAAATATCGTCACACATATTTTATTTTATTTTATTTTGAATAAAAAACAATAATGGGCCCAATGGTTGTTATCCAATGGCTACAACAATTCTTCTTTTAGGTCCACTGACCATTGGGTCCATTATTTCCACCCATTGGGCCCATTATCCCCCCTCTCCAAATTCATTTCTTCTCGCTTGAAATCTCTGATTCTCTTCCCATTCTCTTATTTTCTCTCCATTACTCAATCATTTAAATTTATTTTATTGCAATTACATTTTTATAACTCAATTCAAATTCATTTTCAACCATTTTTTTAAATTTATTTTCAATAAAATATTTAAATTTATTTCCATCCATTTTTTACATTTTTAGTGCCGGTGAAAATACATTGGACGGAAAAACGTTCGCTTTTAAGTCCAGAATCAATTCAAATCCAAGTATGTGTTGATGATTAGACCAATACACAAAACAATAAGAAATTGATCAAGAAGCACTATACGATTTCTTCGTCAATGACCATACCACTGGAACCGATGTCAGCGATTAGTTACGATCCCAACTCATATCGCCAAACCGATAATAAAAGATAAAAGAATTACGTGACTTTTGATTCCTCTAAACCCTAAGATGATACATATGCAACTTAATTGTGATAAAAGTTAAGTGCAATGCCAATTTAATTTTTTTAGTTTTATTTCACTTTGTTATTTTAGTTTTTCATATATTTATTTTATTTTTATTTTGGGTTACCCAATAAATAACATTTACATGTCTAATAATTCTTTTTGTTTCAAGTTATGGTTCCCCCTAGAAATCGAACCAGACCGCAATCAGCTATAGCTCCAAGAGATACTTTAATGACTCCTTTAAATAAAATTTAGTAGAGCTCACTCCCTTAATTAAATTGTGGTTTCAGTCTCCCTTAATTAAGTGGACTCCACATATAAAGAAGAAATACAACTAATGAGTATATAAAATAATAAAGAATAAGTGGGCTTCATATAAAAAAAAATTAAAAAATTAGAGGAGTCATTTAATGGAGTATTCTTAGAACATATACTCCATTAATGACCCCTTACAACAACATCAACTCTTAAATAAGGATGTCTCCTAGAGAGACTTTTAGAGATGCTCTTAATTGGAATCTAGTGGAGCTCACCATCTTAATTAAGGGTTGGGGGTGGGGCTTCAGTCTCTCTTAGTTAATTGAGCTCTACATATAATGAATAAATAGTATATAAAAAATAAAAAATAAAATAAGTGGGCTCCATATAAAATAATACTAATAAATTATAAATGAGTAATTTAATGGAGTATTGTTGGAACACATATAATCTTAATGGCCCTTTACAATAACATTCAATCTTAAATAAGGGAGTCAGTCTCCAAAGAAGACCGTTGGAGATGCTCTTGAATAAGAAAATGTTGTTATCCTATTTCATATTTGGGAGGATTCTAAAGGTTAAAACCAATAATTGAGTTTATTTATACTATTTCCTAAAATAGAGAAAAATATTCTTAAAATCGAAAATAAATTAAATTCAAAGTAAAAGCACGTTTTTTGGGGGGTTATTATTATTTTAGTCCTTAAGGTTTAGTGAAAGATCGTTTTTTTAAACGAGTTTACTTTTTTTCCTTGACTTTTAAAAAGAATATCAAATAGGTTCATCGGTCTGTCAAAAGTTAGTCAACGTTAACGACCAGAGGGTTATTTTTATCATTTTATCTTATCTCTAAAACTAATATATAAATACAAATAAAAAATAAAAAAAATAGAAAATATCAAACACCGGCATATTCATCATCAAACAACACATTCTCTAGATCATTAAAAAAAATCTCCATCTCTCTCACCTGCATATAATACAATCTCTAGAATCTAGATCATAAAAAAAAATTCTTCATCTCTCTCACTCATATGGAAAAAAATCAAATGTAACATCAGAAAATCATTCAACAAACTATCTTCATCAATCCAGAAAAAAAAAAACCACCTTCAATTACCACACCATCTTATCTTCATCTTCATCAAATCCACAAAAAGAAAATTTTCATTTCTCCATATTTTTCATCCACAACAAAACAACCACCACAATCACGGATCTCCATCAACGAGAACCTAATCCATCATCGAAGATGGAGACACAAATCGGCGATGGAGATTGAAGATCCACCTGGGTCTGCATCTTTTATGTTAGGTAGGGGTGGGCGCGGTTCGGTTTGGTTCGGTTCGGTTTTGGTCAAAACCAAACTGAACCGAAAATATTTCGGTTCACCCAAAATTGAACCGGTTTAAACCGAACAAAAAATGGTAACCGAACCGAACCGAACTGAACTGAACTGAACTGATTTGAATCGGTTCGGTTCATTTCGGTTTTGTACCTAATGGACCCTTTTAGATTGATGGGCTTAATGAGTCTTTTTTAATATATTTTTAAATTTGATGGGTTGTTGTTGCCTTATTGAGTTCTAATTTTGGACCAAAGCCATATAAATTGTAATAGCCCAATTGCCCAAGCCCAAATCAAACATAACTATTAACTAATTGCATTTAATTTATAATTCATTCAAAAAAAAAAATCTCAAATTGAATAAACTTAAAAACTCCAAATATTACAATCTAAATAAAAACTTTCAATCACAAATCCAAACTCCAAATAAATATTACAATCCAAATCCAAACTCCAAATTAAAATTACAATCCAAAATCCAAATTTCCAATCCAAATCAAACAAATAAAGACTGTAAAATAATTTCAACTTCCTACATTGTTGCATTCATAAATGAAACAATAATTAGTAATGGCAATTAAATACGCAAGTTGCATCCTAATTTCATACATTCATTATAAACATTCAAACCATTTACAAACCATTTCACATACAAATAAAAACTAAAATAAGTAATTAAAATTTAAAACCAATAGAACCACAACCAAATTAAAAGAATAAACATTCCATTGTAACCACTATATATGATATCAACATTCCACTATACTCATTTTTTATAAAAAAAAGATTTTTTTAAAAAAAAACATATACAACTTTATTAATTACAATTGACAACTGTGCATATGAGTAAAGTAATGTTTGTTGAGGTGCAAATTTGTATAACCTGCAGACACTGCTATTTCATCTATTTCATTCTAAATAGATGCACTTTGACTTTATATGTAAATTAAATTGATTCATGAACCATAATTGACTGTTAAAAACTTATAAGTGGCCAAAAGAAATCACTTCATGGTGTATAGTTTGGCGTTTTTTACCTTTCAAAATTTAACACTCAAATCATTCAAAATTTAACACTAAAATCTTTCAAACAAGTAGCACCACACACCTAAAGAAGAAAGCATACGAGCTGAAGACAACAAATAATAAAATAAAGAAGACAAATAGCTAAAGAAGACAATAACTAACCACAAAAGCAATCGTACGAGCTGAAGGCTGTCTGGATCGCGTTTAAGCTTTGGCTGAAGATGAAGGAAACCAGATCAGACGAGTAGAGACCAGATTGGTGGTATCAAAGGTGAAACAAAAAAATAAGACAAAAACAAAATTAGGAAAAAAAAAGAGAAAAAAATTAGAACAAAAAGAAGAGAGAATGAGTCGACTATAAAGGACTCAAGTGACTGAGTGAGTGACAAACCTTCTTTGAGGAATGGAGTTGATACGGCAACGAAGATGAGCAGATCAGAGACGACTTGACGAACAGCGGAGATGAGCATGTGAGCAGAGCGAAGACAACTGACGAGCAGCGGAGAGCCGGAGATGAGCGGCGGAGATACCAATCGGAGGAGTTGAGTTAGTCTGGGGATAAAAACTAAGATTTTGAGAAGTGAGAAGTGATCTGAGAAGAGAGAACTCAGAGAACTGAGAAGTAGAGAGACAAGTCGGCCAAAGAATAAGAGATTAAAATCATTTAGTTTTTTTTTTAAACTTATATATGTGGTTTAAACGGTTTAATCCGGATTTTTTGACAACCAACCCAGTTTAAACCGAATTTTTTTCTATTTTTAATTAATTAAACCAGTTTGAACCGAATTGGATCGTTGAACCGAATTGGATCGATGAACCGAACCGAACACCCTTTTTATAGTTCGGTTCGGTTTCGAACTTAGTGCCCACCCCTAATGTTGGGTCTCCATAGCCGATAAGTGATCTAATTCACACGATATGTGGGGGTAGAGCTCTACTCGTTGACGAGATGAAGGGGTGGTTCTAGGTCTAATCTCCAACCAGATGAGAGGTACTTCCTTTTGTTAAAAAAATGTTATTATCATTTTGGTCCCTAAGGTTTGGTGAAAGATCACATTTTTAAATGAGTTTGTTTTTTTAGCAACATTGACCCTGACTTTTGAAAAGTATTTCAAATAGGTCCTTCTGACTTCTTATTTTAACGGTCAAAAGTCACAGAAAATGTATAATGTCTCTTTTGTCTCTGTATGCCGTATTAACGACTGAAATGACTATTTTACCCTTTAAGATATTTGGAAATGATAATTTTATCGAGGTTTGTTAAGACTGAAATACCCTTACTAGTGGCGAATTTTGCAATTTTGCCCTGATAAAATATTAATAAAAAAATTGATAAAAGTACAATTAAAAAAATCAAAATAATAATAAATAAATGATAACATAAAAATATTACAATTTTTTTATTAATAACAAAAATAAATAAATCAAAATAACACTACAAAAAATATAATCCTACAAATAAAAATAAATTTACAATTCGAAATTGAAATTAAAACAAACGGAAAAAAAAAACTCTTTTAAAAAAAATTATAATTTTTTTTAAAGATTCCATAAAAAGTTAAATAATTAAAACAATAAAAAAGAAAAAGAAAAAGTAAAACATCAATACAATACTACCACCATCGTCAAAAACAAAACAAAAAAAAAAGTACCACCATCATCAAACAATATCCAAAACCTCCACATTCCAAGAAAATAAAAAATCAAAAACATCATATTAGCTAATACATAATATTATTGGTATTAGGTTGTATTTAGGGTTACACATTGGGGAAATGAGGATGGATATATATCCCCTCCCCCCCGTTTTTATTTGGGGATGTGAAATTTTAGGGGGAGGTATCTCTATCCCCAACCCTAGTTTCCCGTTTTTCCCTGTTATTCTATTTCCTTATTTGATTAAAAATTATAAATTAAAAAAAAAATCCATTACAAATGTAAAATAAAATCCATTAGTACATTACAAATACAAAGAAAATCTATTACAAAACAAATTTCAACCAAGACAACTTTAGATTTAAGGTGTTTTCAAAGAGTAAATGAGGTTTATATAGTTAGGTTTTCAAATAATTATATATATAAATAGGGATATTATCATTTAGGTCCCATGTTTTGGGCGATAATGACTTTTTTAATTGTTTTTCCATTTTCCACTGGAATGATTCTTATGTTTTCAAAAACACATTAATTTGGTCCCTTAGTCGGTCAACTGTTAGTCAAGCTTAGCAATTCCAAAGGTATTTTTATCTTTAACCATGTAAAATGCCACGTGTCAGACATAAAAAAATATATAAAAAAAAACAAATATAAAACACAAAATATTATTTTTAATTAATTTTAATATTTAATTATAAATATTTTTATTTTTTATTTTTAAAAACAATCGACTTTTAAAACTAAAAATCAATATGGATCAAACCTAAAATTAAAATGAATCAAAATCCCTACCATTACACTAGTTACACCAAATTCATTATCAATATCAAACAACATCTTCATCATCAATCTCAAGCAACAACAGTGCAACACCAATCTCAAACCTCACCAGAAAACCAAAACATCCCTATCTGATTCATCTTAAAAAAAAACAAAAAAAAAACACAAAATCGAGATTGAAAAACAAAATAACACCTGATTCATTGCAAACCAAACTCAATTGTCTTCACACTACTATCTCACGAAAAAATACCCAACAAATCGGTTCACTCAATTTCAATCACTTCCGATACCCATACCCATCATCTTCATAAATCGATTCTTCTTCTTCTTCTTCCTTCAACGACTCAACCCAGATCTTTGACTTCTTCTCCATACCCCAACACCAACACCCAGAGAAGCACTTCGACTTCGACTTCTTCTCTACACCCAACCCAGCTCACCGCCGCAACCTCTCCTCCCCACCAAACCCCCTTCAATTAAAGAACCCACCTCAACCTCTCAACCCTACCATGGAGATCTCCACAATCCATCAAACCAGCGGCCTCCATCTGGAGACTAGTCTCCATCCATCTGGATCTCCATCGATTGGATCTCTACTAGTCTTTAAAAAAAAAATATTTGTTGAATGGATAATTTTTATATTGTTGGTGATGAAAGTAAATTTACTTTTTGTTTGGGTGATGTCTGGACATGTGATTTCATTTGAGTAACGAATTCAAGTTCGTTTGAGTAACGGATTCAAGGATTTCAATCCTAGAGAACTTCTTTTTCATCTTTTATAATGATTATGAACTCTGGTGGAAATCAATGGATCTCCACCAAATCGTTAAGTTTTTTTTTTTTTGTTATTGTTTATTGGGGATGGTGATGTCTGCTTGAGATGGTGATTGGTTGGGATGGTGATTAGGGTTTGGGGGTGGCGGTCTTAGAGAAGATCTAGGAGATGGTTTTTTTTTATCCAAAGTTTTAATTTTTAATTTTTTTTCTAGGCTTAGTTGTTGCTGGGTTTGAATTTGGATTTGATGATCTAGGTTTGAAATTGGATTTGATTATCTGAGTTTGTGTTATGATGTCCATTAGTGGAGATAAGATGGTGGTGGAGATCAATCCATCTTTTTTTTCTTTTTACCTATAAAAAATAATTTTTTATTCTCCACCATCCATCATTGAGATGGAGGGTGGAAATCAATTTAAGATTTTTTTTTTATTTCCACCTACATTTTTTTCCATTTTTTATTCTTCACTTTTTTCATTTTTTGTTTTTTCTTTTCTTTTATTTTATTTTTAAAAGAAAATAAATGACTAAGGTTAAAATAGTCATTCACCATTTTCTGTTAGGGTTAACCGTTATAAAATTGGTCAGAGTGACCAAATTGATGTGTTTTTGAAAACTTAGGGACCGTCCCAATGAAAAATAAAAAGACAGTTAAAAACGTCATTGTTGGTCAAAACATAAGAACAAAAATGATAATATCCCTTATATTTATAATGTTTTGGGGGAAATGGAAAAATGGGAATGGGGGGCCCCACATCCCCTTTACAATATATTTATGAGGAAAATGGGGAAATGGGGATGAGAGAGATCTACCCATCCCCATCCCCATCCCCATCCCCATCCCTATTTCAATTTAGGGATGATTTTCATCCCCATCCCCACCCATTTTCCTATTTTTCTCCAAAAAAAAATTCCCTAAGTGAGGATGGGGACGTGGGGAAATGGGGATCCAGGAGAAAATGTGTAACCTAGTTGTATTGTCTTGGAAAAAAAACTTTTATTTTCTCTATCTTCTTAAATATGGAATATTGATGAAATTATGTGTTATGCTATTTTTTTTTTTTCAAAATTATATTGGAAATATTTATTTTATTTATAAATTTTTTTTTTGTATCAATTATGAAACTAAATATTTATTGATTTTTATATAAAAATATTTATTGATTTATTCATGGTAAAAATATTTAAAATGAATTTTTAACTATTTTTTTTCAAAATGTTATATTTTTATAATACAATAGAATACAATATAATCATATTATAATAATTTAATATAATATAATACGGTACATCACTAAACATAGATTTGTATTAATAATAATACACTGTAATACAAGAAAATTTAATCCAAACAATGCAATGCAATAAGTGTACCAAATGGATCCTTAAAGTTTGATAAGAGATGTCATTTTAATGTGTTTCTAAAAATTTGAGGACCATAAAAGCTAATACATGTAAGTCAAATAAAAAGGTGACATTTACTTAAAATTAGGAACTAAATTGTAAATTCCCATTTATTTAAAAAATTAAATCGCGCTTTGTATCTTTTTAAAATTGTGTTTTTGAAAACTGTTTTAAAAAATTGAAAATCATGTTTTCAAAATAATGCTTTTAAAGATACAATTATTTTTGGTATTGTTTTTTAAAATTAGTTTTTAAACGGAAAAATGTGTAAATGTGTTTGTTGTTTTTAAAAAAATAGGTAAAACAGTTGTTTAAAGAGAAAAGTTGTGGTTTGTTTTGAAATGATGTTTTAAAAATATCGAAAAACAATAAAAAGTTGTCTTGATTTTTTTGTTATAACTTTTAAAAAGTTGTTTTTTATTTTTAAAAACAGTTTTGTAAAAACTGTATATAAACAAAAAACAGTTTAAAAAAAAAGATCCAAACACCACCTTGCTTTCTAAAAAAATATGAGAAATTACTTTGAAATTAAACCTTTCATTAAAAAATGTCCGTCCGATGACATCTTGAAATATATGATTCTTTCTTGAAAAATGAATGATGGTGCTTTAATTTTGAATATATTTTTGTCAATTAAGTCCTATGAAGCAATGGTACTAACAAAGTAACGATGGTCCTATGAAGAAAAAAAAGTAAAGATTTTGTTTCAAAGTTAATATAGCATACCATAATCAACTATCTATTAGTACTTAAGTCTCCAACTCTCAAGCTATAAGATGAATAAAGTAGGCATAATAACAGTAGTATAAAACATTATAATTATTTTTGGAGAAAATTAAAGAAAGAAATATAATTGATCTTGATCAAGATCTCCTGTGAAGTATTTGATTAGAGAAATCGAGAGGAATTCGACTGTCTTCTTCGTCATCCTCATCGTCTTGAACAGGCTGTGACATCTGATGAAGAGGCTCCATGCTGTGAGAAGAAGGCACGGTGTCGGCAACAAGGTCGAAATTGGAGGGGAAACTGGTGGTGATGTTGTTGATGAAGTTGGTGGAGGCTGAAGAGCTGTTTGAGTATGCTGGCTGCAATACTGCAACATGATGTTGCTGTGGCGCCGCCTGTTGCAGCTGTTGTTGCTGATGATGAGAGTTTTGGAGGGCATTTGCCATTGCAAATCTACTGTTCATCACTTGACTTTGCACCATTGCAACCTCTGCTTGCAAGCTTGCCACCTGAATTTTCATTTACTCACATTAGTACTTGTGTCTTTTTCCTTTTCTAGTCAAGTCAACAATATTAGGAAATAACGTCGTGGATATGAAACTAGGCGTTTAGTTATATAAAGTTGTGGAATTTTCTACAATATCATATAACTTCAGTCTTAGAAATTTCTTTACGGAACCGATCGGACTAGAAATCATTATTGAGAATTATCAATTATGGCACAGGAAACATAAGAGAAATCTTGTGGTTCGTATGGAAAATCAGAATCATCTGTAAATTTAATTATTTCCATTAAAGATCCAGTTACAAGAAAACAACGAACATGTTGCTGGCAATTACTATCCTGTTTGGTCATTATATTCCAAAAAAAAAAAAGAAGATATATATATATATATAAGAAACACTTTAAGTTTCTACCACCATCAAATATGGCTTGCTGGTGAAAGGAGTTCATTCAACCTCCACCACATACGGTAAAATAAAAATAAAAACATTAAGTTTTACGTTACAAACCTGTTGTTGCAAAGCAAGTATGGTGGAAACACAACCGTAAACGGGATCAGAGAGCCTGGCCTGAGCTTCGTAGGAGATGGTGACCACCGCATCATGGCGGCGGTTCACAGGGATGTGTAACAAGAGCTTAGACACATTGCTAGCTCCAAACACCTTGTGCACAGCCGCAAACCGGGCGGCTCCCTGGTCAGAGCCGAAGTGGGGTGCAAAGATGCACCCACTTATGCATTTCCTCCTCAAGAACTTACATGCCCCACAAGGAGCTGCAGCTGCAGCAGGAGCTGACACCGGCTCCGCCTCCACTGGCATGGTGGTGGCAGTGGTGACATGCTTCCCGATGCCTCTTCGCATGGTTTCGGATGTGGCATCACTGTGTGTCTCGGCCATTTGAGAAACTTTGCTGGACATAGCTAGGGTTAATTGAGAGTTTGGGAAAGGTGGTGGAGCTGTTTCTTATATGTTCAAATTGTTGGAAGATGGCACGTTAGTCGCATGAAGGGTAACAAAATGAATGTGCTAAGCTTATTTTATATAATGTATTTTTTTTTGTCCTTAAAAGGTAATCCGAATACACCGACTTGAATTTTCTATTTAATTTTATATGAAATTTTATTCTGACTTGAATTTTCTAATTAACTATGTATGAAATTAGACATTTAGTTATATAAAACCGTGAAAGTGATTCCATAAAGTTGCATAACTTCGATTCATAATTTTTGTTTTTAAGGCTAACCTTTATGATATAAATAATTGTATATGACAATACGTGAATTATACTATCTGAGAAAGAGAGAGAGAGAGAGAGAGAGAGGATGTTAGAATGGGTGAGACATGAGAGAGGGAAGAGTGTGAGGGGCACGTGCAAAGGAAGTGGTGGTAATTAGTTGGTGGGAGAAGTGTTAAACTAATAAATTAATGATGGAGTTAGGGAAAGTAAATAAAATAATAATAAAAATGAGAAAGGTTAAATTACATGGGTCATGGGTGTGGTGGTGGGTTTTGTATGTGAGTAAGCAGATCGAAGAAGCTTGTATTGATGGAGAGGCACAAGATTTGTGCTGCCCGTGGCGTGTGGGATGCTTACTACTACCTTCCATCCAATCCAACAGCACTGCCATTGCTTTCCATATGACCATAACTCTATATTATTTCAATTTCTAATTGCTTTAAAAGATTTTGATGGAAAATGGTTAAAATCCCTTTTAGAGTACAGTTTTAAATTATGGAATAGAAGACTACTGAGAAGAAGGAATTCTCACAATTTTAAAACATCAATTTCAATGGTAAAAAATTAAATTGAATAAATAAATGGATTTCCGACATCTATTCATAGTTCAAGTGGTTATGTATTTTCCCCTTCATAAGTTCAAGTCTCTAATTCGACTATATAATCACTTGGCTTGAGATAGGAGTTGCTTTAAGAACCATAACTGTAAGGATCGATCTCATTGGATCTCGACAAGACCTTAATCTGACAGATGACAAGTCAATGATTCCTAAATCTTCTATGACAAATTAATGCATATGTTCCCATTATGGTTGCAATGTGTCAGGGTAGCAACTTGCACTCTTCGAAGCTTAGTTGTTTCTTAGACGCTTGTAACAATTAAATGTAGTTAGGCTTAAATCTATGTTGCACACACTCCAAATTAGGGAGGGAACTCGTATCCTGTCTAAATACATACCGGATATATCTGAATACATATCAAATATACCATTTAACTTACCTTTGACTTTTTCTCAAATTTGATTAGAATACGTCGAGAATAATATTAAGATACCATAAGAATACGTTTGGTGTAAAAAATTAATTATTTTAGTTAAAAATGATTTTAAAAAGTTAAAATGTCAAAATATAATTGTTCAAAATAAATCTAAGAATAAGTTCTATGTTTCTACTTTTTAAGATTCATTGCTTATATCATAAATATATTTATATAGAATATGTTTTGAATGAATTATTAGATTATTTTTTAAAATATATAAAATATAAAAATATATTATTTTAATTGACATATTATACCGTATCTATATTCTAGTTTTTTTAGATTTATCGTATATACGCATCGTACCGTACCCGTATCCCTAATCAGTATCCATGCAACATTGGGGTTAAATACATACAAATGTATGCGTCCTCATCAAAATTTTGATTCCTACTTCATCCGATACGATGTATATTTGCCATGTTCCATGCTTTGAGTGAACAAAGGCAAAGTGACGTGGTGTGTGAGCCTTACCAAAAGCTTTCTCCATTGGAATCAGTTCTTCATAGTGTTGAAACTCGTTCAAAACTAGACAAAGCATTAGTTGGTAAAATCTTCTACTATGTGATAGATTTTGCGATCAAATTTCACTCCTAGGAAAAACTGGAGTACGTTCTACTCGACAAAATTCTAGAAGGGTCGACCAAAATTTACAAGATCAAGTATGTTCCGATGGCAAAATTCCAAAGCAACAAGAGCTTCCGCAAAAACATGGTAAGCCCTTTGACCTTACCCTGATTTCCCCATAGCTAAAATTGAGCTCTTCACCTTCTTTGATGTCTTTGGAAGCAAAGAAGCAGAGACGAGGCAGCACAGCTCCTGAGCTTCTCACCAGCATTGTTGACAGATTACCACCATCACACGAATGGTTAATGAATCGAGCAACATTTCCGACTCTAGTAGCATCGATGTTTATCCTCAAGCATGCCTTTCCAGATGGAAGATGCTCCCTGATGACCAAAAGAGCAGATGAAATTCCACCATGAGAAGCAATTTCATCGTAAATTTGTTGCCGCCTTCTTGCTTCTTTTGTTGTCAATAATTCACCTATTCAAGTAAACATTATTTAGAACAAAGTTTGAAACAAATATCCAATAAAGTATATTTTAAAATGTCTAAAGAGGTAGACACTATAAAATGTGTCAGAAAAATCTCAAAGAATTCAGTTATAACCTTAATGTTTAATGATGACGCCAATAAGATGGCAAGAATGTGCAGAAAGATGGCAACTAGGAAAATAAATTTTTAAATAATGAGCATATGTTGAATAATATAATAATCAGATCAGATGACTGAAACCCAAAATTTAACTATTGAAGCATATGCATAGAGGTAGCAATGGATGAGGTAAGGAATGAGTGAAAAAAATCCCATATCGCCTTGTCAGAGAAGAACACTGAGTTATATAAGTACCAACTGTTGTCAAACTAAACCAAAGTGGACAATGTTATAATATTATTTACAAGTTGTGAGTGTATCAGAGTCTGACCTGCATCGCAATTTTGAACTTGTTAGATATTAGACCAGACTAGAGACCAACCCAAACAAGGATGTGGCCCCTAAGAGGGTGTACATTGAGATGACTCATGGTCATTACAACTACCAATCTTTTGAATAAATGTATAACTTGGGTCGATCAACAAGAAATGACAATTTCTGTGAGGAATAATTGCTGAAGAGGCCCATAGCAGGAGCAAAATATACATTAGTTATATGATCCAGCAGATATATATCCTCTTCACATGGATAAGGGACGTGTATGGAAGACAGGAAGTGCAGTATTTGATGGAAGGTGAATTGAATAATACAAACAGTGCACAATCACACCCCAAGGAACTTAGGTTGGTACCTTTCTTCTCGAGGCTCCTCGTGGGACGTTCACTGAACCATAACAAAATTTGTCTCGTTCAATCTATCCATATAGAAGGAAAGATAAAGGATGCGTATATAATGTAATTTTACACAGTACTATTTTAAATTTTGAGTGGCTAAAATATAGTCTCAGTATTTACAACCTTGGCCAGGTGAAGTTCACATGTGAAGTCAAAAAAAGTGAAATAGTTTCAAGCTGTTTTAAACAATGTTAGAGCTCACCACTTACAGAAAGGCCTTGATCAGGTGATGTTTAAGTGCACGACCAAAATCAAGTTCCATCCTGAGGTCCTATTTCTGTTAGATGCCATAAGAGAGACAACTAAGTAAGAAATCAGGACACATCCTCTTCAAGTTTTTAACTAAAAAATTCACTCAACCCCATCCATTTATGATTTTTTTTTTTTTTTTTACATTCATCTAGCGGGATTTTAAAGAGAACGCTCATTGTGTGTGAAAATGCCACATGATACAAGGAATAACAGATCTCGTATTCAATTGGAATTGGCCTACTCCAAACTAACCCGGCACAAGGTATTCCTATTTCCTCCCTCTATTGTCTCTTCTACTTATCCAACAGGAACCGAGCAGATACATTCATCAAACTATCTCCACAACTCTATGGCGGATCAAAACATTTTTTTACCTCAATTTATCTTTTATTCAAACTATTCACACAGTGTTATTGAGTGATAACTATCAGAGATCATAGCAAACTTTCACTGAGAAAGAAACACATGATTGAAACTAAAATAAAACAAACAATCTTCAATTTTCAATATGATCTTTTATCTATCAATCAATCAATCACATGCACATGAATATATCTATCAACCGGAGAAGTTAACATAAATTGCAATTAAACAAACTTCAATAAAAACAAAAGAAACAGCATTAGAATTCGAATACCTGCATACTCGCAGACGAATTGGCCTTGCCGCAAAAGTTGATCAGCAAAAAGGCCCCAGCCTTTGTTCACATCCCTCATTATTTTCAACCGGACCGATATTCCTCTCTGAGTCAACCGGTTTCCACACCCCAATCCGCATTCGCAACTCGGTCCGCACTCACTCACTATACCTAACTTCTCTAGCTCCGAGAAACACGGGCACCCAAATATCTCGTCCCCCATATCGAAACACTCTTCACACTCACACCCAGACATAGTCTCATCTGATTCGTCAACAACACACACCGAGTCGACATATAGTTGACTCAGTCGACTCGGTCCCCTTGACATGGAACCCAAATCAACATCATCATTCGCAGAAACCAATTCCGAACCGTAATTATTCCCAATTTCCTGAATGAGTCGACCAACCGATTCAGGATCCAGTTGCGTCGCTGAGTAGGGTTCTCTAGCAGCTGAACTCGGGCCCCAAAACTGGCGTTGCAGAGAATGTGAAGAAGAAGAAGCGATTATCTGTGATGGGATGTAGATGAAGTAGGCGTAGGGGATGTTATCGAGCGTGTTGTGAAATGGGATTGGCAGGTTCTCGAAGGACCTGGAAGCGTGGAGGGAGCGGTGATTGGTGATGGATTTGGAGATTTTGAGGAGGGTTTTGCAGGTGAGGGAGGCGTTGGCGAGTTCTAGCGGAGTCAGCCAAGGCAGGATCAGGTGAGCACAGAGACACAATCGACTCTGTTTTTCTTCGTCGGTGGTTTTTTTGTGACGATGTCTTGGTGGTTGCTCACACATTTTTTGATGGTGGGTGTTGTTCATGGAAATGCGTGAAGGTCGAATACGAACCTTTTGTGTACCTCCAACCGTCAGTTGATTTCAGTCAAATATAACTAGCTGTGTAAATATGGAACGGGCCTGGATGGACCGGCCCGCTCGGCATGCAAAGGACGGCTCACATCCATGGACCGTGCTGGGCCTTAGATCGATGCACACCTTGTCGGCCCGGCCCAATATGTTTGGTCGGCGTGCCATGCCAAACAGCCGGCCCGATGGGCCGGCACAGCAGGTCCACTAAATTATTTATAAAAAATAACTTAAAAGAAAAACATTTTATTTATTAGAATAAAAAGGAACCATGTTTATAACCCTTGTTTAGATAAGTAAGTTTGTATTTGTCTTTCCTTCATTTTTATATTGGTTAGATTTCTCTTCAGTGCTCTTATTTATTCGATGTGGGATGCGAGATTGAATAAAACTATGGAAATTCAATCTCACATCCCACATCGGATAAATAAGAGGAATAACCTATATAAAAATGAGGAAAAAGTAAAGGAAAACATAATTACCTAGACAAGGGTTATGGCCTACATCCCAATACTTCATGATGTCTATATTCTAGGATATTATTAAAAAATTTAATATTTTAAAAAAAGGGGGTCGGCCTGATTGGCTTGCCTAGCCGGCACGACACGCCAAGGTCGTGCCCATGTGCCATGCCGAGCCCCTATTTTCCAAAACGGGTCGGGTCTGGCACGGCACGCCCAATGAGCTTGCCGTGCTAAGCCCAACCCGTTTTGGAAAATAGGGCCGGCACGACCTGTTTTGGCACGGCCCGTCGGCCCGCATTTACAACTTTAAATATAACTATCGACCAGCTTTTTGATGTAAAATTACTAAACTACCTTACATTTAGATGTAGGACCCAACTCCAAACTCTTTGCTTCGCTTTGGAGTTGGATTGTTGGAGAGACCCCGAGCCTTCCGAAGTTCCGATTAGTGGTGGCAATATGGGCAGAGCCTGGCATGCCCGCCCTGGCTGGCCTGTCAAGGATATCGGCCTGTGTCATGTATGGCCTCCATGTTAGATGTGTCGTTCCAGGTACAGCATTTGTACGTGGCATGTGTCATGTTGTAGTTTGGGACACGTGTTCCGGTCTGGTCCAGCCCCCCAGTTCTGTGTGTCAGGCCTAACGAGCGGCACTCATGTAGTGCCAATCGTTGGGCCTGCCATGTATATATATATATATATATATATATATATATATATATATATATATATATATATATATATGAGTGAGTCTCTCATAAGAGATCTTTTATTTTAATTTCGGTAAGGACCACCATGAAATCACATTGATTTGAATGAATTTTGATTTGAATTTTTTTGTGAATGATAAATTTATTAAAATCTACCTATGAATAAAATTTGAAAAATTTTCAACCACTAAAACTATTTTTCTTTAATTTTCCTATATTTCACTCATTTTTTCCGATGCAATCATATTTAAAAAATTTAGGATAAATAGTTCTATTTCTTGAAAAAAAAATCAAATTTTATTCATAGGTAGATTTCAATGAACTTATCATTCCAAAAAAAAAAAATCAAATCAAAATTCATTCAAATCAATGTGATTTCATGGATGTGAATGAATTTTGATTTGAATTTTTTTGTGAATGATAAATTCATTAAAATCTACCTATGAATAAAATTTGAAAAATTTTCAACCACTAAAACTATTTTTCTTTAATTTTCCTATATTTCACTCATTTTTTCCGATGCAATCATATTTAAAAAATTTAGGATAAATAGTTCTATTTCTTGAAAAAAAAATCAAATTTTATTCATAGGTAGATTTCAATGAACTTATCATTCCAAAAAAAAAAAATCAAATCAAAATTCATTTAAATCAATGTGATTTCATGGTGGTTCTTACCGAAATTAAAATAAGGGATATCTCATTAGAGACACACACACACACACACACACATATTTATTCAAAATCAACCAACGGTTAAAATTTTCAAAAATTTTAAAAATTATATTTTGACCCCTCAACTCTTCTATTTTAATCTTGTATCCACCTTTCATATTTTTCTATAAATACTCCAACCCATTCTAATTTTCATTTTCTCTAATCTCTCCACTAAGACACCAAAGTTCAAAGGTACCCTTTTTTTTAAAGTGTCATAATTTAATTTTATGTTTTAGTTTTTAATTTTTTTATTTATACTTAATATAGTTATGCTTAGTTATTAATTTTGATATTTAATCTTAGGTTTTATGTATATTTAATATTTATAGCTTTATGCTTAGTATATTTTTGTTTAGTTAGTAATTTTAATGTTTTTGGTTATTAAATTAAGTATTTTTATATGTAATAATTAATTTTAATATTTTTGGTTAGTAAATTAAGCTTTTTTATGTGTAGTAGTTAATTTTAATATTTTTTGGTTATTAAATTTATCATTTTATATTTGTTCTTTAGTTATTAATTTTAATATTTTTGTTTAGTAAGTAAATTAATCATTTTTATTTATGGTGGTTAATTTTAATATTTTTGGTTATTTAATTTATCATTCTATGTTTAGTAGTTAATTTTAAATTTTTAGTTAGTAAATAAAGCATTTTTATGTGTAGTAGTTAATTTTAATATTTTTGGTTAGTAAACTAAGCATTTTTATGTGTAGTAGTTAATTTTAATATTTTTGGTTAGTAAATTTAGCATTTTTATGTGTAGTAGTTAATTTTAATATATTTGGTTAGCAAATTTAACATTTTATATTTAAACCTTAGTTAATAATTTTAATATTTTTGTTTAGTTAGTAAATTAAGCACTTTTATGTGTGGTAGTTAATTTTAATATTTTTGTTTGGTTAGTAAATTAAGCTTTTTTTTAATGTGTAATAGTTAATTTTAATATTTTTATTTGGTTAGTAAATTAAACATGTTTAGGTGTAGTAGTTAATTTTAATATTTTTTGTTAGTAAATTTATCATTGTATGTTTAGTAGTTAATTTTAATATTTTTGTTTGGTTAGTAAATTTATCATTTTACGTTTAGTAGTTAATTTTAATATTTTTGGTTAATAAATTATCATTTTATATTTACACTTTAGTTATTAATTTTAATATTTTAGTTTAGTATTTTTATCAATTTATGGCTTTTATAGTTTTATGCTTAGTTATTTATGATTTTATGCTTATTTTTTAACGACTAATGAGTTAATATTTGTATTGTAGAAAATGGATCCTCATCATCCTATTTTTTCGGACAGTTTTATTATGAACAACAATGATTTTGACCTTTACTGACCGGTGGAAACTGCAGCAAGACCTTTCGGTTCCAGCGCCACACCGACATCACATCCCAAATCTAAAAAGCTTACATCAGATGTATGACAGTGTTTTGACATAGTACAAATGACACTCCCAGACGATACGGTCGGGCCCCAAGCTAAATGTAAGCTTTGTCCTAAGGACTATACCACTACTAGGGGGAACCGGTTATTTGAGAAGACATATGCTGAAATGCATGCATGCATGCACTTACACGGACATGTAGACACTACAACCCAGACACAGCTACAACGGCACCCAGACGGGTCCGTTACGACATGGCGTTTCGACGCCGCGCATGCTAGAGAATGCATGGCACATTACATTGTACAAACTGATCAATCGTTTGGTTTCGGTGATTGTTTTTTATGAATAATTTATCCAAAGTGCATACAACCCTCAATTTAAAGTTGTTTCTAGAAACACCATTAAAAGTGATTTGTTAAAACTTTTTAAAACCCAACGAGATGAGTTGATGACTGAATTACAACATCTAAGTGTCTCTATTGCATTAAATTATGATATTTTGGTCGCATGTTCCAAACATGACTATTTATATGTCACAAGACACTATTTAAACACTGATTGGAGATTACGAAAAAAAAATTGGTTTTCGTCCTATGAATTTTGCACATACCGCATGAAATAACTTATCATATCCTTTCTATCACATTATGTAATGCATCGACAAATACTAGTTCTATTGTATTGTTTATTGGAAAAAAAAATCCTGCTAGATAGGGGTTATTTCTTTCATCAACGGTGTGCATGTCATATCATAAATTTAGTTATACAGCCAGGTATGAAGGAAGTAAGCGATCGAAAAAATCGCATAAGAGATTCCCTTTCTTGGATCGAAAGCTCTAATCCAAGATTCCAAGAATTCGACAGATACTGTGCAACTTACGGTTTACGACCCCGACGATTCCAAACAGATATGTCGGTAAGGTAGAACTCTACTTACTTAAGGCTACAAAATTGTTTGGATTATGATACACCTATTTTAGGTTTTTATTACATGAAAATGACCGAACTTCAACGTCCATTATAGACCCCCGATGGTTGGTATGTCGTAAAGATTTTTATTCAATTTTTAAAGGTTTTTTTACGATGTCACTGTAACTCTTTCTATGGTCTACATCTTCCCAGTAATTCCATCAGATTTTGGAAATGTCTGAAATGTTAAACACTTATAAGAAAGATGATATCTTAGGCACTACATTTGTTATCATGGAGACCAAGTTTAAAAAATACTAGTCAACAATACATTTCCTTTATGCCTTAGGTGTTATAGTAAATCTCAAGATTAAATTATTTGGTTTAGATACTTTGCTTGAGTTTATCAGTGCTAATTTGACCGTAGATTATTCCGCCCAGGTTACTGACTTTCGAAACAAGTTATTCGAAGTTTCAGCATTTATGAGCGTAGGTTTGGCGGCGATGAAAATCAACTATCAGCAGAACCGGGCACACTCTCGTTGATGACAAGTTGGAACATTCTCAAATGTCGAAAAAAAAAACGGCGCATCAAGTTCATCCCGAAAAGCTGCTGCAACTTCCGATGCTGAACTAAACAGGTATATTGAAGCTCAATTCGATTCATTCGAAAACATTGAGGATTTTGATATGTTGTTATGGTGGAAGATCAATAGCTATAAATATCTGATCATATCACACCTAGCACGTGACTTACTCTTTATCCTCGTGTCCACAGTTTCTTCATAACAGACATTCAACACGAGTGGATGTACAATTGAACCAAGAAGAAGTTCTTTATCTTTATAGATGGTGGAGGTATTAACATGCCTTCGAGAGTGAGAGCATACTCGAAAGAGGATGCAAAATGAAACGATAAACAAATAACTTATAAAATGTATATGACATGGTAAGACTCGAACCCTCACCACCAATGTAGAAGGGAAGAACACTACCTACCACCCATGCTAAAACTCATTTAATATTATATCAAGAATTTGTATTTAAACTCATTCAAGTAATATCAAGACTTTGTAACGATATGCGATTGGTCTGATAGTAAAGTCTAGCTTCCCATCTATACTACGAGATTGTGGGTTCGTATATTTCCCTCATAAAAAACGTCAACTTTACGTAACATTGTAATACTTTTTTAAAAAATACATATAATACTTTGTCTTTAAAATTCTTAACTTTACGCATTCTTTAAAAAAAAAAGTGTCAATTAAAAAATGAAAATTTACTTTACACTTGGACAACATACGGAAGAAAACATATTGTTAATTATTTAAAATTCTTAACTTTATTCATTCTTCAAAAAATAAAACTTAATTTACACATGCGATATTATACTATATAAGACATACATGAAGGAAACATGTTAAATTTTTAAACAAAAACCATGTAAGGAATAAATCGATTGTGAATAGCGTCACTTTTTATTTAATATTATATTTATATTTTTATCAAAATTATCTAAAGAGATATATAATTCATTAATAACTTTTCTACCTAGTGAATCCTAATCAAACCTTACATCCATAAACAATTTATTTACTTTAAAAAGTGTATAATCAAATAAATTGCACAAACATCCCCCAAGATTGATAAAATTATACACATATTTCAGTTTTAGCCATAATTTAGGGGTGGACATTAAGTTCCGAACCGAACCGAACCGAACCAAAAAAAGGGTGTTCGGTTTGGTTTAAACCAGTTTTAAAAATTAAAAACAAAAAAAAAAACAATTCAAACCGGTTTGAACCGATTAAACAACTTATATAAGTATAACTACAAAAAACCGTAACATACTTCTTTCGCTTTTCTTTCATTATTATTAGTTATGTTTGATTTGTTTTTTATTTTGGGCTTGGGGCTTGGGCTATTAAAAATATTAAAAGTTTGGCCCAAAATTAGAATCCAACAATCCATCAAATTTAAAAACATATTAAAAAGAACTCATTAAGCCCATCAAATCAATAAGACCCATTAAGTCCAAAACCGAAATGAACCGAACCGATTAAAATCAAATCAGTTCAGTTTGGTTACCATTTCTTATTCAGTTTAAACCGGTTCAATTTTGGTTGAATCGAAATATTTTCGGTTCAGTTCAGTTTTACCCAAAACTGAACTGAACTGAACCGTGCCCACCCCTAGCCATAAACGTACAAACTTCCCTCAATATTTGAAAATTATTACACAAACATCCCCTACCGTTAGATAGATCCATTAGTCAATGATCAAACATATAAAAAATCTAAAATACCCAATATTTTTATTTTAAATAAACTAAAAAATTTAAAAATAAGATAAAAAAAATATTACAAATTCTTTTAGAAACACATGAATGTATTTTAAATTTGAAACCTAGAAAAAAAATCATTTTCAAAAATTAAAAAAAAATAGTTTGTTCAATCCCCCATGATTTTAAATAAATTTAAAACTTAAAATTTAATTATTATTAAATTAAAAAAAAGCTAATTTTTTATTTGCAATGATGAATTATTTTTCTAGGTTTTAGATTTAAGATACATTCGTGTTTTCTAAAATATATTTTATATATTTTTGTCTTTTTAAAAAAAAAATAGTTTATTTAAAATAAAAATAAATGGTGTTATAGGTTTTTTACACTTTTGATCATTGACTAACATATCCATTTAACGAAAGAGATGTTTGTACAATAATTTTTAAATGTTAAGGAAATTTTTTGGGTATATGACCAAAACTGTCATATTCGTACAATTTTAACAAACCTCAAGGGATGTGTGTAATTTCCTCTTTTTTATTATTAAACAGGCTCATCCTTCTCGATAGAGGTTAATTATTTACATAGATTAAACACGCTAAACTTTTTTTTGATTATATATGCTTGGGTTAAAAAAAATAGAATGTTCAATCCCAACAAAAAGAAAAATATAATATTTTCTTCTGTAGTAATTAGCATGTTCAATCCCAACAAAAAAAAACCCTAGCGCATTTAACGCAAACACTAGTAGACATGACCACGGTTCGGTTTGAACCGCTGAACCAAACCGTAACCATCCTCTAAAAACCTGACCGGAACTAGAATTGGTACCTTTAAGAATCCGATTCCGGTTCCCCAATATAAAAAATCGGATCGGAACCAATGGTTTCACTTTAATTTGTTTTTCTTTTTACTGTTTTTTTTTAAAAAAAAAATGGGGGTTGTGGGAGACCCCAACGGTCACCAGGCTGTTGGGCCCCCAAACGGCCCCGACTGCTTTAATTTTTGTTTCTTTTTTTTTTTCTTTTTCTTTTCTTAGTTTCCTATAATTACCTCATCACACCAAATCTTTAGTTCTCTCATAATTCTCTCTAATTCTCTCCAATTCTCTCTCAAGTCTCAATTACTCAATTATTTGTATTTATTTTATTGCAATTACATTTTTTTTACTCAATTAAAATTCATTTCCAACAATTTTTCAAATTTATTTCCATTCATTTTTTAACATTTTTTTTTTCAAGAATTTTTACAATTCAATTTTTTAAATGGCAAGTAGAAGTGGAAGTGAAAGTGGAGACGGTCAAAGGCGTTCCATTTTCAGGAGAGGTAAGGGTCATATACCTGACAATATCGGTTATGACGACACTACTTATCATGAGTACCTGCAACAACACGCATATCTTGAATCTCTAAACTTTCTTAATTCCCCTTTAATAATTTCTGAATCTGATGTCAGCCCCAACTTCACAAGCTAATCAAAAAATATGCTCGATGCCCCTTCAAATTTTGTACCATCTACTGAAGAGAACTTAGAGAAGCGGCTGAAATCTGATCTATTTGTACTTCATATGAAGAAAATTATGAAAGACGATGGAATCGTGACAGTTGTTTGCAATTAATGCATCAAATAATTTAAATGGAGTAAATCTAGATGATATCACACATATCAGAAGCATATAACATTCCGGCATCCAACCGAACATGCCAGATTGAGTTCACAAATCCAAATTTTCAGGTTCGTTACCCCTAACACTCAATTATTAAAATAAAGTGATCCAAATAATAGAAAAGAATTAGTTAAAATGGTTGTTGTAGGACATTTACCTTTTAGTTTTTGTGAAAATATTGATTTTATTATTATTATAAAAAAACATTAAATAATGTTGTATGTCGTGTTTCTAGAGCCACTCTTACACACGTACACTATATGATATTTATAAAAGAGAAAAAAAAATGCTGTAGAAACAAAATTTGATAATTATATAGGTCGTGTTACCGTATGTGTCAACATTTGAAGTGACTATTGGTAAATGCATTTTTACTTGAATGCCACTTGTCATTATATGGATAATGCATGGACAATACAAAAAGACTTTTTACATTTAGAGTTTTTGATGATACATATATTGCTGATAATATTTTTAAAAAGAAGAAAAGTGATTTTGAAGAGTATAAAAATGATTTTTTTTTTGTTTGTAATTGGTTTTGATAATGCTTCCAACAATACCTCATCTATTCATTTTTTTAATTGAATTATGGTAACCTTATTTCAGTGGTAAAAAATTTCATCAAAAATGTGATTGTCATGTTTTAAGTTTATGTGTTCATAATAGTTTGCAAATTCTTCAAGCTTTTATTAAACCGATTAGAGATGCCCTATATTATTTGTGGAAACACTCTTCTACAATGAAAGCATTGGCAAGATTTTGTAAACAAAGTGGTAGGTGTCCCATTAGATTTTATTGTGATGTTCTAACACGTTGAAATTCTACTTATAAATTGCTTACTGAAAGTTTTGATTATAAAGATTTATTATATTGTTTTGTACAATATAATGTTAGTGACATTAATCTTTATGCACATCATTGGAATGTTTGTATAAAAAATTATAATTTGTTAAAAGTCTTTAATGATGCTGCTATCAATTTTCTGGTATTTATTATCCTACTACTAATTTATTTATTATTGAAAGTGTTAATATTGTTGATGCATTTTCTGAGTGTGCATCTAATGTACAATTATAAGACTGCATTAATGATATGGGAAAAAAAGGTTAGACTATTATAAGTTAGTTTCCAACTATTTATTTGCTTACATTATGTTTTGATTCATGTTGTAAATTAGAAAATTTATGTGATTATTTAGCTATTTATTATCAATGTTCATAAATAGATTTTGATGTTACTAGTTATTGTTTTAAAATTAAGACATTATTTTATGAGTTATATGATGAGTATCTTAGAGTTTTGGTCAATCACTGAACATTGATGTTCCACAAACTCAAAATGTATCACATCCTCGATTATCCTGATTCATTGGATTATGGTCTCAACTGTTATCCCAAAAAACCAAAAAATTACGAAATTCTTCTTCATCAAGCTTGACCTTGCATTCTGAGGTTGCAACTTATCTAAATAACTCTTTTGAGTTTATGGGAGACGGTGGTTTAGAAAAAAATTGATATCTTACATTGGTGGAAGAAGCATGATAAGTACTTTACAATCTTGACTATTATAGCCAACTAAATTCTTGCAACACCAGTTTCAATTGTGGCTGTAGAACAAGAGTTTAGCTTCAGTGGAAATATTATAGATGAAAGACGTTCGTTTTTGAGTCCATAATCAATACAAGTCCAAGTTTGAGTTGATGATTGGACCAATGCACAAAATAGACAACAATAAATGGATCAAGAAGCACTTTACAATTTCTTCGACGATGACCACACCACTGAAACGGATGGCAACGATTAATTACGATCCCAACTCACATCACCAAACCGGTAATAAAAGGTAAGAAAACTACGTGACTTTGATTCCTCTAAACCCCAAGAGGATACGTATGCAATTAATTGTGTTAAAAATCAAGTGCAAGACCAATTTAAATTTTTTAGTTTGATTTCAATTTATTTTTTTATTTTTTTTATTTTTTATATATTTATTTTATTTCATATATTAATTTTATTTTAATTTCGGGTTACCCAATAAACTGTATTTACATGGTTAATAAACTTTTTTTTAGTTTATAATATTTAAATAAAAAAATAGAATTGAACCGTCGGAACCAGAGGAATCAATATGATTTTATTTATAGGTAGATTTCATTAAATTTATCATCCACACAAAAATTCATAAGAATCGATATGATTTTATCAAGGTCTTTACCAAAATTAAAATAAGAAATCCGTCACTCGAAATTTACTCTATAAATATCCATAGATGTTGTTAGCTAGTTATGAACAAGTCATCAAACAATATATATATATATATATATATATATCACCATCTTCCTCCAAAATAATCATCATCATCATCATCAATTCAAGTATATGGACGATATGTGTGTCACATACTCGCAGTACCATGGCCTAGTACAGGACACATAAATCCCATGATGAATCTCTGCAAGCTTTTAGCTTCAAAAAAACCAGATCTACTCATTACAATTGTCACTGAAGAAACCCGCACCAGCTCCAGCTCCTCCTCCGGTACTGCGAATTTTCCTCCCAACATAAGGTTTTCCTATCTACCAAACAATATTCTACCGTCGGTGGAGTCTCGTACCGCCGATGTATTTTCTTTAGGTAAAGCTATTATGACCAAGTTGGGAGCTCCCTTTGATCAAATTCTTGATAGCTTTACACAAACTACTCATCCAGTCACTACCATCCTCACTGACTTTTCACTATCCTGGGCTGTCCATGCCGGCGCTCACCGGAATATTCCGGTTTCTGGGCTCTGGCCTACAACCATAACTGAATTTTCCATGCACTGCCATGCGAATCTCTTCAAAGAAAAACTATTTCCAACTGATTTGGAAGGTCAGATTCTACTCTCATCGTACGTTTAACTGTTTGTTGTTATATATACACATATCACCTATGGAGAACTTCTCTGATGCAAACCACTTTATATCTAAATCTATTCACACATTTGATAAAATCTTGATACAATTTTATGAATTTTCATTAAAGGTTGTTTATGGAATTTTTTTTCTGGATAAAACAACTTTTTAAAAATGTTTTAACTTAAACCATTTTAAAAAAATATGGTTCCCAAACTCAGAAATTTTTGAAAATTTTCCAGTAAATATATTTCATTTTTCATATCATGCATGCCAAAAAAATATGATAATTCTTTCAATTTCATCATGATATGAATGGTTTGAACATAAATGGTTTACACTAGAAATATATATATTCATTTTCCTATCCATGGATGAAAATATATAGGACCCGTTTGGTACGCGGGATTGGATTGAACTATTTTATAGGATTAGACTGGATTAAGATGAGATTAGGATTAGATGAGATTGGATTGAATTGGATTGGATTGGACTAAATTAATACTATATTATGTTTGGAGAAACGTGGAACTGGACTGAATTAATACCACGTTTTGTTTGGGTAAGACATATGAATATAGGATTGGATTAAATATAATAATTTTTTAAAAAGGAAAATCATTATTTTTTTATAAAATAAATCTATTTTATAAAATAAGATATTGGATTGAATAAATCATTATTTGTTTAGCTTTAATTGAGGTGTTGGTGTCTGGGTGGGGTTAGGGAGATAATTAAATAGATAGGGTACACATATAAAATAATCATAGAATAACTAAAGATGGGGTTGGAGGTGGGTATATTTAATCTCATGATCATGTGACTATTTTGATGTTAGGAAAACTAGTCCAATATTTCAGACCATCATCAATGGCAGGATTAGGACTAAATTAGTCCAATCCTAATCCTAATCCTAATCCAATCCCAGGTGCCAAACAGGCCCATAAGGTATTCCTTTTCCCATCCATGGATAAAAATATATAAGGTCATCCAATGTGAGCCACTCATTTATAAAAAGGTTTTGACAAGTACATACATATTAAGTTAAAGTATATAAAATGAATGGTTGAATGAAAATGAGTGGTTAACATTCAATATCTTTATATAATTCTATCGATACATATTTATCTAAAGACTTTCATAAATAAATAAATATATATATTCTTCTCAATACAGATCAATAGAGTTTACATCAATTTATTATATATGAATCAATAAATATAATAAAATTATATTTAATACTTCGCATCTCCACATATATATACTTTAACGTAACGTAGGAAATTTTCTAGATCTTATCGGATTGAATCAATCCAACAACTAAAATGAATATCATATCAAATAAATAAGTTTTTTTTTAATTTTTTTTTATTAAAACAGGACCCACCAGTCTCTTTCTCCACCTTCATTGTCCCCCGTTAATTATTAAAATCTCTTCACTTTCCTTTGTCACTGGTCCACCCGTCAACTTCCTTCCTCTCTTGCTGTTTTTTTTTTCATTAACTTTTTTTTTTACCATTGGATCGACCCAATGGCATTGGTGTGATCATGAATTTTTTTTATAATCCAAGATAAGTATTAAGAGATTGGTGTGATCTTGAAAATTTCTTTTATATATATAAAAAAGTTTTCCGGTACCGATTGATTATGAAGAAAATAAAAATATATACATTTTGAGTTAAAACATATCAATCTAACGGTTTTCATCAGATAAACTAATAAATTTATATCAATATCTAATAATTTAAAAATTATATATATATATATATATAATTTAAAATTTTTTAATGAATTTATAAATAATATTATTTTATCTAAATATGATATTTAAATGACATAACAATCTCTTATCTATTTATTTAAGTTATATTAGATTTATTTTATTTAAATGAATTGATATTCCATTGATTAAACATCAAATTTAAATAGTATAATATTAATTATATATATAAAAAAGTAATATTAAACTTTCTATAATCTAATTATTTATAAGCATCGTTACAGTAATCGAAAAAATCGGTTGATTGGAATTCCGCTAGTGGCCTTCCATCGTCCCGAAAAGCTGAAAATCGGTCTTAGTAGGCGGAGGACGATTAGTCAACGGCTTTGACTGCGTCTAGTCTGTGGATTTCCGATTGATCGCCCTTGGTGGACTAGGCAGAGACAGATTTAAAAAAAAAAAAAAACGACGGCTGATCTTACCGGAAAACATCTTCTAATCTTGCCAAAAAAACATCGCTGTAACCTATAGCAATTAAGAAGAAAAATGAACCGATCAATAATAAAAAAGAAGATGATCGAGAAGAAGAAGAATATGAGTTGCAGATAAATAAAAAGAAACGAAAATGATGGAGTTTAGAGAGAGGGAGAGGAGTTCTGAAATTTTGAAATGTGGAGCTGAGGCGTGTTGGAGAATGGAGAAGAAGATGAGTAACAAACAGATGTTTTATCGATAAAGACTGAATAAAAAGAAAAAAATAAAGGAAAAAAATGTTAGATGGTCTGATATTTGGTAGAAATGATGAGGTGTTGAAGTGAGCCAACAATAATTTTTTTTTCAAAACATAAATAAATAGAAAAATAGGTGAAGGAAAAGAGTCAAACGGTGGGATCGAGGCATCCAACTATAATAACTTGTTTGGTAAGTTGATTTTTCCTTGGATTTTTCCTTTGATATTTGGAATTTGTTTATCGGCAAATGTGTTTTGTAGTGGTGGTGATGATGCATTCTGGGCAGGGATTGGTAGTAGGGGCTTGGTTTATGCAATGGTGATGGTGGTCTGTTGAAATTGATTTGAGGATTTTTAATTTGATTTTGATTTCGCCTATTTGGTTAATTTTGATTTTGATTTCTGTTTGATTTTGGTGGTCAAATGGTGGTGGCTATGGAATTGATGATGGGTGGGTTCATGGTTGGATCTGGATTTGGTGGTAGCTGTGAAATGAACTGATGAAGATGAATGAAGATGAAGATGACTATGACTGTTCACGGTTTCGTGGTGTGTTTAGTGACCCAAGTTGACTTGATTAATGGTGCAATTGGATCTGGGCTAGGGTGCATTTAGCAGGTCCAACAACCCACTTCATGAAGACATGAAGGGCATAATGGTCTTTTTATAGGTACCAAGGATAACATGGTCATTTTGTCCTCTCACATTGTCATTTAACGTAAACCGTTACGGAAGGACTAAAGTTAATAATTTAAAAAACTAATGGACCAAACTCAGATTAACGTTAACTAGAGGGGCTAAAATCTTAATATCATTTTATTTTCATCTTATATATCGTCTCTGCTTTCACTTTCATTGTTTTCTATGCTCACTTTTTTCTCATCTCCTGTATTTTCTTATTTCTGGTTGATTTTGATTTTATAAATAGCATAGATAGACTATGAAAAATAAAAAAATCGCTTGGATAAAAGAAATCTTTTTATGAGTGATTAATAGAATCTAATTAAGAATTTAAGAAGAATTACAGTTGGATTAATCTAATCAATTCAAATTCAAAGATTGTTAAATACTTAAATCTAGGGGTTGTGTAAAAAATTGGGACGATGGTCCTGCTCCTCCTATATGGCTATATATAATATTTTTTTAAATGTTGACTATATATATAGGGCATGCGAACGATACCGTGTATCGGATCTCCCGCGTTTCTTTCTTGAAAACGGCCAAAGCTTGGCCATAGATGCATGGAATTTAGAACTTCCCATATCCAAAATACAATATCTCGTGTGTCCTTCCGTCGATGAGATAGAATCACAAGTGTTTGACTTTTTAAGACAAAAATTCAATTTCCCTATCTACCCTTGTGGTCCTCTCATACCTTATTTTGATCAACCCAGTACTGAAACCCCTCATGACTATGTAGAATGGCTGAACGCTCAACCTACAAACTCTGTCTTGTATGTCTCGATGGGAAGTTCTTATTCACTTTCAACTGCCCAAACCGATGAAATGGCCGCTGGACTAATACGTGAGAATAGTTTCCGGCTTAAAGAGGCGTGTAGTGGTCATGAACTGGGACTGGTGGTGCCATGGTGTGACCAAATGAGAGTGTTGGGGGATTTTTGACACACACTGGTTTGAGTTCAACTTTTGAAGCCGGCTTTTTAGGGGTTTCGATGCTTAGTTTTCCGCTAGCCGGTGATCAATTTCCAAACAGTAAGCTAGTTGTGGAAGATTGGAAAGTTGGATGGAGACTACGGAAGGAGCTTGGAGTAGGAAATCAATTGATTACAAGCAGAGAAGCCATTGCAAAGACTCTGCACATGTTTATGGACATCAGTGGAAGTGAACGTAGAGAGTTGAGTGAAAGATCAAAACGATTTCAAGAAATTGTCAAGGGAGCGACATCAACAAAAGGTGGATCATCTGATGCCAATCTTGATGCTTTCATCAAAGCCATTACTCAAGGCCATGCTCATTGACTATCCATGCACTATGCACTATATATGGCTTTTTCCTTTTCTAATTATGAATCTACAACTTTTCGAATAAACATATTGCGATATCATATGTATAGATCTGTATTTGCTTTTCAATTCCTATTTGTAGGATGCCCTGTGTAAGGTTGTACATATGGATGTGGTGTGTTGCGGTGTCGGTGTGGGTGTGGCTCGGGCTCTCTTTAGAAATGCCATCAACAAATGTGATTTGCAATAATCAATATTTGTCCCCATAAAATTAAAAGCTTGTTTAGACCTGAAATAAATAATTAGTGCTCTAAATCTGAACAGAGGGTTCAACAAAAATAGAAAAAAAAATAAAATAAACAGACTTATAAACTCAAACATTCTTGGTTCGATTCACTCATTTTTTTTCATAAATAGAAATGAAATAATAATTGACATCAAGAAAGAATAATTAATTACAAGATAGAATACATATTGGAGGCGACTCAATTTGGGTAATTACTTGAGTGTTAATTTTGATTTCAAGTCAAAAATTGTGTAATATTATTATACATCAAAAGGTGGTTACAAGACCTATGCCTAACTCTGCTGCAAGCTCATCCCACACTGGAAGGAGTGTCAACAAAACAAGAACAATTCCCACCATAACAAATGCTTTTCTCCATGTTCCCACTTCACTCACATCGTTTAAACATGGTTTTTCCGGATTTCGCTGATCACGTTAGAAGATAATCAGAAGACGATCCTGAACTTAAAATGGTGTGATAAAAAATAACCAGTTCTTTCAGAGTACGTACCTGGCATATTAGCACGTATAGTCCCCATGGAAGGGATAAAGGACCACCAAGCTGGAAAGAGTGGACAAGAAAAACATATTTCAGATGATAATTACCCGTTTAATGCTTTAGACAATAAACATATCTGATTTCTTCATGATACTATATAGGATGCAGCACTCATGTTAATTTCATCAACACTAGAATGAATAAGAAAAGATGCATACCACTCCCAATCCTAGCAATGTGTAAGTTGTCAAGCCAAACCCGATCAGTGCAGATCTTCCGAAAGCACCCTGCAAGAACATATAATTAGATCGATAGTGTCCAACCTCGATTACTGCCTTTGGTTTGTGCTCAAAGTCCCAGTTCAAACAGAAGAAAAGGTACCTGTACTGCTCTTCCACCATCAAGGCATCCCACTGGAAGCATATTAAATGCTGATGTGGTTAAACCACACCTGCAAAACTAAATTGTATGGTAAGCATATTTCATGCTATAATAAAGAGAACAAGAAAGTCTAGAAATTGTAGACTACCATCCAGCAATCATCAACGGATGAATCGTAACCGTTGAAGCATGCATTGCTCTGCAAATTAATAACGACAATGCATCAGTAAAAACTTCAATGTTGACAGCAAGATCTCTATGGCTCACGTGAGACATCTGCTAGATTAGTCCAAAAGTGAAACAAAGCCATTGGATCCAACGAATGTATTCATAACTAGCTTTCTTATCAACATGGTTTCACTTTTCAGTTGAACAAACCAATATAAAGCAAAAGAGACATACGTGTAACCAAGAGTGGCTCTACTGATGAGACCAAGAAGCAAAGAACCTTGAAACAGCGTGCTGGGAACCTGCACCAAATCTCCAGCAGCATCTGGATTTGATGAGAGTAACAGGCCAACAGCAAACATTGAAAAAGACAATGCAGCACCAGCAAATGGACCAGCAAGTGAAATGTCAACTTGTGTACTCCGATCAGGAAGAATAGATTTGAACTACAAAAATTAGAAATTGATGAGCAGCACTACCCCATCACTATCACAAAAGAGACACTAATACTTACATAAAACTTTCAGTCCCACCTATGGTATCAATTTGCTTTAGTCATTTTTAATATTATTACAAGTACAAATAACAAGGCAAAGAATATCTAGTTCGGAACAGATTATATCAGTATGGTCCTAAGATGGCATTGAATAATATATACGAACAAATGCTCCACAATATATAAATCCAGTATCTACATAGCATATAAACAAGACTAGATTTCAGAAACAAATGCAGAAAGAACAGAGAACCATTTTGAGGCAAAATAAGATATCTTTGCGTTACAATTGATTTCTTATCCATAGTTGCCTAGTTGGATTCCATATGCATCTCAGGTCTAATCAGGCAATTCCTAAAATTCGGAGACTTCAAATAATAGAAGTGATTACATCCTGAAGCCAAAGAATCATACATTACAGTAAATAAATAATTACAAATCCTTAAGAAGCACAGGTATCAACATATATGATTGAAATGTGAATCTCAAACTCGCAAACGCTAGTGAATTTTTTTTAACTAATTAGTTATGCATCTTTTCGGAATCCTTTTTGTGCATATGTGAGGGAATCATACTGCACTAACACTAAACAAAATTCCTGAAGTTTTTTTTTTTTTTGAAATAAAAATTCCTGAAGTTACATCACAAGACAATCATAATAAACGTCTATGCCCACATAAGATACAACAAGACATCTTCTGAAGACTTCCCTATCACAACCAGAAAAATGAGTTTGACTGCTTAATTATATCATAAATACATTTTAGTCATTCAATGAGATGAATGATTCTAAGTTATGTTGCTTAGAATAGACTACAGATACTATCCAGGTGCATTTGTAAATATAAATTCACAAAATTCAAACCTTAGAATAGGGACTCCTTATTACAATAATAGAATATGCATTCCACTTGAAAGCAAAATAGACACATCTTTATGCTAAGTTGTTTCAAAGAATAGATTTAACATAATAAAACTCACCTGAGTGATAGCACCAAAGCTGCCAAGAGTAATGTTTGGAATGAAGTAAGGAATGCTCAGTTTTACTTTCTTCGGGAAAGCAGCCAAAAAGTGTCCAACTTCCTGCAAACAACCATCTCCATCATGTCAAGAGATAAACCAATAGAAAAGAATTTAAACTAATATATACATATGGCCTAATATGATAAATCTCGTGGAGGCAAGATACCAATCCAGAAGTAATTAAAAACAGAATTAGGTGATGCATAAAAAAAGGTGTGATTTTTACACCCCCTCCGAATGCATGCTTGGAGATATTCTCACAGGAAATCTTAGGTGTTTGGCTAGAAACTATGGGGAAAATGCATTTTGACATGGTTCTGTAATAAGCCATGACAGATTGCGTTAAGGCAGATTGACCAACAAAACCAGAGAAGAAAATATCCCTGCTTTATGGATAGCAGATTGTTAATCAATATACAGTCCTATGTAGTACTTCTGTCAAACTACATATCCACGTATGAAATATGTATAATAAAAACCAATATGTAAATACAATAAAAATAACATAGTCAACTTCACTCTTCAGTGTCCAGTGCTTACAACTGATATGGTTTTGGCATGGTATCCAAAATGTTTTACTAAGCTGATCGAATACAAGGAAAATATTCCAAACTCGGATATCCTTAGGAGAAAAAATCTTATGAATTAATTGGAGGAACAGGTTTTGACATGATGACACAAGATACAAGTTCATACTATAGATTAGGAGATTAAAAATGACTAAAGCAGAGTTTTGCTACTCTTTGAGTAACAAAAACAAGATCTTGAGATCACCGACATTAAGTATCATTTTGTCATCAACATATTAGAGCATGGTTATGTCCTGCCCACTTAACTATCATCTTATGCATTGGCATGCATGACCTATTGCTTTCAATGCACCGGTACTAACAGAAGTATACTACAACAACAGATAGGTTTATCAGGAATTTTTGGCACTGAATATTTGTCAACAAAAAGAAGAAAGATTAAAGTCGCAAGATAACACAATAGGCAACAAAAACATAGAATGCATTAATTCAAACAAAACCAAAAAGGAAAAGATATACTGCTTACATGAAATAGCAAAACCCCCAAGACGCCATATGCTAGGGGCAAAGCAGTATCTACAAAAGGGTATAGCAGTTCCATATCTGGTGGTTCAATGGCATTTGGATCTGTGAAGTATTTTACTACCTCCGGAGGAAGTCTATTGATCTGGTTGACAAATTGCATGCCATTATTACTAAACATTTTAAAATGACAAATAGAAAAAAATGTTGACAAACCAATGATGATATCCAGATATATAAAGGAAGGAAAAATGCACAGAAACATCTACAAACCAGTGCCATACTATCTGTCCAAATTAAATGGCAATTTGCTAACCTGAGATGCAATTCCCAACTCCACAGAGGAACCAATGGTCAATAAGAATAACAGGAGAGCAATCACATATTGCCAAAGTGTTGTTGGCCCTGGTTCGGAGACCTCTTTTCGCAGTAAACCAAAGCTAACACGTGGCCCTCCACGTGGATCTGGTCCTTCAGAACTGGGTTCCTCCACCATAAAAAGGTTGTATTTATCACCTGTGACCTCAGCTAGCTGACTCTGGAGTTTGGCAAACACATCTTCTCTCTTTCGCCTTAAATTTCCAAGAAAAAGAATGCCCTCACCAAGATCTCCGAACGGCTCTTCTTTGGTTACCCAGAATGTTGAATAGCCAAAAAGCTTATCCTTAATTAGCTTCACATCAGCAGGGTCGACTTTCTCAGGTCCAAGAAGCTCCATCAGTTTAAAAGAGTCAACTTGGAAATTACTATAGGGTGGTCCAACAGGAGATATAGATGGTGGCTGAAGAAAGGTAACATTGAACAACAGTATCAGAATCATCATCTTTGTAGATTATTCAAACATCACCCATCCATTCATCTCATTGTCAGTTTCATTCTTGCACACTCGCTCTCTTTGCCCATGTCATTAATATGTATAAACTTAGTTCAATAAGTACAGGGGAAATGAACTAGGGTTATTCAAAGACAGGAAGCAACCACTGAAAGACAGTCCGAAAATATTACAGAAAAATGATTTTGTTCAACCCATAGCATCAAGGCTTTTCAAAGGGTGAGTTAGAGGACTTTTGTAAATGTTATTTCCAAGCTGAATAACACTAATAGCAACCAGATAGTAAGAAATTAAAATGGCACGTCCAAGTCAAAGCTAAGTATACCATTTGTTTATAAAGCAACCAAAAAGTGGATTTTAGTCAAAGAACTCAAATTCCAGCTTCAAGATTCGAATTCCTTAGAACTAAACTGTGCCCAAGTAACTGTACCATTAGTTCATTACATCAATGCTCAATCTCAATGGATAAATTCTTTCTTGTATATGGCAATAATGCAACACATGCGCTAGTTATTGACCAAACCAAAAGAGGATTACATTGAATCAAATAACATGGATCATGGAGGCCTACACACTAATGTCAGACTCAAATAAATTATGTGTTTCTTATGTAGTTTTAGGATTTCATAGTCAGTTATATTATTTGTTGGATATAGTTTCTTTATGTGAATACCAGGTAGCTTAGTTGGTGATATCCCTTATAGTTATGCAAGAGATCTTGTGATCGAATCCCACACACATTGGTTTGGTTAACAGTAACTTTTAGTTTATTTCTTTTCATTATTAAAAATATAATCTATAGTTTCCTTTTCAATTTCGCCAGAGCCATATGAATAGACCTTGATGTAATTATTTAAAGATAAAATTCAGATTGATTTGAAAACACAAAAACCCTAATCTCTTAACTATCTCTCTATCTTCCCCTATGTTCCTTCCATTCTCTTTCTCCCTCTATACCTCTCTTCCGTATCTGCTTCAAAATGAGACCCGTATTAAGCATATCAACTAGAATGTATCAACGGTCCAACACACCCGTTTACATTTTTGTTTACAAATTACACAAACTCTAGTCAATAAAACAGGATTCGTAAACTACTAACTACTTCCATAGCATAACATAACCAAAGTTTTTATACATTCATACACCTTCTATTGGAAACACTTCCAAAATGCCAACCAAACTCTGCCCAATTAACACACAGCAAAGAAACTACCAAAAAAAAAGACAGAATAAACATATAATTATATTTAAAATCAAAATTGTACCCGTGAAGAAACAGAAGGAGGAGACTTGTCATCGGTGTTTTTGTCTTCCTCTTCATTGGGTGATGCTGTAGAGACACTCAAATCGTTGGATGCACTATCTTCATTTTTGTCTACATCGTTATCATTTGTACAAAGACATCTGAACCTACAAAAATTTCGAAAACTCAGTCTCCCTTTTGAAAATGCTCTGCTGGGGAAAGAAGAAGAACAACAACAAGAACCCTTGTTCATCTTCTTCAGCTTCAAGTGTTGGAACACTTGAATTCTATCGTCAAAACGAGGAACCAATTGGAGCTTGAAACTCACGGAGCCAAAACTACAGCTAGCGAGAGTTCCCATTTTTATAAAGCCTGTGTAGGCACGTAAACGGTGTCGTAATGGGGGCGAGAAAAAGATGGAGTGATTATCGAAGCATTGGAGAAAAGGGTTTCTGATTTCTTCTGGGTTTGTTGCGGTTTAGCGAGATTGAGATAGATAAAGAGAGGTCGAGTGAAGTGAGCGCACCTTTGGCTCACAATAGCATATCTTCCTTTGCTTCGCAGATATTTCAAAAAATTTATTTATTTATTTATTTTATGAAAGACAACGTTGATAGGGGGATAGAGTATAAAAAAGGTCATTAGCTATCTAAATTGTTCTAAAATCACAATTTTTATAAATATGGTTCGTTCATGGTCATTTTATTAAAATCTAATAGAATCTGTCATTTATAACTTGATAAAAAAAAGAAAAAAACATAGAAAAAAAATCAAGTTTTTAGTGAGAGCTTAACGACTTTGATGAGGGGCAGAACCTATACTATGATGCGTACAAGCAAGATCACAAGAAACCCATGCTCAATAAAGTTTTCGTATTTGAAACGGTGTTCTAGTAAACGCTAAACGCTAATCGGACGGTAACACAACGCTTAGCTCATAGGCAGCACCTAGACGGTGCCTAGACGACAGGTAATTTATTTATTTTTAATTATTTTTTCTATGTACAAAACTAATACTCAATCACTTTATTAAAAAAAAAATCAATATTCAAATTTTAAACAAAATAACTAGTATATAAAAACGACTTTGACTCTGTTTAGATCGATTAATCGGTAAAATCGACCAATAAAATGATCAAATTGTCAGTTTTTTTTACCTGCCAACTAATATGGTCCATTTTGTTCTAATAGAGACGGTTGGAGGCCGCCTAGCGTCTAGGTGGATGCCTAGACGTGTATTTTCAAACACTAATTTCAGGTCGGTTGATATACGCGTTCCATCTCTTACAAATTACAATGTAGTTGTCTATTTCAACAATCTCCTATGATGTTCAAAATTTTTATTCCAATTTTGTGAAAACCAGGTACATCTTGTAGTATATTGAAGTGGAGTTGATTCAAAAAAGCAAAAATGGAAACAAGTTACATGTTGTCAGTGTTTTTTAGGGGTGAGAAAAAAACCAATAAACCGAACCGAACCGGTCTAAACGGTTTTTTATCAGTTTTTTATCTCTTACCGGTTCAGTTCGGTTTGAATTTTTAAAACCGATAATTTTGGTTCGGTTTCCAATTCACTGCCTCAAACCGAAAAACCGAACCGAACCACTATCTATAAAAAAACCCTAATTTTTCTAAGCATTCAACAGTCTTTACCCTTTAAAAGCACAATTCCCAAAATCCTCTCAACTCATCTCTCTCTTTATAGTCCGCCGTAACTCACTTCTCTCTGGTCTGCCGCTTGATTGCTCATCCCTCCTACACTCTGCATCTGCCATTATTCCTTCGCCTCAAGGAGATCCTCCATTGTTTCCTCTAGACCTGACTTCCATCGGCAGTGAAACCAGCTGGACCGATTCAAGCGAATGATCACAACTATCTATGCATGTCTTCTATTTTTGTTTTTGAAGAAGTTTCCATGTGATAATTACTAACATTTTTTAGTTTTTCTTCTATTATTTTTGGTTGATTTTGTTTTGGAAGATAATTGGTTTATTTGTTTTTTATTTGGTTTCCGTGATGTGCTGAGAAATGGAGTTCTAATGTTGGGTTGTTTATTGAGAATTTGATATTGCGGTTGAATCTGGTAAAAAGTTGGTTTGTGATCTCCGTTAGGCTTCAGTATGTGAAGGAGATTAGCAAGAGATTATTCTTGACTTTTTTATGATTTTTTTTTCTAGTTTGTGATTTTTTATAAGGATTTTTGATTGGTTTATTAATGATGAATGTGATGTTCATATTGATCTGGGTAGATTTGGGTAAATCGAATGCCTGATCCTTTTTTTTTAATGTATCAGTGATGTAAGTGTTTTTTTAATTTATAAATATTATTTTAAACTTGTAAAATCAATTTCTCTATCTATAACTAGTAAAATCGATTTGATCAAACCCAAATGAAATTCCTTTTAAGTCCATAAGTTAATTTTAGTCAAATTTGACCAAAACCAACAAATATGAAAAAATTATGTAATAAGGCCCTGTTTGTTACCTGGGACTGGGATTGGGATTGGATTGGACTATGTTAGTCCTAAACCCATATTTAGCAACTGTATGAGATTGAAATTTTATCTTCCAATAGTACCCAATAGTCCAATCAACATGGGACTAAATAAACCCACATATACTGGTGGGTTTATTAGCCCTGAGACTAAAACCATCTCTTTTTGTTTTTTTTTTCTATCTTTTCTTTTCATTATTTTTTTTAATTTATAATAATTTCATACATAAGTTGTAATTTAATTTATTCTTAGATTCATTTATGTTTGTTCATTTTTTTAAAAATATTTTTTATTTAAAAATATTTTTAATAAATTATATACTATTACTTTACTTTTAATAAAAAAGTAATTATATGATATATATATAATCCAATCAAAAATTGTACCAAACATATGACAAATACTATTTTGTTATTCAATTTCCATTCGATTATTAAGGACCGGGATTATATCAATCCTAATTTCTCTCAATAGGATTGAAGAATCCAAATTTATTGGACCTACTATAGTCCCACATGTGTGTGTATGTATATATATATATATATATAATATTTTATTAAATAAACAAATTACAAAATCGAAACATATTTAAATTTTATTTAAAAATAATATAAATCTATATTTTAAAAATATTTTTGAATATTATTACTTTAATAATATATAAATTAAAACATTTATTTTCTTTAAATACATATTTCAATAATTTATTATTCAATTTCAAAATATTATCAAATTTAGTCCAATCCCATGTTTCACCAAACAAAATATGATATTAATTCAGTCCAGTCCCACATTTCTCCAAACACAGCATAGTATTAATTTAGTCCAGTCCAGTCTAATCAAATCCAATCTAATCTCATTCTCATCTCAATCCAATCCAATCCCATGAAATAGTCCAATCCAATCTCGCGCACCAAACGGAGCCTAAGTGAATTGGCCCAATAGGCCTAAGTGAATTGGCCCAATAGGCCCAAAACCGAAAAAAACATAACCGAACTGAACCAGTCCAATTCAATCGGTTTTTGATCGGTTGACAATTGTAAAGTTTATTAAATCGAATTATTTTTTCAAAAACCGAATAGTATCGGTTTTTTATCGATCCACTCGAAAAATGAACCGATCTATTAAACGTTCACCCCTAATGTTTTTCTTCCTCATACTGCATGTTAATGATTGCTCTGCTAGTGATTTGAATGTAATTTTGAACTAAGAAACATTTTTTTTTATTTGAATCAAATCAAGACAGTTTTCTGATATAGACGTTTGTAATTTCATTATAAGAAAACGTGTTGGTTATAGACGTTTTTAAAGGTCTGAAAGCTTGTGTTGGTCTAAAACTCCATCTGAACTGTCCTGAGGGCGTTCTTGTGACCTGTAGTGGGGTCCAGATGAGTGGCTTTAGTTCATATCTCTGCTAGCTTTTATGGGTGGCTTGCTCGCGCGAGCTAGTTTCTCTGTTTGTTTGTTGCTTTGGTTCAAACCCCTGTTTTGCTGCTTGTCACTTTGTGTTGCCTACTGTTATTGTAGAGTACTGGTTTTTGTATTGTTTTCTCGGTCAAATGCCCTTTGCAATGAATAACTTTTTCTAAAAAAAAAATTATAAGAAAATGTGGTTGCAGTTGCAGAATCTAGATTGGATCCGAATTCGATTTGGTTTCTAGTTCTAGTAGTGAGGTTGATAAAGTGAATTTGGATAATAAAGCAGATCAAGTAAATAAATCAAAGGAGATTTCAATAAGGCAATGTAGGGAAAAACGATTCAAAACACGGCGGAAGTGTAAAATTAGGGTTTGATAAAATTCTTTTAAAAGGAAAGAACATTAACCCTAGATTAATTGACGTATATTAAAAGTAAAGTAACTTTTTCTCGTGACGATTGAACTAGCGTCGAATTGAATCCGTAAGATCTTCGAATCCAATCACAAACGTGAATCACATAGGAGTGTGCGCTCCTTTTCTTTGAATTGTATAATTGAGGATGGAAACAAACAAAATCTTTTTCTTTTGTTAGCTATAATAATCCTCTAAGAGAAAACCCAAGAAGGTTCAGTCACATGTGAATTATCAATCTATTTGATTGAAACTCGCGTGAACCCGATTCAATTTTTGTACACAAAACCCTATTGATCTAAATTATACTAGTGCACTATCGAAAACAAAAATGTTCACATTTTCTCTTCTCCTTGGCCGAATTCTTCACACAATGGTTGGATGAAGTTTTTTTTTTAACTATTTAAGTAAAAAAAAAAAAACTTCTCTCAAGTCACCAACTAGCCTTGGCCGAATTCTAGGGTATAGAATTACTAGCTTAGCTGAATTCCTCTATAGGAATATATACAGGTGACCAAATCCTCTCCATAAAAGGATTTACTTGATAGACAAGAATTCTACATATAGAGGGATTTACTTGGTTACCAAGAGTCATTTTTAATGAAGAATTCTTTTCCACACCAAGGCTCCTAAATCCAACTCAATAACGTATTTATTCAATAACCAATTATTGAATATAAATTAAATTGTGACTATATCAAAACTTTATAATTTGACCAATTGTCAATTTAGAGTTTTAATAGAAATCAATACTTCCTAATTTGACTAGATAAATAAATTTATTTTATTTATCTACTTATCAAATATAATATTTGATACTTATCATATTACCAACAATAATATGACTCTTGGAGACCTTCTCCAAATAGGAAAAAGATTTTCACTTTTAATTAAATAATTAATAAATTAATTAATTTCCATTTAATTAAATAAAAAATATTTAAGGTTATTATATAGTCCCTTGCCGCCTAAACTATATAAATATGGGTCAAATATTGTTTTTTTTTTTCATTTTATTAAATCCATTAGACTTTAATAAAATGTCCATATGTGAACTAGACCCATTCTTACTAATAGAAACAAGTCCAAATACCTTATAACGATTCTAAATGGACCGATAAATTGGTCCGGTAGAATATATCAAGTGATCCATACAAGTTCGTGTGAATTGGGGATCTTGGTGAGCTATCTAAATTTAATCTCCAATAAACATAACTCAATCACAATCAACAAATGATTCACTTGGGTCTAATCTATTAATTTTTGTTCATTCCACCAAAGAACTAAAATTGAACTCTTAAATAAAGATAAGTTAATATTCCTCATTCATACCCTAGACAATCTTAATGGAGAAAGTGTGTCCTTGTAAAGAATACCAGTAATCGCCAAGAGCTCATAGACCGCCTATTGCTCTCATAGTTAGCATATTTACTCATATGACAACATTTTAAACTTTGATATTTTGACTTGTCTAGAAGCCATATTTCAATAGACATTAATGAAAACTTAACGTTAAGATTTAATATCCAATACCTCAAAATATCCATATGATGATATTCTACACACATTTAATAAATGGAGCCATGATGTCCATATCTATAAATAAAGTCCTCTATCGATTAACAATTGAATACCACCAAACTATCGAGGATAGACTATGCTATATAATCGTACTAATTGATAGCTCAAATGATAATACTTGAAACCATAAGTCCATCATTTATCTCAGGATTGAGATAGACTCTCCGATTGTCTTCAAGTGAAAACTTTTATCCATTAACGGTTATGGATAAAGTATTTCAATATGATCCTATTCAATGCACCTAGTGCACTAGATTCTTTTGCCCAAAGACACCACATTTTGATGATTTTAGACTCATCATAACACATTTAATCCCACTCAAATGCTAACAAAAGAATCTATAACTTTGACAAGATAAAGACGTCCAACCTTTATCTTAAGTTGTGAATATTATTCAAGACTAACTAAAGAATTGTGTCTACCTCATACATATCCAGATGTACGAACAATTATTCTTTTCTCATAGTCTTTTGACCTTATGATTATTTACTTTTGACAATTATAATAATTAAACTATAAATGCTATACGATTTGTTAAACTAGAAATCACTTTATTAATATGAAAAGATTATCAAATACATTATTACACTCTTGTTATTGAGCATAAACCTAACAATCTCCCACTTACTCTATAGCAAATGTGTCATATTTCTTATCCCTATATTCTCTAGGTGCCTATCAAAACTCTTTTGTGGAAGAGCCTTTGTGAAGGGATCCACTAGGTTTTCTGCTGATGCGATCTTGGTTATCGTCACGACTCCCCTATGCACAATTTTCCTCAGAAGATGATACTTTCTTTTAATGTGTTTCCCTCTCTTATGACTTCTTGGTTCTCTAGAATTAGCCACTGCTCCACTATTGTCATAATAGATAGTGATCTACTTATTCGCATCAGGAACCACTTCCAAGTCAATCAAGAATTGGTAGAGCGAGACAGTCTCTTTAGCAGCTTCGCATGCGGCCACATACTCAGCTTCCATGGTGGAATCAGCAATACAAGATTGCTTGATACTCCTCTATATGACTGCCTCTCCTCCAAGTGTAAACACAGATTCTGATGTTGATTTTCTGGAATTGGAAATCGAAATCTATATAACCAACGAGAACTAAATCCCCTCAAGAGTATACAAGCATATAATCTCTCGTTCTCCTGAGATACTTGAAAATATGATTGACTGTCGTCCAGTGATCAGGACCAGGTTTCGGTTGAAACCTACTAACTATGCCAACAGTAAAACAAATAGCTAGTCTAGTGCAGAGCATTGCATACATGATACTCCAAACAACCGATGCATATGGAACCCTACTCATGAATTGCTCTTCATGCTAATTCTTAGGAACTTGTTCCTTAGAAAGTTTGATTCCATGTTTGAAAGGTAACATACCTTTCTTAGAATCTTGCATGGAAAATCTAGACAAGATTTTATCTATGTATAAAGCTTGGCATAATACAATCGTTGTATTCTTTCTATCCCTTATGACTTAGATACCAAGAATATAACTTGCTTCTTCTAAGTCTTTCATAGCAAATTGTTTTTCCAACCATTCTTTTACTATTGTCAATACAACTATATCATTTCCGATCAGTAGTTTATCATCAACGTAAAAAACTAGGAAACCCAACTTGTCGCCTTTGATCCTTTTGTATACATATGGTTTGTCAAGTTTTTGAATGAATCCAAAACTTTTCACAGCTTGATCGAACTTTATGTTCCAGGATCTGGATGCTTGCTTCAATCCATATATGGATCTTTATAACTTGCAAACTTTTTCCTCTTGGCCCTTTTCAATGAATCCTTCTGGCTTCATTATATAGGTGCTTTCATCAAGACTTCTATTAAGGAAAGTTGTCTTGACGTCCATTTGCCAAATCTCTAAGTCTAGAGATGCCACAATGGATAAAAGTATCCTAATGGATTTAAGCATGACCATAGGAGAGAAGGTTTCTTTATAATCGATACATTCCTTCTATGTATAACCTTTAGCTACCAATCTAGCTTTAAAGGTTTTCACCTTTCCATCCATTCCTCTTGTATATGCACTTGCACCCAATGGGTTTTATCCCTTTAGATAAGTCCACAAGAGACCGGACTTTATTTTTGAACATAAATTCAATTTCAGATTGCATTGCCTTTTGCCAATGGCGACAATCAACATCTTCTATGGTTTCCTTGTACGTGTAGGGGTCATTGTCATCCGAGAGATTCTCTACTGATTCTCCAAGACCGATGTATCTCTCGGGTAGTCTACTAACCCTCCCACTACGATGAGGAATGGTAGGTTGTTGATCTTGTGTTGGTGTGGAACTTACAATTAGTCTATGTTGTGAAACCTCTTGTGGAATTGTATCTCCTGAATGCTCATTCAGTACAATTCTACTTTTAGGCATAAAATTATTCATATATTCTTTTTCCAGAAATTTAGCATTTATCGAAATAAATACTTTAAGATTTGAAGTACTACAGAAATAATATCATTTGGTTCCTTTTGGATACCCTACAAATATGCATGTTTCTGAACGGGTCTCCATCTTTTCCGTCTTTCCTTTTAACACGTGCGTAGGACAACCAAATATCCTTAAGTGTTGTAGACTAGGCTTTCGCCCAGTCCACAACTCATGCGGTGTTTTAGGAACCGACTTAGATGGTACATCATTTAGAATGTACATAACAGTTTGTAAAGCATATCCCCAAAAAGAAATAGGAAGCGTTGAATAACTCAATATAGGCCTAACCATATCCAAAAGAGTTCTATTTCTACTTTCTGCCACCCCATTTTGTTGAGGTGTATCTAGTGTAGAAAACTAAAAAATTATTCCATTATCAATAAGATATTGCTGAAACTCATCAGATAGATATTCTCCACACGATCAGACCTCGAGATTTTTATGTGTTTCTCAAGCTAATTTTCATCTTCAGCTTTATATGCTTTGAACATGTCAAAAGCATTCGACTTATGCCTCATGAGATACACATAGTCAAATCTTGAGCAATCATCCGTGAAAGTGATGAAGTACTCATATCCACCTCTAGCTTGAATGCTCATAGGAACACACACATTAGTGTGTATCAATCCTAAACATTCAGTGGCTTTTGTGCCTTTCATCGTGAATGACCTTTTGGTCATCTTACCTTTCATACAAGATTCACAAGCTGATAGATCATAGACCTTTAAGTCACTTAAAGGTCAATTACTAACCAATATTTTGATCCTATTAGGTAGGTTTCATCTTTTGATAATTTTACTCTTTTATGATTAGGTTGCATTCATTCCGTGTCTAACAAGTGAGAGATATTGCTATTCAAGTAGAATAAACCATTTCCCAATGTACCTTTGCAAACAAATTTGTTATTCCTACTAATAATAAAAGCTTTATTAAAAGTGACCGAATATCTAAATTTATTTAAACAAGAAACAAAAATTAAATTCTTCTTGAATTGAGGTACATAATAAACGTCTATTAAATCTAAATGCCTATAAGAATCTAAATTAATTCTAATATCTCCCACTGTACTTGCATACACCAACGCTTCGTTGCCTAAACGCAAGTTGAATTCATTCGCATTAAGCCTTTTCTTTTCCTTGAACCTCTGTAAGGAAAAATAAACATGATTAATGACTCCAGAGTCTATGATCAAGAATCCATAGAATCCGCCAAAAAACATGTTTCAAGATAATTAATATTACCTTCTTCCTTCTTGTCCTAAGACTTTGGACAATTTCTTTTCCAATGTCCCTTTTCACCACAAAGGAAACATTTCCCTTTGATCTTGGTTACTTTCTTTGTCTCCTTCTTAGTAGGTCCTAGTTACTTTTTCTTCTGTTATTTCTTGACCTTCTTACGGGTCTTAACGGTAGCAACTTTACCAACCACATGAATCTCTTGATCCTTGCCTTTCATGAGGATTTTCTCGACGCTTTGAACATTTTGCATCGGGCCTTACAAGGTGTATTCCTTATTGTTCAAAGTACAATCCAATTTGAATTGATCAAAGGAATCTGATAGTTAAGGGTAGGCAAAAATCCATTAAACCGAACCGAACCGATCCAATAGATTTTTTCCCGATTTTTCTTTATGGTTTGGTTTAAATTATTAAAAACCGGATTTTCCGGTTCGATGGCTGAAACCGAGAACTGGTATAAAAAAACCTAATTTTTTTATCTTATTCTTTCTCTCTCTATAGACTCTACCTCTCACCTAACCCTAAATCTCTCAACTCTCTCTCTCATCCGTCGTCCGCCGTTCTAGTGAGCCACCGTTTCTCTACTTCTTGGATCGACGAGTGTTGATCTTGCTCGAAGACTTGTCTCTCAAATCATCTCACTTCATTTTCTACGTTTGACAACTTCCTCGACGACTTGGTCTTGGATTGACGTTCTGCCTTTGAGGATCCCAAACACAAGTTAAAAAAAATCGATTTCAATTTTTATTAAAAAAAAAGTTAATTTATCAGTAGAACAATCTAAATAGTTATAAGGTTTCTGTGATGGGAATCCTGAATTTGATGGATTTGAATTCGATTCTTTATTAGATCATATAAAGTCGATGCTTTCTTTTCCTCGATGTCCTTTGGTTGTATATTGTTTCTTCTATAAGATGCTGTTGTTTTCCTTGGTGGTTTTGATCTTATGTTGAGATCTAGGATCTAGGTATTGTATGATGACTAAACTTATTGCAAAGTTGAGATTTTTTTTATCATTAAATAACCTTTTTTTAGGAAACTGAAAAAAGTTTCAATTTTGGTCATTGGGAATTTAGGATATATATCTGTTGGGTTATGTGAATGTGTTCTTTGAATTTGTTGTGATTCCAGTACCTAAATCATGTACCTATGAATCTATGATATAAGCATGTCTGTTAAATTAGGTTGTGGATGTAAGGAGAGTGGCAACATGTTTCTTATTATTTAGATTGTTTTCAATCAAGTTAATTCAGTGAAAACATGTTTCTTATTATTTCAAGTTATGTATAGATTGATTTGGAACTTTGGAGTTGGTATTGACTCTTGAGTACTCAAGGATTCAAGGCTATTGGGCATTATTGTTGGAAGGATTCAAGGGCTTCTTTTTTTTTGTGTTATGGACTTATTTGTACCGTGGACTTATTGTTTGAATAATTTGTATTTTTTTTATTTGTATTATGGACTTATATAGTAATTTAATCATACATTATTGTTGGAAGGATTCAAGGGTTGTTGGGCATTATTGTTTGAAGGATTCAAAGGCTGCTTTTATTTGTGTTATGGACTTATTTGTACTATGGACTTATTGTTTGAATAATTTGTAATTTTTTTATTAGTATTATGGACTATGCAGTAATTTAATCATATTCAGTCCAATAGACTCTAACATATGAAAAACTTGTGTTTTTTTTTTCAATTTTTTAGACTATAGTAGATTTTATAAATTAAAGTCTAATAATTGGGCCCAATCGGCCCATAACCAAAAAAACCAATCCGGTTCAGTTCAATCGGTTGACAATTGTATATCGAATCTGATCAAATCTTTTTTTTCAAAAACCGAATAGTATCGATTTTTTATCGGTTCACTTTTGGAGTGAACCAATCCAATCAACACCCACCCCTACTGATAGTGAGTTGACGATCATGTCAATTTTTGTCTCACCATCTATCTCAGCACCATTGAGTTCAGTAGTGTTGAGATGTGATATGACTTTCATCATGTGATATTGCACAGCCTGCCCAGGTTTCTTTCTAAGATTCATGAAAGCAGTCACTGCCTCTCTCTTAGTCGTCCTGAACTTCATAGCAAAAATCTGTTCCAGAGACATCATTACATCGGTAGCAGTCTCAATTTCTTCATGTTGATGTTGCAACACGTTGGAGATGGTGGCCATAATGTAACATTTAGCCATCTCATCTGAAGACTTCCACTATTGGTACTCATCTCTTTGCTCCTGAGTAGATTTTGTTAGTAGGAGTAGGTGGTTTAGGAGTACACAGAACGAACTTATGCTTTTCGAATTGCATTAAAAGCCCAATTTTCCTTTTCCATGTGACATAGTTATCGCCAGTTAAAGTATTATCTTTTAAGATGCTGATTAGGGATGGGGTCATGATTTCTGAACAATAACAAAAATTATATAAGTAAACAATCATGATAAAACACTTTCAAATATTTATATTGAATTAAATAAAATAATTCAATCATAAAATTCAATGGTGATCCAACACCTATAAATGTCACGCCTCCTTTAGAAGTTCGCACCATTTACTAGTTGGACTAGGTTCCACCTAATTGTTAACATAACAACTAGCATTTTCAATTTTAGCCTTGCGATTTTATTAACAAGAACTCTTGGGAGGATATTAATAAAATCACATTGAGTGTGTTACCAAGTCCTTCAATATACTCCCTCACGAATATCCCTCATTGGGAGTAGATACCGTTTGGGTCAATTGTCTAGTATATCCTTATAAAGAAGTATCTTGCTAAATTCCATTTATGAATACCCATTGGGGGGGTTATTACACGAAACTTAAAGCTCAACTAAACCTTGGAGCCGTAGTTGTTTCAAAACACCCTCTCCCACTCAATTGTTTGAGGTGTGTGATCGAATTCCAGAGAATGATTTACCAAGTTATCTAGATACCAATTCGATACCTAAACCATTCAATACATGTTCATACCAAAAGAGATATATGAGTGATACTCCTATTCTATGTGGCATGTTATCAAACAATGACAAACATTACAATAATTACGAAAATATAAATAGCTACAATTTTGGTCCATCCTAGAACCCAAGTAAATTACAATTTTTGGAATACAATAACTCCTTTCTTGGCCAACAAGTCTTCACATGGCCATCGTCCGTTTGAACACCCCTTGACTGCCCCGTGTGCAGCCCATACCATCCATAGGGTTGTCGTTCGCAGCTCATGCCACAACAATTGTGGCTGCGTGCTCATTCACATGCACAATTGTTGCTATGGCACGCACGGTACCAAACTTGTTCTTGTTGCTTCCAATTCTTCAAATCTTTGAATCTTCGATACTTGAACATATTACAACAGTATTTTAAACAATAAAATGCTGCATTTTATTTTATTACAATAATAAAATAAAATAAAAAATTAGCAACTACCTAGAAGAAAATTATGGCGATGATAGACCACCATTCTTGTTACAATCGCAAAACAAATATACATTGAAATTCTAGGACCAAAATTGAGCAATAACAAATCACATTATAAAACATATATATATCCATACATTCCAATGTAAATATATATGCGAATATCTAGAGTGTCATCTCTATCTAAAACATGCATATTTGCAATAAAAAGAAATAGATTCATGTATATATACATCAGTTAATCAATGGTACAACCAGGCTCTGATACCAGTTGTAGGGAAAAACGATTCAAAACGCGGCGGAAACGTAAAATTAGGATTTGGTATATTATAAAAAAAATTCTTTAAAAGGAAAGAACCTTAACCCTATATTAATTGACGTGTATTAAAAGTATCTTATATTTTTCTCGTGATGATTGAACTAGCGTCTAATTGAATCCGCAAGATCTTACAATCCAATCACAAACGTGAATCACTTAGGAGTGTGAGCTCCCTTTCTTTGAATTATATACCTGAGGATGGAAACAAACAAAATCTTTTTCTTTTGTTAGTCACAATAATCCTCTAAGAGAAACCCAAGAAAGTTCTGTCACTTGTGAATTATCAATCTATTTGATTGAAACTCGCATAAATCGATTCGATTTTTGTATACAAAACCCTATTGATGTAAAGGATACTAGTGCACTCGAAAACAAAAACGTTCCCCTTTTCTCTTCTCCTTGGCCGAATTTTACACACACTGGTTGGATGAAGTTTTTTTTTTAAAAACTATATAGCAAAATAATAATAAAAAAAAAACTTCTCTCAAGTCACCATTTAGCCTTGGCCGAATTCTAGGGTATAGAATTATTAGCTTGGCCGAATTCCTTTCTAGGAATATATATAGGTGATCAAATCCTCTCATTAGAAGGATTTACTTGGTAGACAAGAATCCTACCTCTAGGAGGATTTAATTGGCTACCAATAATCCTTTTCAAAGAGGAATTCTTTTCCACGCCAAGACTTCTAAATCTAACTCAATAGTGTATTTATTCAATAACCAATTATTGAATATAAATTTAATTATGACTATTTCAAAACTTCCTAATTTGACTAATTGTCAATTCAGAGTTTTAATAGAAATCAAATACTTCCTAATTTGACTAGATAAATAAATTCCTTTTATTTATCTGTTTATCAAATATAGTATTTGATACTTATCATATTACAAACAATAATATGACTCTTTGAGACCTTCTCCAACTAGGAAAAAGATTTTGACTTTTAATTGAATAATTAATTTCCATTTAATTAATTAAAAAAAAAAACAATATATAAGGTTATTATATAGGCCCTTGCTGCCTAAGCTATATAAATATGGGTCAAATATTGTTTTTTTTTTTCATTTTATTAAATCCATTGGACTTTAATAAAAGAAATGGATTTAATAAAAGGTCCACACGTGAACTAGACCTATTCTTACTAAAAGAAACAAGCCCACATGCCTTACAACAATTCTAAATGGACCTATAAATTGGTCTAGTAGAATATATCAAGTGATCCATACAAGTTCGTATGAATTGAGGATCTTGGCGGGCTATATAAATTTAAGCTCCAATAGACATAACCCAATCACAATCAACAAATGATTCACTTAGGTCCGATCTATTAATTTTTGTTCATTCCACCAAAGAACTAAAATTGAACTCTTAAATAAAGATAGAATAAGTTAATATTCCTCATTCATACCCTAGACAATCTTAATGGAGAAAGTGTGTCCTTGTAAAGAATACCAGTAATCGCCAAGAGCTCATAGACCGCCTATTGCTCTCATAGTTAGCATATTTACTCATATGACAACATTTTGAACTTTGATATTTTGACTTGTCTAGAAGCCATATTTCAATAGACATTAATGAAAACTTAACGTTAAGATTTAATATCCAATACCTCAAAACATCCATTTGATGATATTCTACTCACATTTAATAAATGGATCCACGATATTCATATCTATAAATGAAGTCCTTTATCGATTAACAAATGAATATCACCAAACTGTCGAGGATACGCTATGCTATGTAATCGTACTCATTGATATCTCAAATGATAACACTTGCATCCATAATCCATCATTTATCTCAGGATTGAGATAGACTCTCCTATTGTCTTTAAGTGAAAAATTTTATCCATTGACGGTGATAAAGTATTTCAATGTGATCATATTCTGTGCACTAGATTCTTTTGCCCGAAGACACCACACTTTGATGATTTTAGACTCATCATAACACATTTGATCCCACTCAAATGCTAGCAAAAGAATCTATAACTTTGGCAAGATAAACGCGTCCAACCTGTAACTTAAGTTGTGAATATTATTCAAAACTAACTAAAGAATTGTGTCTACCTCATACATATCCAGATGTACGAATAATTCTTCTTTTCTCATAGTCTTTTGACCATATGATTAGTTACTTTTGACAATTATAATAATTAAACTATAAATGCTATAAGATTTGTTAAACTAGAAGTCACTTTATTAATATGAAAAGATTGTCAAATACATTATTACACTCTTGCTATTGAGCTTAATCCTAATAGACAATTCGAGTAATAATGATTCTGGTTCAAAAGGATCCGAAGATGTGAAAAAAGGTAGTGATGATTCAAACATGGAAGCGAAAGCTAAGGAGGGGATCCTCAAGAAGGAAAGTTCAAGTGATGAGTGAAATCTAAGGATTTGCATAAAGAGAGTGGTAATTTAGAAGATTCGTACCCATCAAGGAAGGAGGGAACCCAAATTGAAGAATGTGATTCGTCTAATAAGTGCACGGATACGTTCAAAAATTTCGTTGCTTGATTGAGAGTTTCAGAGAATGGATAGTCGCTTCCTTTAAATGAGATTTTTCTTTTAAGCATTTTTCACTATTTTAGGTGTTTTCCTTGTTTGGTTGAATCTGACATTTAAGATTTTTTGTTAATATATGTCTAAGAGTAATAGAATTTTTTGCTCGTGAAGGCAAGATAAGTCTTTAAAGAATGTTTAAAGAATGTTTCGAGTCCACAACGACGTTATACTTGTTGGGTAGATAGCTGTTTGGTGTATTGATCACCTTATCAAATTTTGTTGACATTTGATACTCATAATTGTGCACAGTATTCCTATAAAACTGAAAAGTATAAAATGTATATGAAATTTTTGATGATATATACTTTTATGTTTCCAATTTTATGTTTGGTATTGCATATTGGAAACTCTAGATCTTAATTTTGTTTTGATTTTTCAGACTCTCCAGATTTATCACTTTTAATTCTGAATAAATCTTTTATCACTATCAGAATTTCCACTTTTGATTTTGTCTGGCTAGAGAAAACGAAAGTTCAACTCCTTGAGAAAGATGGAAAAACGGTACTAGTAAACAACATCTTGCTGTTATTTATAAGCACCTTAGAGAAATTTTTTGTACTCCATATTGTCATCATAAAACCAGTGCAAAACATGTTCTAAAGTATTTAATATGTTCAAGAACCTATCAAAATTCAATATAAAACTATGTAGACAAAAAATAAAAAAAAACTCAAAACTCATTTTGTCTTCTGGCTCTTTCTTAGACCACCAGTTTTTTTTCTTTTTACTTTTCCTTTTTGAGCTTATTGTTCCTACGGTTGTTATTCTTCAACTTGGTTTATAGACTGAAAATAGTGTAGTAAAGGGTTGCATATGTGTAATTAGCTTGGTTGCATAATGCTGCTTCAAAGTCTTTACATTAGCTAAGAGGTGGTCAATGTTGTTCATATTGATTCGTTGTCCAATAGATTCTTGAGCCATTATCTGCAAAATGAAGTCAATGCCAGATTTATAAAAGAGCAAAACGACATAAGAACACATGTTTTAAGCACACTAATTGAATCTCATACCCCTTCACCAACTTCATTACTGTCCACAAATCCAGTTTGAATGTCTGAAACATCAATTGAAGTTTCAGTTTGTTAGTTCTCAGCAGGTTTTTGGTTCACAACAAGTTTTTGGTTCAAATTCTTCAATAAAGTAAATGTCAAGTGTTAGATAATATAAAGGCATAATAATTGTTAAATAATATGATAATTGTTATAGTAAATTACATACTTCTATATCTTTACGAGAAGCTTAGCCCTCTTATCACATGTTTTGAAGCTATGTCCTTACTGCTTGCATTTGGTACATGTATATGACCTATGAATCCTTGTGAACTTTTTGGCATTGGTTGGACTTTCACTAACACCTCTATATCTTAGCTTTTTAGGATGGTTAACTTGTTTCACAATCCTCGGTGGCAATAATGGAGGCAATTCCAGCTTATTCCAATAATTTTCCATCTTAATCCCATGAATAACATTTTGCCAAATTTTCTTCCGAGTGCTATTCTTGTAGTGGTCATGTACATAAGACAATTGATCTTCATGCCTCTAATAAATTGCACTTATAGCATGCATGCATGGAATTCCAGTTAGATTCCATTGATTGCAGTTACAAGTTTTTGCCGCCAAGTCAATAACAATAACCGGGGTTGTATCATCATTATCATTTATTTAAAATTGCCATTTCCACCCTAGTGAGCTGTTAAGCTTCCACTGTTCTTAGCAGCAATTTCAAAAATCTCAACAATCCGAGGCCCAATTTTCCCAAACCATTTCTCCATATCTTGTATTCTACCAGTTCTCATCTCAATAATCTTCACCCTAATCATTTTTAACATAGAATAGATTGGAAGACACCTTGCTGTAAGAACGATTTTGTCGCCATTGACACACTCACACAGGTTGTTTAGGAGCGAGTCTTACTTTGGGAAAATTGAGAAATTACTCTTGGTCAATTAATGAACAGGTTAGTCATTTCAAGCTTTAACATCAATGACCTTTATTTTCTGCATGATATCCTTCCACTCTTCCTTTGTTGATGCTTTTACAGCTTGCAATACTTTGTTTCTGATTAAATCACTTTTAAATGATGGCTGTATATGGGTGATCTTAATCCCGAGTGTCTTACTGGCTCCTTTAGGTTGGATTGTGGCTTTTGACATACCATGGGTGAGCTCTTGGAGTCACAGTTTAGCTTGTGGCTGAGAAGGTTTACACATAATAAAGGAATCCACTTCTTCTTATGAGATGTAGAGGAGTAGTTCCCTTAGGGGTTGCTTCGAGGCTTGAACAATTAAGAGCGCTCTTCTTCTTTCATAATGTAAGATAGGAAATAATTGCTCATTAGAGAATCAATATTACTTTAAGAAAAAGATATAATTAGAAAGGTATAACGGACTTTATAACCTAACTCTAATTATGAACTACTCATAAAGGATCATACCATATGCAATAACTATATCGATGGACACTGAGATTTCAGTCTGTGCAATACATTTACATTTCGAGAGTGCAGCCTCAAGTTTTTAGTGTAGTAACTTCAAGGTTAATAACCATGGAATTTTTTTATTAAAGAATTTAATTAATATTTCTAAGTACTATTTGAGCTCAAAATTGTGGGTCCATTAGATCCTCTTGCTAGCCATTTATGGTTATTGGTAACAAGGGTCACAGTTAATTAATTGGATAGTCTAATTAATTGTGTTACGAAAGAGACACAATTAAATTCAGAGAACTAATTAAATAATATGATTATTTGATTAGTATATTAATACTTGAATAATATTGATAATTAAGAATCATTAATTATTTAATTATTAATAAGAGGATACATGTTCGAACCATAACTATTAAAAAAGGATTAAAGACAATAAAGATTATTTTAAATCCTAGAGGTCATAGGTTCAAGTTCTAATAGTGACCAAATTAAAATAAAAGGTTATTATGATTTTTGTATCTCTAGTTTATGTTTATCCACTAGTTTTTAGAATTACTAACTTTAGTCCATTAGTTCTCTGATAATACAAATTCGAGTCCCTACCGTCCAATTCTCTTAGATTTTTGTTGACTTCTGTTACGTCGACAAGGGCAATATGGGAAATGTGAAAAACGTTTCTAGAAGCTGTCTGGAACAAGGGTAAAAATAGAATTTAATAATGTAAAAATTCAAAAAATTTAAAATTAAAAAAATCAATATTACAAATAATTAATCTCTGTCACCAAACCCAGTCTCTCTCTCTAAACCTCTCGTGAATCTCCATCTCTTTATCATCATCATCATATCATCATTACCATAATAACTTCTCCACGTATCTCCATTGATGGAGAACATCACCGGCCACCAAACTAGATCTATTCTTTATTACTTTTTTAATTTAAAAAAAAATGTTTTTTTAACAAAAAAACATAACCATCGCAGTTCTAGGCAAAAAAACTACATTCAAACCCTATCTCTCTCACTCTATCTCTCTCTTTATCCCCATCACCACCATCATCGGATCTTGTTGAAGCTTTTATTGAACACCGGATCTCTCTCCATCACCATCAGGTCTTGTTGAACACCAAATCTTCTTTATCAAATCTTCTTCATCTCTTCATGGGTTCACGTCGGACCCACGATCTGGTGCAGATCGAGCGTCTGGTCCCAAACCTAGACCAGATGATGTTTGTTCTATCAGTTGGGGCATAGATCGAGAAAGAAGGTTGGGAAGAAGTTTGTGTTCTTGAGAAAGAATCGGTTTGGGCATAGATTCGATGAGCAAGAAAGAGGCGAGGGTAAAGAGTGGGTTAGATTTGGCCACCGACAGTGGTTTGGTTCAACCGGAGTTTGGTGTTGGTTTGATTCGGCCACCGGTGTTGGTTTGTGTATGGATTTGACAGTACTGGTGTGGAACCTCTTGTTGAACACCAATACTTCATTTTTTAAATTAAATTTGTGAACTGTCAATTTGGTGGTGAATTTGGATTGTTATATGTTTTATAAAGAGATGAATTTGGTGGTGCTGATTTGGGCGGTTAACAGTGGGTGTGGTTGGGTTTGATTTTGTTTGGGTTTGGGTCTTTTGGGATGTCTTGTTTTGAGATGAATCAGATGGTTTGTGGTATGGTGGTTAGGTTTAATTTTTTTTTTTGTATGAAGAATTCTGGAAAATTTTTGTTTTATTCTATTAGTGTTGATTTGATTTGTTTAGTGTCTGAGTTTGTTTCGATCCGGAAGACTCAGATTAGTGTTGTTTTTGTTTTTTCATATTTTATTTGAGTAAATACAAAATTACCATATTGCCTATTACCAGAAATCTTCAGGGTATTTTGATCATCGTACCCTTTAACAATGTCAGTCTGGGTATTTTTACTGAATTTCTAACGAAAGGATTAAAGTTGGTAATTTTAAAAATTAGTAGGTCAAACCTAGATAAATATAAAATAGAGAGACTAAAATGTTAATATCCTTAAAATAAAATTTGGAATCGCATTTTGACTTAAAGAACTGAACCTATGATCCTGATATAAATAGATACTTATCATGAAACAATAAGGAACGAAACAAAAACCTAACGCATAAAGGAGGGATGCAGCCAAAAGCAAAAGAAAAAAGAAAAAAAGAAAAAGGTTTCCCTTATAGGAGCCAGCCGAACATAAGGAGAATGCAAGGGGTTATCTTCTTAATTTCTGTAACCTTCATCTAGTCATGTCTGTATCCGCGACATGCCTAGACATAAGTTATCAGACCGCGGGTCATAGCTCGGAAGGTTTGATGGTGAAATCGGAATTGAAGTATTAAGAAAACAATCAAGTATACTTCAAGTTTTTTTTATATACATGTATATACAAAATCCGGTCCCAAAAATATGTTTTCTAAAGGAGATTTTTTTGAAGTCATATATACATTCCGCTGCAATTTTTGTAATCAAAGCCCTTTTTTTTTGTTGCTACAATTGATATTAGAGCCGGGTCTTTATATATACATGGAAAAACTTAAGTTGTTTTCTTCTGATTTCATTATGTATGATATGTGTAGGTATAATCTAGGCTTTTATGACTGTTATATATATATATATATATATTATAAAAATATGGTTGATCGTTAATTATATGGTTTGATGAGTTATATGATTATAGTTCTTTTAATTCATCTATATGATCAAGAAAGCCAATTTTTATGGTTGTTCTTGATATATGTTTTGTACGTATTTTTTTCATGTTATGCTGCAAAGAATATTGTGATGTTAGAAAGGATTCGGAAAAAAAAGGCCGCCCTATGCACACAAACAGCTGTCGCGCACGACAAGCAAAGTGCACCAGGTGTGTGCGCGGCTGTCTCTGCTGCAGCAGCGTGTTTGCAGGCGCAGGGCGGTTTTGAGCCGTACTTGGACCTCGGTTACGTGTTAAAGTAACACTTGGGCCTTGATATAATAGACGGAAGCCCGTTAGAAGCCAAATGGACAGCCTTGAAGCGTCCAAGGCTATTGCGTGCATCTTCGCGCATGTACGGCCTTGAGGCTTACGAAAAGAGCGTGGGCTTCGTGGGTGGTAAATATTCTGCTGGAAAACAAGTGATGAGCCTTAGGGTTCAATCCATGAGATGGATCACTTGATATAAATCAAATTGGACTTGGTTAGGAGCCAAAAAGATTCAAAAAGGTGGACTTGAAGAATATTGAAGACAATGGATTTACAAAAAGACCAAGGAATGCCTTGGATTATTTTTGTAATTAGAATTGTTTAATTTAGATAACCCATCGTACTCGGTCAAATCATGTATGTTTATTTTTTTTTAAGTCATGAGATGATTTATATTTCTTAAAGCATTGTCATACATAAGAATGCCATATAGATTAGGTGTGTCTACACTTGCATTATTATAACATATCATTCATACATAATTGTCATGATTTATGTGTTTTATTTTTAATGAGATTAAAATAGGAATTTCACATAATTGGCTATCAAAAATGAGATTAGTTTTTAGGAGTAAAAACTTGGTAACTCTCATTAATAACTAATCTTTTAATTAAAGAGTTTAATTAGTTAGATTAGTTAGGCCAATACATTATTAGGATTAATTCGATTAAGGCCGTAATAATAACTGGATCGAATAATGTGTTTTTTTTGTTTTAATAGTTAAAACTTGGTAAATTTCACATTTAATTCAAATCTATTTAAATATTTTACATAGATTAGAATTCCAATAATAAATTAGATTTTTAATAGTTAAAAATCGGGTATTTTATTCCATGTTAATAGGATAAGATTCTAGTAACATAACCTAGAAACTTAGATTCTTCTTAGCGATTAAATCTAAGTTAATATAGGGATACCGAGTTTCAATACTCGTAGTAATTAGAAATCCCTAACCTTAAAATAGCAAGTGGGAGAGGGATATATGACATCACATCTCGCAGTCTCCATCGTTTGTTCGACACCGTGAGATTCAAGTGGGGCCTCGTTTTGTTTCTATCCTCCTTAAGGAATGTGTCAACGAGAATCAATACCAAGGTTGACTTCCTAACGGATATGATTTCTAGATGTATTTTAGGATTGACTGACCCCAAAGGTAGTAACTCTTAAGTTAAGTTCATGAGATCTAAAATGATCGGTTACACTCACAAGAACTTAGTTAAATGATTAGTTAAAATCCTGACTAAAATAAGTGATGGTTGAATGATATAAGAATAAAGAGTTATTGTGGTGTATCATTCGACTGAGAATGTCTTGATCCAACATGAAAGTACTTGAACCACCCCAAGGCGGCACTTGCTTATGGAATGTTGGATTGTCGTCGCATATAAACATTTTTTTAGGGATTTTTCTTATTCATTAAACATGTTCATGCATCATGTTTAATATTATGATGAATCATAACACATGATATGAATGTATGGAATGAATGAATTTTTATTTTATGTTTGTTTCAGCAATGTCGTCTGCACCACTTCAAATACTTGCTAACGAAAATTTAACAGGGGAAAACTACACTAAATGGAAGAATAACATTAATGCAATCTTGGTCTGCAAAGACCTAAAATTTGTGTTTATGGAGGAATGTCATCCACAGCCTGCATCCAACGCAGCACGAGCTATTCGTAAGGCCCACGAGAAATGGGCAGCTGATGAAAAGTCCCGTATTTATTTGAAAGCTAGCATGACCGATGTACTTGTTTCGAATCATGAAACAATAACTATAACTTATGAGATGATGAAATCATTACAGGCCATGTTTTAGCAACCTTTTGAGAAAAAGTGATACGAAGTTGTTTGTTCCATAATGCTTACTCGCATGAAAAAGGGAGAATCAGTTCGGGAACATGTCCTGGGCATGATGTCCCATTTCAATACAGCTGAAGGAAATGGTGGGGCCTCACCAAGATAGGTTTGGGAAAAATACCTGGAGTTCAGTCCTTTAGATTACGAGCCGAGTTGAATATGTCAAAGGCAATGGACTACCCGAAAGACCTTTGTGGTAGGAGATGGAATTGTTATACATATTGACCCTCTATCTGTTATACAACTATCTTTATTTTTCTTAACATCTTCTTGCACTGTTACTAGGTTATGATACCTTGCATGATGATCACTGGGTGTTATGTAATTTATTCCCGTCTGATGGGAAGATAATTATTTACAATTCAATGCGGAAATCAACCAAATTGAATGTGAGGAGTCAAGAAATAAGTAGCCTGCTAGATGTGGTTCCATCAACGTTTCACTGCACTGGATATTACAAGTGTAAATAATTACCATCGGCGACCAAACTATTCGTTGTTGAACCTGTTTTGAAAGATGGGTATATCCTTTCTTGTTTAGGTACTGTTGTTAGTAGAAATGAAGTCTCATTAAACTTAGGCCCAGTTTGGCATTGTTGTACTGTGGGAAAAATTGTTTTTGACTTTGTTGTAGGGGAATTGCTTTTGGATTTGTTGTGAGAATAATCAGCTGAGTGTTTGGTAAACTGATTTTTAAAGTGTTGTGAAAACCAAAAAAAATTTCAATGTGTTTGGTAAACTGTAAGTAAAAATTGTTATGATCGTGCAAAATTACTAGAAATGACACAAATGAATATTTAAGATGTTTTGAAAATAAATGATTTGTTTTATTTTTATGTGACCAAAATCATGTTATAAAATAAATAATTTGTTTTACTTTTGTGTAACCATAAACTTGTTATAAAATAAATAAATAAATTTTGTTAAAAAATGTATAATTTTAATTTAATATTTGTTTTTTTATCTATTGCCACATATATTGGAATATATCAAGAAAACTAGTAAAATTTGATTCAAGGATTCATGAGATTAGACAATTGAAATGGACAACTGTTAGGTTTTTGGTTTGTGTTGGCATTATTCCATATCAAAACAATGTTTCACTTGTATTGATTAGTGGTCTTAAAATTGATGATAATTCAAGCTTCAAAGAATATATGGCAACTTATCAAGCAAATACAAGTCTTCAAAGAGAAATGTGCTTCATTATTCAACAAAGGTATATGTAAAGACCTCATTTCTCTTACAATGCTTAGGCACATACACACACAATGCATCCATATGTACTCTGCATCGTTGTGCTCATTTTTTATAACACATTCACACACTTGATATTGAATGCTCATGCATTGGTGCTAAATTAACTAGTTTTGGAAAAATGCATGTATGTGGACTTTGTCTAAGAAATAAGCATTCTTGTGTGATATGTGTTTGTAAGTTTATATGTTTGTTTAACATGGATCTTGGACTTGAATTTGGTCTTATATTGTTCTTTATTGAGTTCCGATCATTTCAGTTACTCATACATTAGATTTCGAGTTCAGTTACGAAGCTTTCTGGTTATTTTGCATGCATTGTCTTCGTCTTCGTATATTGAGTCGAATTCATAATTTTTGGTCAAAGTTTCATAGAAATCCATGTGCATGAGAGTCCCAGTTCGTAACCTGAAAGCATATTTGAATCCGAAGTTCAGAGGCCGGAGAACGGCTGAAGAACGTGAGAGTAGCACAAGGGAAATGAGCAATAGCCAAAAGGCCATCAAGCCCATCTTCCCGAGATGGCGCATGGCCATCTCGGGTAAGATGCCTTGCTGCCTTTGAGATGCCCACATGTAATCTCGGGGATGCAGTAGGTAATGGGGCATTTTAGTATTTGAATCCCTTTATGTTAATAGCAAAATTTGGCTAGGGGACCAAAGAGAATTTTCCACTCTCCTAGCTCAAGTCAAAACCCGAGTTTACCATTCATTGAACCCCGAGCGAGCCATAAAGATACCCCGTGGAAGCAAGGAGGGGTCCTCAGGCTTCAGAACTATTAGGAATGGAACCCAACACGATCAGGTCGAACCCCTCACTTCTACCCGGGAATTCAGACATAACCCGATACGTGGTTATCCAGGCTTCCCGAGATCACCTATCATGGAACCCCGGTTCTTGGAGTCGAGCTCCAAAACCACCCCATAAAAGTAAGGAAATGTCTCAGAGCTCAGGAAGCACTCGAAGTAAAGGCCGACAAACATAGTGAGCTCCTCCCAGATTAAGGATTCCTGAGGTCAAATCTAACTCGTAGCCTGAACCAGAAGCCCACCGACCTTTCCAGAAGCCTGCTGTCCCCACCAGATGTGAAAAGAGAGCCTTTAAATGGATCAGATTCGTGCTATAGTTAATGCTCCAATTCATTAAGGGACACTTGTAACCTACCTGGACATGAAAGAAGAAACTTGCCTAATCCATACTACCCCCAGAAAGTGCCCACAAGGCCATTCCAAGCTTCTGGGTCAAGAACTAAGGCATAGGACTAGATCATATCTACACTCCAACGAACATTAAAACTCTGCATACGTGTAAGATAAAAGATTGAGTCTAAAGAGGAAACAAACTTATCTCCACCAACGATAGTCTTGAGTCCGTTATTTATTTGAATTCAACAACTTTTAAATGGAGGATCTCACCCGATAAGGAGGGAACAGATTCAGAGAATCATGGCGAGAGATACACCCGTTCAAATGACTTGGATCATGTATAAAAAAGAAAGGTGTGAGGAAAAAAATAAGGACATATAGATCAATAGATTGAACAGAGATTCAAAGAATTATGCCGAGCCTAAATTCTATTATCAAAACACGGCCACCATTGTATCTACTATTCGACAGGCACCAGGTTGCCACCCTTTTATGCCCTAGAGAGATTGTGAGTGTATTTTAGAGATTTTTGTATACCATAAGTGACCAATAATAAAATTTTCATTTCCCATCATAGTAGCAATCGAATATTCATATCTATCCTAACAGGTCAGGTATCTAAAGTACTGACCCCGACCACCACCTCTGTGGTAGTGGTCTCGAGGGTGTTAGTTGAAATTTTTCATCTTAAGCAAATTTCCCATTAACACTTTCTACCGCCGTCTGTAGGAACAAACCACACCGTTATTTTAACACTTACAAATTTATTGTTTTATAGTAATTATAAGGCTCTGCTCCTCACAGGGATAACTTGAGGCTTTGGAACAACCTTCAAAGGCATCAACGTGAAAGACCCCGAAGAAAGGAAAAAAGTCTAGGCACAGTAGCAAATTTCTGGTCCAGCCAACCCTTGTGCGGGCTTCTGGTCCTCCTATGATAAGCCAAGCCATGCTCGATCAACAGACGGCGACCCTTGTGGAAAATATTTGCCTTCGCCTGCTCGCTGAGGCATCGTGGTCCAGCCAGCAAACCCCAACTCACAGGGGGAGCCTAGCAGGCCCGGAACCAGGACACCTGCCTTCGATCGCCTGGGACCTCCTCCTCCGGAGCCCGCTCGTGAGAGGGCTGGTCTTTAACCATCAATCCGGGATAGATTATGTCCCATGCCCCCACGTCAGGGTAGACAATCACATTACCAACCCAGGCCAGTTAAATCTGCAGTAGATGTCTTGCCCTGGCAACAACAAGAGGCTCATTTCCCCGATGGCATTAGGGAGAGAAGGCCGGGCTAGAGAGAAAGGTAGCCAAAAAAGCCACTGAGCAGACCCCGCTCATAAAAATGACAGGATGGAGGTCGCCAGCTCATCTGAGGAATTTGATGTCAACTCAAAGAAACCTGGAAACAAGCGTCTGAGAGATCACCTGACAAGATTGCAGAAAGAGGTCCAGCTGATGAAGGCGAGAAAGCATAAGGAGGATAAGAAAGATCCGTTGAACGAGATGGACGTTCTCTTCACTAGAAGGATCCGGGAGGCGGAGCTCCCCTCAGAAATTTAAGATGCCGACCGATAAATTCTCTGGAATGGAAGACCCCTTAAGCCACCTAAAGAGCTTCGTCCAGCTAATGGAAGTCCAAAATACCACCAGGACTACCATGTGCAGGATGTTTCCTACCACCCTAACTAATTACACCAAGACTTGGTTCAGAAAGTTGTCTGCTGGTAGCATATATTCGTTTACAAAGTTGTCAACCGATTTCTACTCTCAGTTCCAGGGGGTCAAACTGCGTCCAAAGGACACCATACACCTACAGTATGTGATTCAGGACCGAAATGAGACATATATTGAACGCTTCCATAAGGAAGTCATCCAGATGGAGGTCTTCACTGAGAAATAAACCCTGGCCAACTTCAAGAGGATCTTGTGGACGGACAAGTTTTTCCTATCCTTTGCCAAACGACCTCTGGAAACCTACCAGGAGGCCTACGATAGGGCTCTAGAGCAAGTTGAAATCGATGAAAAACTTAGGATCAAGCTGGAACATGACGATATGAGGACGATAAAGCGACAGAAGAAGGAAGCACCCAAGCCAGAGCCAGCTCAGAAAAACCAGAACAAACCCTACAATAGGTCGACGTACCAATTTCCCATTTCTCAACTCAAGCCAGAGAGGTATCCAACAAGGAAAACTCCTCCACGGCCTTCGTCTCCTCTACCAATGACGGTAGCCCCTATAGCTCGAAACAAGAGAGGCTATGATCATTACACCCCTTTAAACGTATCTCGTGAAAAAAAATTATCTCACCATTCGGGATAGGGGACTACTACAGAAGCCCGTACCCATAAAAGCTCCGGTTAATAGGAGAAATCGATATAAGTACTACGACTTCCATGAAGATGTGAGACACAACACCTCAGAGTGCTATAACCTGCGCAATCTGTTGGGGTTTATGCCCTAAAGATGTTATTTGCAAATGGATTTATGAAATAAATAAAATGAAAAGTTTAATTCATTCTTGTTGTGTTGTTTATTTTATAACTTGTGCATATATTTAACATCCAAGATTGTCGGATGTAATCTCGAACTGTGTATATGAGTGTCATATATGAATGGATACAGTAAGAGACGTGCAATCTAAAGAGTCCATAGATAGCAAATAAAGATGTGTACTTTATTTTTTGTTAATCTATAGTTGAGGTCCATTCCGTAATGTACGATGATTCTATCTTGAATCATTCATATGAGATATGGGAATGGAGGCACCTTGTATGATGTGATCATCATGGACTGGACCATGATCTATATGAATCTCTCACCATGGTCCGTTTACCGATGAGATTCATATATATCAACTAATGATGGCTATATGTGGGTGATCTTAATCCTGAGTGTCTTATCGATTCCTTCAGGTTAGATCGTGGTCTTTGATATACCATGGGTGAGGTTGGATGCTGTTCCCGATCAATATGCTCCGTATGTTGGGATTGTGGTTTGACTTGTGGCTATGAAGGTTTATACACAATAGTGGAATCCACTCCTTCTTGTGAGAAGTAGATGTTAGTTTTCTTAAGGGTTGATTCGGGGCTTGGACAATATGAGTGCTCTCCTAATTCTGTAAGGAAATATGATTTATTGTTCATTAGAGAATCAACGGTACTTAAATGATATATATAATTAGAGGGGTATAACGGACATTATGATCCAGCTCAAATTATGAATTACTGTGGAGGATCACATCATGTGTAATAGCTATATCGATGGACACCGAGTTGTATCAGTCTGTGTAAAAGCGTTTGCAGTTGAGAGAGTGCAGCTTCGGGTTTTTGGTGGAATAACACCAAAGTTAATAATCAAGGAATATTAATTAAAGAGTTTAGTTAATGATTCTGAGGATTATTGGAGCTCAAAATACTGTTGGTCCATTAAGTCCCCTTGCTAGCCCAATCGACTTAGGTAACAAGGGTTACGATTAATTAATTGGATTGTTCAATTAATTGTGTTACAAAAGTGACACGTATATATTCGAGAATTAATTGAATAATGAGATTATTTAATTAATGAATGTTAATAGTTAAATTAATTAAATAATTAGATTATTTAATTATATTGATAATTATGAATTATGAATTAATTATTAATTGGAGGGTGTTAGTTGATATATGGATTTAAGTGAAGATAAAATAATATGATTATTTTATTTTACTAAATCATTTATCTTAAGTATTTGAATTTAAGTTTAAATTTTAAATACTTATTATCACTTTTAATATATTAAATGTAAGAGATTGCGTTGGATGCAATTTAGTGTGTGCACATATAAGTGTTTGTATAAGATACAAATATATATATATAAATAAGAGAACACAAAAAAAAAAACTTGCAAAAGAAATTAAATAAGCATGAGGTGCAATTGTTTTTTTTTTTGGTGCGTGAAACAAGACGAAAAAAAAACTATATATATATATATATTGTGCTTTGTGTGCAGTGAACAAATATATATATATATATATATATATATATATATATATATTGTTTCATGCTTTGTGTGTTTTTAAAAGCACATAGAAGAAAGAGTTTTTTCAATTCTCTCTACATCTTTTATTCAAGTTTCTGAGACCGTGATGCGTCCACACGCAGTTACCAGTCCCGGGAGATAGTGAGAAAGATCGAGTGGTTTAGACAGGAACACATTGTAAAGTGAAGGAGTCTCCAAACGTTGGTAAGATTGGTTCAGACAGGAGCATATCGTAAAGTGAAGGAGCCTCCAAACGTTGGTAAGATTTTCTTCTTTTGATTATATCGATTTCAATTTCCTGTGTTTACATATTGTATGTATTAGTTTCGAAAAATAATTACGATCCAAAGTTCACTGGTTCCAGATATAGATTATGATATGTATAAAAAATTTAAAACCTTACTTCCGCTGCGTGACCGGTTAACGGGGTTCCAACAATTGGTATCAGAGCAAATTTATTTTTCGGAACAGGAAATTGTTTTCGATGCTCTTGTATGTATGAATGTGTAGGCACCATCTTTATGATTGTATGAATGTTTATAATTAAATTGTTTAATTTAAACATGGTTGATCGTAAATTTTTATGGTACTGTGGATTTAGGGTTTATGGGTTGTATAATTTTTTTTTATTTTTTTTTACTGTTATTGTATTGTAAATAAATATAATTGTAATCTGTAAACAAAGAACTAGAAACACGCGATGCCAAACATTGTTCACCGGCACTGTTCACAGCGATACTGTTCATGGGCATTGTTCATACGGTACTATTCACATCTTGTACAATTCCGTTGGCAAGTGTTGCCTAGTGTGTTGCGTGTAGATTTCCCGTTTCAGATTCATGAGATGAATCGGAGTGACATGAAGAGACTAGAATATATTTGAAGTTATTAGAAGACCAAAGAATGCCTTGGGAATTTTTTTGTAATTTTAGATTCCAATTTTTTAGGTTAAATAATCCACAGTACTCGGTCAATTCATGTATGCTTTATATTATGTGATGATAAAAGCATTGCAATACATGTGTATGTCATTTAGATTAGATGTGCCTACACAAATATATTTGATGTCATACATGCATCATATCCTGATATATTATGTATTTTTTTTAATCTGATTAAAATGGGCAATATACATAATTGGCTATGAATAATGAGATTAGTTTTTATTGGTTAGAAAACTTGGTAATTCTCATTATAATTAATCTAGTTATTAAAGAATTTAATAAGTTAGATTAATAGGGTCATTTATTGTAATTAGGATTAATATAATTAATTACCCAGTAATAAATGATTCGAATAATGTGTTAGAGTTTTAATTGTTAAAACTTAGTAAACACTATTATAATAATCTGACCTTAGTAAATAGTTTACTGAATCTTAGATTGTTCACTAATAGATTAGATTTTTAATTGTTAAAAATCATTAATAATTTATTATTTAATTAGAATTTGGTTCTAATTAGTTAATTTGCCAGATAACTTGGTTAAAGTTAGTCGTTTAATCCTGTAAAGTCTATGTGCATTAACGGTTAATAGAAAACCCTATTTTTAAAATAGTGAGTGGGAGAGGGATATATGACATAAATATCCCACGGTCTCCATCATTAGTTCAACACCGTGAGATCCGAGTGGGGCCTTGTGACGGCTTTGCTTTCGTCCTCCCTAAGGAGGGTTTTCACAAAGGTCAATACCAAGGTTGACTTCCTAACAGATAGGATTTTTGAGGGTATTTTGGGATTGACCGACTCTAAGACGGCAATTCACGAGTTAAGTTCGTGAGATCTGAAATGGTGGGTTACACTCACAATGGTTTTGATTAAGTTTGTTAATTAAAAACCTGATTGAATAAACGATGGTTGAATGATATGGAATAAGAGTTATTCTAAAATTTTATTTGATTGAGAATGTCTCGGTCCAAGATGCAAAGACTTGACCGACCCTAATGCGGAACTTCTTTGTGGTATGTTGGATTGTCGTGTTATGGTAACTAGTTTTAGGGTAGTTCTAGTTCGTTAAACATGTTCATGCATCATGTTTAAATTTATGCCAAAACACTAGCACTCGTTTTAAATAAATGACTGAATGAATGTTTTATTTATTTTAGCAATAATGTCTTCTGTATTACTTCAAATTCTCTTAAACGACAAATCAACCAGTGATAACTATACTAAGTGGAAACTTAACATTAATGCAATATTGGTCACCAAATACCTCAAGTTTGTGCTTATGGAGGAATGTCCTCTAGCGCCTACTACCAATGCCACATGAACTGTTCGTGAGGCATACGAGCGATGGGTCTCATCTGATAGGTAGGCCTGCATATATCTGTTGGCTTCTATGACAGACGTGCTTGTCACAAAGCATGAAGCAATGACTTCAGCATTCGAAATCATGGAGTCATTGCAAGTTATGTTCGGGCAGCCCTCCGAGAAAAAATGACATGAAGCTGTTCTTTCCGCTATGCTCGCTCGTATGAAGGAAGGAAGGTACGTCATTTTGGGAACATGTCCTGAGCTTGATGTCCTACTCTAATAAGGCAGAAGTCAATGACGGGGCCATTGACAAACCCAGTCAAGTGAGCATCATACTGACGATTCTTTCGAAGAGTTTCAATCAGTTTAAGAGTAACTACGAGATGAACAAATTAAGGTTCAATCTCACACAGTTGCTCAATGAGCTCACTACCTTTGAGTCTTTGCCTAAGGACAACAAGGGCAAGACCGGTGAGGCAAATGTTGCCGAACCATCTTACTTTAATAAAAAGAAGAGAAAGAGGTCTACTGGGAAAGCGAAGAGTAAGCCCAAATCCAAGTAAGCCCAAAGCAAGAAGAAGTCCAAGAAAAGTAAATATGATTTACTTGTTCTTGAGTCGTGTTTAGTGGAAGATGACTCTTCACACTGGATAGTTGATTCGGAGGCCACTAACCATGTTTGTTCTTTTTTACAATGAACTGATTCTTAGACACAGCTAGAGGAGCAAGTCTTTTCAATACGTGTGGGGTCAGGGGATGTCGTGTCGGTACTAGTAGTGGGCGTAATTAGATTACGTTTTTGTAATAATTATATATTGTTGGACAATATTTTTTATATTCTTGGATTTACACGGAATTTGACTTCCGTTTCTAAGTTGTTAGAACAAAAATATTATACTTCTTTTAATAATAAGTCTGTTATTATTGGAAAGAATGATTTGAATATTTGTTCAGGAGTTAATGAAAACAATTTGTATGTGTTAAGACAGTTAATACATACTACACTGCTCAACACCGAAATGTTTAAGGTTGAAAAACCAAAAACTAAACGACTTAAGATTTCTCCAGATAATGACACGTATCTCTGGCATCTAAGGCTTGGTCATATCAACCTTGACCGGATAGACAAACTAATTAAAAATGGACCTTTAAGTGAGTTAAAGGTTGACACCTTACCTGTCTGCAAATCTTGTCCGGAAGGTAAGATGACTAAGAGACATTTTACTGGAAAAGGGCTTAGAGCTAAAGAACCGCTAGAGCTTATACATACAGATGTCTGTGGACCGATGAATGTTAAAGCTAGGGGTGGTTACGAGTATTATGTCACATTTATAGATGACTACTCAAGATACAGATACGTCTACCTGATGCAACGAAAGTCAATTTTTTTTAAAAGTTCAAAGAATTCCGAGCTGAAGTTGAGAATCAATTAGGTAAGGCTATCAAGTCACTACGATCGGATCGTGGAGGTGAGTACCTTAACCAAGAGTTTGAAGACTTCATGTTTGAGCATGGCATAGTTTCCCAACTCACAGCTCCCGGTACACCTCAGCAAAATGGTGTAGCGGAGAGGAGAAATAGAAGCCTGATGGAAATGGTGAGATCTATGATTAGTTTCTCATAATTACCAAATTCCTTTTGGGGATGTGCATTACAAATATCGGCATACATTTTGAATGTAGTGCCATCCAAATCTATTTCTAAGACTCCCCTAGAGTTGTGGAATGGTCGTAAAGCTAGTTTGTGACATTTTCGCATATAGGGGTATCCAGCACACGTGTTGAAGAACAGAACTGGAAACCTAGACTCCAAGTCTGTTGTTTTCCTATTTATAGGATACTCCAAGGAGACCATAGGTGGACACTTCTATAGTTCTGAAGACAATAAAGTATTTGTATCGACAAATGCAACGTTTCTTGAGGACAGTTACATTAGTAACCATAAACCTCGTTCCAAGATTGTATCAAACGAGTTGGAGCCTGGTGAGACTAGTGTTTCATCAACAAGAGTTGTTGATCTACAAACATCTGAGAGTTAGATGGTTCCAGATCAGGATACACTACCACCTAGACTTAGTGATATTGTTGTGAGACAACTTGAACGCTATTTAGGTATAGGTGAGGGATAATGTGTTTTCTCTGCTGATAGTGTGGATGATCCGTTGACATTTAAGAATGCAATGGAAAATCTTGATAAAGAAGAATGGCTTAAAGCCATGAATCTTGAGATAGAGTCCATGTACTCTAACTCAGTATGGGATCTTGTAGACTTACCGGATGGTGTAAAACCCATAGGGTGTAAGTGAATCTACAAGAGAAAGAGATGAGTAGACAGGATGGTAGAGACCTTCAAGGAAATGCTAGTGGCCAAGAGTTATACCCAGAAAGAGGGGGTCGATTATGAAGAGACCTTCTTACCGGTAGCCATGTTTAAATTTATTAGGATTCTCTTATCCAATGCTGCCTATTTCGATTACGAAATTTGGCAAATGGACGTATTCTTGAATGACAATCTTGATGAGAGCATCTATATGATATAACTAGAGGGATTCGTGTCTCCAGATCAAGAGCAAAAGGTTTACAAGTTGTAAAGGTCTATCTATGGTCTTAAGCAAGCGATGATGTGATCAAAACCTATGGCTTTGAGCAGAACGTCGATGAGCCTTGTGTCTACAAGCGCATCATTGATAAGAAAATAGTTTTCTTGGTTCTATACGTAGATGATATCCTACTGATTAAGAATGATCTAGGAGTGTTGTCTGATGTAAAGGGCTGGCTGGCTAGCCAATTCCAAATGAAAGATTTGGGAGAGGTTATGTTTTAGGGATCCAACTTATAAGGGATCGTAAGAACAAACTCATAGCACTGTCTCAGGCATCATATATCGACAAGATTTTTATGCGATTTTCGATGCAGAACTCCAAGAAAGGTAATTTACCTTTCAGGCATGAAGTTCAGGTGTCTAAGGAACAGTGTCCTAAGACACCTCAAGAAGTTGAGGATATGAGATGTGTACCCTATGCATCGGCAGTAGGTAGTCTCATATATCCTATGTTATGCACGAGATCGGACATCTGCTATGCAGTGGGAGTAGTCAGCAGATACCAGTCTAACCCAGGATTGGATCATTGAGTTGCTGTTAAGACAATTCTCAAGTATCTTCAGAGAACGAGAGACTATATGCTATTGTATTCCGGGCAGGATTTGATCCCGTTAGGATACACGGATTCTGATTTTCAGTCAGACAGGGATTCTAGGAAATCCATGTTTGGATCAGTATTCACCTTAGGTGGTGGAGCCATTGTGTGGAGAAGTATCAAGCAATCTTGCATTGTTGACTCCACCATGGAAGCCGAATATGTAGCCGCTTGTGAAGATGCTAAAGAAGCTGTTTGGCTCTGTAAGTTCTTAAGTGATCTTTTTTAGTTGTTCTAGATCTGGATAGCCCCATCACACTTTATTATGATAACAGTGGTGCTGTGGCTAATTCCAAAGAACCAAGAAACCACAAGAGAGGGAAGCATACAGAGAGAAAGTATAATCTCATTAGAGAGATAGTGTAGAGAAGAGATGTGATCGTCACCAAGATAGCCTCACAAGATAATCAAGTTGATCCATTTACAAAGACCTTACCGGCTAAACTGTTTTTGGGTCACCTAGATGGTCTAGGGTTACGGGACATGCCTCACATGCTTTACTGCAAGTGGGAGATTGTTGGGGTAATTTGTAAATGGATTTATGTAAAAAATAAAAGGAAAAGTTCAATTCATTATTGTTGTGTTGTTTATTTTATAATTTATGCATATATTTAATATCTAAGATTGACGGATGTAATCTCGAACTGTGTATATGAGTGCCATATACGGATGGATACAGTAAGAGATGTGCAATCTAAAGAGTCCATAGATAGCAAATAAAGCTGGGTACTTTATTTGCGGTTAATCTATAGCTGCGGTCCATTCCGTAATATACGATGATTATATCCTGAATCATTCATATGAGATATGGGAATGGAGGCACCTTGTATGATGTGATCATATAGGACTGGGCCATGATCTATATGAATCTCTCACCAAGATCCATTTACTGATGTGATTCATATATATCAACTAATGATGGCTATATGTGGGTGATGTTAGGTTTTAGATTGTGTCGGCATTAATTCCGTATCAAAATGATGTTTACTTGTGTTGACGTCGATTTATGGATGTGTGAGAAATAGCCAACAAGGATCGGATTTTAGCTGTGATTTCAAAGAGAAAGAGAAGAAGAAAGTAATCGGACACTAGTTTTTTACGTGGTAAAACTTCGATGACCGGAGAAAATCCATGGGTGGTTGAATGATCAACCAAGCTAAAATCCACTATGAAATAATATAATTACAAGTCTCGATCCCTCTTTCTTTTCTCAGTATTTTTCTATGATTGGTGTCTATATCTGTGTGATGAGATTATGGGTTTATTTATATGTTTATAGAACCCTAATCTTCTTTGTACAAGTAATAAAAGATCTTTGTATTTAATTACGATTGTTTGCTTGTTCAAAGTGGTTTATCTTCTTTCCTGTTTCGGATACTTGTAGTGATACCAAATGAGACTCTAGTAATGTAATCCAATTAGGACTTATTTCCTTATGAGATTGTAGTCTTTTTGAAGAAATAAAATTGTTGCCTGATTAGAAACCCATCCTGCTTGATAATTCTGTTCTTCTAGGAATTCCTTTGATATGGATACCTTCGTGTATTTTAATGACTTCATTCGTGTGAGCTATGCTTTGGGCTTTTCTACTCGGTTTTCTTTATATTTGACCCGAGTAGAAAACAATATCTGCTGGTCCCGAGTGACGTCATCTGATCCCGAGTGACATCATCTGATCCCGAGTAGACAATGTCATCAATTAGCCCCGAGTATGTTTAACTGATCCCGAGTAGTATATGTCGCCAGTTGACCTCGAGCAGGTCTTGTTCAATATTTATTTATTTAAACTTCTCTTCTTTGGTGATGCCTTGCAGGACGCCTATTCGGACGTCCACCTGGCAAATTTATTCTCATTGTTAATGATGTGTATATTTGATACAATTTATATACGACAATACCCCCTTAAAATATTTTTACCGAACAAAATTTTTGTTTCGGGCAAAAGTATTTTAATCAATTCAATTTTTATTTCTGTGCCAGAGTATCATAATGACGTGTCTTAATGATGACCATGTAAATCCGATTTGCCCCCTTACGCGGGATCTTCAATGATGACGACGTTTTAGAATTCTGACGGTGAAAGCCTGTTCTCTTCTTGACACGTGTCCTTTACCGCTTCGTTTTTCGATTCATTTATTAGAAACGACCTCTGCGTCTCCTCGTGCGCCGCCTACGTCATCAAATCTTATCATAGATTTTTTCCGCCTTGAGACCCTAGGGTTTCGTGCTATCTCCCTTTTAAATTCTTCACTGAAGAGTTGCGTTTTTCCATTCTAAAAAAACTTGAAAACCAGAAAATCCTTTGCCAGCCTAGTTTTCTTCGCAGCAAATCACCTTTTTCCATAGGAGATTTCCAGATTTCTTCATTTCAAGGTTAGTGTTAATGAATCCGTCCTCTCGTCAACATTTTTTTACTATCGCTTTCGAAGCGCTCGATCGTGGAGATTTCCAACTGGTTTCCTGCGTTCGAAGATTGTTGGGGGAAATCCCTACGGATGAACCTCTATTTTTAGAAGTTGATGTTTCTGGGCTTCACCCTGACATCCAATTTTCTGTATCCAGTTCTTCATCTAGTTCTGAATCTGATGTTTCTAATCACAGGGCACCTCTGCAAAGGATGGGAAAACATCAAAGCAGAAGTGAAGTCCATAAGCATGGCTCAGACGACGTTCGGATCAGGGAGCAGACTGTTAACGAGAACGACGTTGAAGAGGCGTTCATCGTATCTCGTCTCACTTTCTCTGTTGATCACCCGAGTGGGTTTGACACCGAGCCGAATGTGGTCGGGGTGGATGAGATCGAGAAGTACCGTGCCCGATTCGATTTAGATGACTCGGTTGTTCTGGTTCCCGCTGGTGATAGAGCTGCGTTGAATCCTCTTATGGGCATGGTGGCCATCTATGGATCCATGCTCTGTTGCGGCGTCACACTTCCTTTTCAGCCGTTCATTGCCTGGTTTTTGGCTAAAGTAGGAATCGCCCCGACTCAACTGGCCCCGAACAGTTACAAGATTCTGATGTGCATGTGGCTCATGTACAGTCGGATGAATTTGTCGTTGCCATCTCTGAGTGAGATCATGCATTTCTTCACGCTGAGGCAGTTTGGCAAGACAGTGACCTATTTCCTTATGTCTAATCCATCAGACTGCTGGGTCTCCGAGGGGACAAAGGTGAATAGGGATATCGACACCTCTGATGACCCCAAAAAGAGGGGGTTTGTATGGGGATTCCCTTCATCCAACAAGTTCTGGAAGAACAGTTGGTTTTTTACTGGAAGGATTTTGGGTCTTGAAGTCACCCTCTCGGCTGGGGAAACTCGGAGGGTGCTGAAAGTTCCTCGCTTCTTCTATTCTCCCGAGGTTTAGAATAAGAAGAAGATTAATTTTAGCGACGCTGAGCTGACCAGACTTGCTCGGGCAAACATTCGAACGCTGGAGAAGAGAAGCAGGTCTTACCTTTTTAACCAGGCGAAGATGATAGAACTCGGCTTCTTCAACCAAATTTTGGCTTACCGCAGGCGATGTAAATGATCTTTGTAACCCTTTTTTTTATTGTTTATTTGCTTTTCGTATTCTAACGCGGTCCTTTATTTTCTAAGTGTACGACACCGATATTGTCTGCGACCTCCAAGCTCGCCAAGTGAAGTCAATTCTTTAGGTGAGCCGAAATGAAGCTTCTCGTCAGAGCAATGATGGTATTGCCCCGCCTAAGTCTGACGAGGAAACTGATGTTACCGAGGAGCAAATCCCTGAATAAGTCCCTGAGGACGTTGTTCAGCCGACCGCTGGAGAGACTAGTGGTCTGAGTTGCCCGATAGATACTCAGCTGCCTGATGATGGGGTGAGGCAGAGTAAGGGTCTTGAAGGACCTGCTGTGTTGTCAGACGCCAGTGATAGAGGTAATTCCTCCATGGGACAAGTACCTTCAGGTCCCAAGTTTTTTTAATCTTTCCGAGATGAGGCTTAGGAAGATCCCGCAGCTGATCTTAGCTTCCACCGTTCTCGGGCTAAGAAGCGGAAGGCAGTCAGCTCTCTAACTCACCCTCTCAAGGTCCCTCAGGTGGTCTATTTCATCAACTCCAGCGATGAATATATTGTGGCTGATATTCCCCCAAGCTTTGATGTTGGAGCATCGGTAAATGCAGAGACTTCGGAGCCGAACAACGGTTCCCTTGCATCGGCAGATGGGGAGACTTTGGAGCAAAACAGGGGTTCCCCTACCCCCGAGGTTGAAGATCAAGGGGCTGAACCCTTAGGGGTTCCTTCATATCCTTCTCCCCAGATATGCTGCGGGAGATGTCATCCGGTCGGGCTTTCATCGGGGAAGACCGCTGAGGTTGTTTTCGGGATGGCTCCCTGATAGACCTTCTTCAGAACGTTTTTAACGGTGCATCTTATGTAAGTTATCCTTAACTTCTTTAATTGTTTTGCTCGTTTTATTTGCTAGATTTTTAATTAAACTTCTTTGTAGATGGTGGCCGAGTTGGCTGAGCTGGTTCAGACGCAGCAACATCAAGCTGATAGAATAAGGCATCTCAAAGATCAACTGAAGGAAAGTGAGGATAGTCGTACTCGGGTTGATGCGGCTTATGAAAAGGAGGTGGGCTTTGCCCAAGTGTTCACTGACCACTGTTTGGCGAAGCAGGTTGAGGCTGAGGAGAAAGCTTCTTTGGCAGAGGAGAGGACAACTTCACTTCAAAAATTTGTTGTCATCTGCCCAAGAATCAATGCTTAGGCCCGAACTGGAAACAGGGCAGTCTAAGTCGGCGTATGAGCAGAAAATAGAAGACTTGAAACGACAGGCTCTGATGGTTGAGTCCCTATCCAAGGAGGCCAGGCTGGAACTCAAAGTTCAAGGGGTAGATCATTTCAAGAGATCCCCTGCCTATGATGCACTTCTCCTTCGGGAGTTTCAACTTGGGTTGGTTTCAGCTGGCGAGTTCTTCATGGTTAAGAATCGGGCAACTGAGAAAGCCCGAGCCAATTGGGAGCTGTCATTTAAAAATCATGTGGATCGATCCTTGGAATCTCTTACAACTCAGATGAAGGAGTGGAGAGCTTACTGTCGTAGCCGAGGCAAATAGCCCCATCCTATGCATTTGGAGGTTCCATCCGATCACTCTATCTCGACTTTTTACGCCAGTCAGGAGTTGGTCATGGAGGGTATGGTCCCTAATGTTGGACCGATCCCAATAGAAAACTACAGCCAATGGATGGACGATTCGGTCGACACGATTGCTTGGCCTTCCAATGAAAGTCTGCTCCGCGAGTACGAGATGGTGCCCGACTCGAGTATTGGCAAATCCTCACAACCTTGATTTTTATAGAATTTTCATAAGTTTTGTAGAAACTAACATTCTTTGTAATTCTTGTAACAATTCTTTTGTAAAGAATTCTTTATAACGATTCTTTGGAGAGATTAATAAAATCCCGAGTTTAGCTTCTGATTTCCTTGCTTCTAAGGATTCACTTTCAACTCAACTTTATTGTTACTGAGTATCTTTTTAAACCAGCTATTTCTGTTCGGGTAACTTAACCGAATATCATATTAAATCGATTTCTTTCCCTGAATTTTTTTTGCCGCCAAGTATCTTATTAAACTAGCTGTTACAATCTTTATGCCAAGTATCTTATTAAACTGGCTAACTCTGATGTTTCGGGTAACTTAACCGAGTATCTTATTAAACCGGTTGTCACCCGAATAATTTTAATGCCAAGTATCTTATTAAACTGGTTCTTGCAATCTTTATGCCAAGTATCTTATTAAACCGGCTAGTATTATTAACCGAGTCATCTTAAAACAGACAAGTAGGTTTATACTTGTGTTTCTTACACGGTTGCTACCCGAACATTACATCAAGGCTCACCATGATCATATGTTCGAGTCCTTACGCATTACCAAGGACGTCTCCCCAGTTATTATGCGCAAGGGTTTGCCGAATTTTTCTCGATAGCGTCCCGAGCTGGTGTATCGGGTTTGCCTTTTTGCTAAGGTCAATTGAACTTGCTTGGCTGGCATGCTCCTTCGAGCTTCTCAACCCATTTGGGAATCAATGGTCCCGAGTATTCTATTTGCATGTTCTTATTATCATGCCTGTCTTCCATATGTTCTTATTATCATATGCTTTCTTTCGCAAATCTTGAGTTTGATGCTTATTTACAACTGCAAAAACGGTTTTAAATTCCACAGTTAATATCTAACCTAACTAAAATTGTCATGACTAGAAAAAAGAACAAAAAATAATTTAAGGATAGAAAATCTTCAGATATTGGGCATTGCATGGTCGGGGTAAAACCCTTCGATTAGGTCGTGCAATCCAATATGCTCCATGGCCAGTTATTCATTTGACTTTGTACGGGTCTTCCCATTTGTTAGCCAGGGAACCAGCAGATTTATTTTTTGTGTTCAATGACACCTTCCTGAGTACCAGGTCTCCTAGCTGGAATTTCCTGATCAGAAAATGAGAGTTGTAATGGCGTGCTACTCTTTGTTGATATGCCATATTTCGTATTCAGGACTTTTCCTTTTTCTCTTCTAGCTCATCTAGACTTTGTAATAGCATATCAACATTCTGTTCTTCATCATATAGCTTAACCCGAGGTGACGCATATGACGTTTCTATAGGGATAACAACTTCCGTTCCAAACGCTAGAGTGAATGGAGTCTCTCCTGTTGAAGTTCTTGCTGTTGTCCGATATGCACATAATATCTCGAGAAGTTTTTCAACCCAGCTTCCTTTCTTGGCATCTAGTTTTGCTTTGATTGTATGCTTACTGATTTTGTTCACTGCTTCTACCTGCCCATTTGTTTGAGGTTGGGTAGATGTGGCATAGTAATTGGCAATCTAGTACTCTTTGCACTGCTGTCTGAATTTCAAATTATCGAACTGGATGCTGTTGTCAGTGATTATAGTGTTTGGGACTCCAAACCTATAAAGTATGTTCTTTTTCAAGAAATTTATGGTGTTTGCTACCGTGATATCACCAATGCTTCAGCTTCTGCCCACTTCGTGAAATAGTCAACGGCTACTATGGCATACTTCGCTCCACCCCCTGTCCCAGCTGGCATTGGGCCGATTAAATCCAAACCCCACATGGCAAATGTCCATGGGGATGTAAGGTTTCTGAGCTATTCAGGGGGTTGTTGGATATCATTACCAATCCTTTGGCAAGTATTGCAACTCTCTGAACATTGCTGCGTAAATGAGAATAGAGTAGGCTAATAATAGCCTTGCCTTAGTACCTTGTGTGCTAAACTTTTACCCCCAGTGTGGTTTCCGTAAACTCCTCAATGGATTTCCTGTAATATCCGATATGCATCCTTCGACACACATCTTTGAAGTGTTCGGGAGTACCCCATTCTGTATAGTTCTCCTCCAACCAATGTGTACTTTACTGATCTATACCTGTTACGTTTTGCTTGTAAGGGATCTTCTGGGAGCACGCATTCTTCCAGGAACGTTTTTAGCTGAGTCATCCAACTGTCTGGCAGTGTTTGGATTTCTAAAATTTATAAGTTTCTTGGTTCAGCTATGCTCGGTTTGAGGAGATGTGCAACCGGAATAGTCTTTGACTTGATTGTGGTTGTTGCTGAAGCTAGTTTGGACAATGCGTCTGCCTTTTCATTTCCCTCACTAGGGATCTGGACAATCTTATTTTTGTGAATTTTTGGAGGAGCTGTTTTGCAATGTCACGGTAGGCTATCATGCCTTCATCATTGGCTTGGTACTCGTCCAGGACTTGGTTGACAACTACCTGTGAATCACTGAATATCTGGACTTCATCTGCCCCGAGAGCTATGCAGACTCTGAGTCCAGTTAGTAGCGCCTCATACTCGGCTTGATTGTTGGTTGCTCTGAAATCGAACCTTATGGCACATTCGACATCATCTCCTTCTGGGATGCATACTACGATCCCTACCCCGCTGCCATGAGTATTTGAAGAGCCATCAACATACAATTTCCATGGAAATTTTTTTCCCAACATCATTTTTGCTTCCGGGTTTGGCTCTGTTAACTCTGCTTTAAAATCTGCCACTGCTTGCCCTTTGAGGGATGTCCTGGGGATGTAGTGGATATCGAATTCACTTAGCTCGATATCCCATTTGGTCAGTCTCCCCGAAATCTCTGGCTTCTGTAGAATTTGTTTTAATGAGCAGTTAGTGAGAACCTGGATTGTATGAGCCTGAAAATATGGCCTTAGCTTCATTGCTGCTGAAACCAATGCCAGTGCCATTTTATTTGCCTGTGAATACCTGGTCTCGACTGGTAGAAGTGCCTTGCTGGTGTAGTACACTGGCTTCTCTACTCCATCTTCTGTTCTAACTAGGACTGATCTTGCTGCTAATTCTATAATTGATAAGTACAAATGGAGTGTCTCTCCCATCTGTGGTTTTGAAAAGATGAGAGCCTGCCCTAGGTTTTCCTTGATTTTTAAAAAAGCCTGCTCGCACTATTCATTCCATTCGAGTCCTTTTCCTTTTTTAATTACTTTGAAAAAGGGTACGCATCTGTCTGTGGCATTTGAGATGAATCTGTTCAGGGAAGCTAAGCATCTTGTTAGGCGTTGTACTTTTTTTAGTGTCCTTGGTGAAGTCATTTTCGGTAAGGCCTAGATCTTCTCAGGGTTGACTTCGATTCCTCTTTAGTGAACTTGAAAACCCAGGAATCTTCCAGAGGGAACTCCGAATAAACACTTGTTCGGATTCAGCTTCATTTGGTATCTCTTCAAGACATCAAATGTCTCTCGTAGGTTTGAAGTATGCTTGTCTGCCGTGATGCTCTTGGTCAGCATGCCATTAATGTTGTCGTATGTGAATTTTACCAAGCATACACGTCATTGACAGGAAGGAGAAAATAGCCAGGTGGACGCCCAAATGGGCACTCAGGAAATATCCTACGAGGCATCGTTAAAGAGAAGAAAGCCCGAGTAAGCATATATTGAATGAAACCTACTCGGGAACAGTAACAACACTCGGGACTGGTTAAACAACGCTTCCACTCGAGCTCAAACGGCGCTACTCGGGACCATCAGGTATTACTCTTACTCGGGAATAAATACGACTCGAGTAAGAACTTGGTGCTTATTTCACACGGATTAAGTCATTAAATACGCGAAGATATCCATCAGGAAGAAATCCCAAATAAAATGGAACATTAAGTTAGAAGAGTCCCCAATCAGGAAATAACTTGATTTCTTTACGAAGATTACATTCTTATAAGGAAACAAGTCCAAATTGAACAGCACTACTAGAATCCCACGTGATTTCCATAAGAGACTCTGAAACAGGAAATAAGACAAATCAACCTCAAGCAAGTAACCGAATCATAATTAAATACAAAGATCTTGTATTACTTGTACAAAGCAGATTAAGGTTCTATAAGCATATAAATAGACCCATAATCTAGCTCCAAAATAAATAGCATACAACAATCATAGCAAATACAGAGAGAAAAAAGAGAGATCGAGAGCTTGTAAACATCATATTTTCATAATGGATTTTGGCTTGGTTGATCCTTCAACCACCCGTGGACGTTTCTCCGGTCATCGAAGTTTTACCACGTAAAACTTGTCTTCGTTACTCTCTCTGAATCTCTTTCTCTTTGAATCAATAGCAGAAATCCAATCCTTGTTGGCATTTCTGACATAATCTAGAAATCGAAGTCAACAATTGGCGCTAGAAGGAGGGGATTGAACCTTCGAACTTGTTAAAAGCAATGGCAGGAAGTAGAAGCAGTTCAGGGAATGGCCAAAAATCACCAGGCGATTTCCATATTGGCAACACGTCACAAGATCCTGCAGCAAACACAGAAAACCAGCCTACACACCTGGCAGGGATTCAACAAGTTCCTCCAACCAACAGAGATCTTACGCTGTGTTTTCAAGAGGCTTTGCAGCAATTGGTGACAGACGCAGCGAGGGAAGGGATTGATCTACTGGCTACAGGAGCACATACTCCCAATCCTCCACCAGCAAGGCTCCGTTCGGTGGTAATTGGACCAGGAATAACTATGCCAGAAACCAGAAAGAACTCTTCCCCAATCAACCCAGCTGGACAGGAAATTCTTGAAGAGGAACAACATCACCAGAGGCTGGACCACAATCAATCAGTACGCACTAGACACCGTAAATATGACCGGTACAGGGATCGGTTGTCATCAGAAGATAGCGATCGACCTCATAGAAAACGTCATTACGGAGTCATGCGAGAATCTCGGCATCAAAGTGAAAAGCCAGAAAGAATGTCAGTTACCCAACGGTTCAACCGTCGAGGAAGCCCGGTGGGGGACAGAGATGTCATGATCCAGAGCCTAATTCAAGAAGTCGAGAACAATAGGCATCAGATGGATGCCTTGGTCAGACGTTATGGCTATAACGATTTATTTGACGACGACTCAGACAACCCATTTACCAAGGAAATCTTACGGACCCCTTTCCCAGAAAGGTTCAGGATGCCGCACGTGGAGCAGTTTAAGAAAGACACAGACCCGAAAGAGCACGTGAGACGCTACAAAAGCGCCATGGCTCAGTATGCCCACAACGATCCCTTATTATGTCTCAATTTCCCATAAATTCTGGGAGACATGGGGTCGAGGTGGTTCAGAAGGTTACCTTCAGCAAGCATCAAGAGTTTCAGTGAACTAAGCGGGAGCTTCTTAAGGCAATTCCTAAGTAACATTCACAGGAAAAAGTCAGTGGCTCATCTTGCTCAAATAAAACAAGGGAAAGATGAGTCACTGAAGAAATATCTAGGGAGATTTGGCCAAGGGGTATCAGAGATTAGCAATGCAAACGATGAAGCCATAATCGCTGCATTTATCAATAATTTGCAGAATGGCCGGCTATCCTTTGATTTGAGAATAGCACAACTGACTAGATATGCTGACATGATAGATATGGCAGGAGGATACGCACTGGCCGAAGAAGAAGAATTAGCTACAGGGGGGAGCTATATGCACGGAGAAAAGCCCGAACAGAAGGATGTTGAAACCAAAGGACATAATCAAAAAGGAAAGCTAAAAGGGAATGGCAAGGAGAAAAACAAGGATGAGGGTAATGGTCTCAATGCCGAACGGTCCACAGAGAAATATCGAGGCAGATATACCAATTACACCCCTCTGCGGAAAAAACAAGAAGAAATTTTAGCCATCTTGGAAGAAAAGATATGGTGCAAGAACAGCGGTGACAATCTCAGTTCACCCGGAGAGATGCAACCAAGTATTGCAGATTTCACAAGGAAACTGGGCACGAGACATCAAAGTGTTTCAATCTCAGAGATTACATAAAGACTCTTATTCGGAAAGGGCATTTGTGGGATGTAATCTTAAAAATGATGAGAAATTAGAAACTAAGAAAGAAGTTAAGGCAGATCACTCTGGACAAAATCAATGGCCCAGTCACGAGGCCAATCAGGTAATACATACGATATACGGAGGACCTTCTACTGGAAAAGCAATAGAAGCAAGGAACGTAAACTCGGTTGAGCCAGACCTGAAAAGGGTGAAGGAAGGATGGGACCCGATAGTCTTTACAAAGGCAGATTCCCATGGCGTCGATGTTCGGCCTAATGACGCCTTGGTTATAAGTGTCCGGATTGGCCATTGGGAAGTCCGAAGAATTTTAATAGATAGTGGGAGTTCAACAGACATCCTTAATGTGGCCGTCTATGACCAGCTAAGGCTAGAACGAAAAGATTTACAGTCTTTCCATACTCCATTAAGGGGGTTTGGAGGGATAGAAGTCAGGTCACTCGGGACGGTAAAACTGACTGTGAAGATTGGAACAGCACCTTGCCAGAGGACTATCCTGCTCGACTTTGTGGTAGTTGACTTAGATAATTGGCCGTATAATGCATTATTGGGTCGGCCATTCCTGAATAAAACAAGGGATGTAACCGTCATTTATGCATTAATGATCAAGTTCCCGACAGACCAGGGGTTCGGGATAGTCAAGGGATCCCAAGAGATGGCCAGAAGAGCAAATCTGTCAGTATACAAAGGCAAGAATGATGCTGATCAGGTGTGCACCAAAATGCAGCCAAATCAGTGTAAAGAATCCTTATCATTCAAGTTGGATCCAAGGGAGGACTTAAATGAATCCAATAAATCCAAAGCAGAACCACTTGAAGTGATTAAAAGAACCAGATGAGGTGGCCAAGATCGGGGCTAACTGGGAGGAAAAATCAAGCAAGACCTCACCAATCCGCTTAAATAATACAAGTTCTCGGGAATAGTCGGTCATGGAGCTCATTGGATTGCTCGACTCAATGGAGGGGTTTTACCCCGACCATGCAATGCCCAATATCTGAAGATTTTCTGTCCTTAAAATATATATATTTATATTAAATATTTTTTTTTTTTTTTAGTCAGAACAATATTAGTCAGGGTAAATATTAAACTGTAATTTAAAACTTTGTTAATTTTTTGCAATAATAAATAAAACTACTCGGAATTTCTGAAAGGATAGCATCTAGCTCGGGATTTCCAAAAGAAGGCATATGATAATAAGAACATATGGAAGCAGAGCATGATAATAAGAACATGCAAATAGAATTCTCGGGACCATCAAATCCCGAATGGGCGGAGAAGCTCGTAGGAGTATGCCAGCCTAGCATGGTCAAAATGACCTTCACAAAAAGGCAAACCTGATGCACCAAACTCTGAAAAAATGCTCGGGAAGCTATCGGAAGAAATTTCGGTGAAATGCGTAGCTTTGTTGATGCATTTTTTTTTTAAAAAAAAGCTCAAAGATTCGGCAAACCCTTGTGCATAAAAACTGGGGAGACGTCCTTGGTATTGCGTAAGAAATCAAATGTATGATCATGGTGAGCCTTGATGTAATGTTCGGGTAGCAACTGGGTATGAAACACAAGTGTAAACTTACCTGTTTCAAGATGACTCGGTTAATAATAAAGAGTAAGTTTAATAAGATACTTGGCAATTGAAGTCATTCGGGTAACAACCGGTTTAATAAGATATTCGGTTAAGTTACCCGAACATCAAAGAAGCCTGTTTAATAAGATACTTGGCAATTGAAGTCATTCGGGTAACAACCGGTTTAATAAGATACTCGGTTAAGTTACCCGAACATCAAAGAAGCCAGTTTAATAAGATACTTGGCAATTGAAGTCATTCAGGTAACAACCGGTTTAATAAGATACTCGGTTAAGTTCCCCGAACATCAAAGAAGCCAGTTTAATAAGATACTTGGCAATTGAAGTCATTCGGGTAACAACCGGTTTAATAAGATACTCGGTTAAGTTACCCAAACATCAACCAGTTTAATACAGCACTCGGCAACAATCATCAATAAACAGATCAAGACCGTTCAATTCAAAATAAAATAGAATTTTATTGCTTCTAAAAGAATGGTTACAGTTCAAAGAATGGTTATGTACAAGTAAAAAATAATCAGAATTTTCTACAATTTTACAAAATTAAGGTTGCGAGGATTTCGAGCCTTTGCCAATACTCGGATCTGGTACCATCTCGTACTCAAGAAGCAGGCTCTCATTAGACGGCCAAGTGATATCGTCGACAGTATCATCCATCCACTGGCTGTAATCTTCCCCCGGGACTGGCTCGACATCTGGGACTACACCCTCAACCGACTCTTGACTTGCATAAAAGGTCGAGAGAGAATGCTCGGACGGAATCTCTAAATGTATGGGATGGGGCTCTTTGCCTTGACTACAGCAGTAGGCTATCCATTCCTTCATCTGAATCAGAAGAGATTCCTAGGACCGGTCCACATGATGTTTGATTGACAGCTCCCAATTAGCTCGGGTCTTCTCAGTCGCCCTATTCTTAACTTTGAAGAACTCGCCGGCCGAAACTAGCCCACGTTGAAATTTCGGAAGAAGTAGGGCATCGTAAGCAGGAGATCTTTTAAAATGATCCACCCCTTGGACTTCAAGTTCCAACCTGGCCTTTCGGGAAAGGGATTCAACTGTCAGCATTTGGCGCTCCAGATCTTCGATTTTTTGGTCATACGCAGACTTCGCCTGCTCCGCCTCCTGCTCGGCCTTGAGCATGGATTCTTCAGCAGAAGATAGAAGATTTTGAAGTGATGCAACCTTCTCCTCTGCCAGAGATGCCTCGTCCTCGACTTCAACCTGTTTCGCCAGACAATGGTCGGTAAATATTTGTACAGAAACGACCTCTTGCTGGTAAGCTTTCTCGGCTCGAGCACGACCCTCATCACTAGCCTTCAGCTGAGCCTCTAGACGCCTTATTCGATCGGCTTGATGTTGCTGCGTCTGAATAAGCTCAGTAAATTCGGCCACCATCTGTAAAGGAATATATTTAGAAATCTGGCAGAAGCAAAACAATAAAGGAGTCGGATTTAACTTACATAAGATGCACCGTTGAAAACGTTTTGGAGACTTTCGGACAGAGAACTATCTCTAAAACTGCTCCAGCGGTCCTCCCAGATAAAAGCCCAACCAGAGGACATCTCCAGTAGCATATCTCGGGGAGAAAGATTTGAAGGAACCCCTGAAGGTTCAGCCTCCATATCTCCAACCTCGAGGGTAAAAGAAGCCCTACTCAGTTCTGAAGCGGCCACATCTACTGATGCTCCAGCACCAACACTCAGAGCAATCTCATCCGCAACATCTTCGTCACTGGAATCAATAAATGAGACTACCCGAGGAACTTTGAGAGGACGAGACGGCGAATTAACTGCCTTTCGCTTCTCACCCCGAGAACTGTGGAAGTTAAAGTCAGCAGCAGGATCTTCCCGCGGATCGTCTTGGAATGACTCAAAGAATTTGGCACCTGCAGGTACTTGATCCATCAAGACGTTACCACCGTCGCCGGCTTCAAACCATCCAACAGGCTTTTCACCCGGACCTTCATATTGCCTCTCCCTATTATCAGGCAGTTGGGTGTCAGTTGGCTCACCTTGGCCACTTGGACCAGTAAAATCCTGAGTAGAAGGCTGAGTACCCTGATCAACGCACCCGGGAATTTGTTCCTCAGTAATATCAATTTCCTCATCAGGCTCAGGTGGAGCAATACCTTCATTGCCCTGACGGGAAGCTTCCTTTCTACTCGCTTGCAGAATCGCCTTCATCTGGAGAGACTGAAGATCGCTGACAACGTCCGTATCGAACACTAGTAAAAAAAAAGATTCATGTTAGAAAAGAAGATGAAAAGCAGAAAAATACAATAGAAAGGGCACCGGGTCTTACATCGCCTACGATGACCTGAAATCTGTCTGAAGAAGCCGAGCTTTATCAAATCCTCCTCTTTATTTAGGTAGCTCTTGCTCCTCTTTTCCAGAGTACGAACAGCTGCCCGAGTCAGCCTCTTCAGCTCAGAATCATTGTAATCAATTATTTTTCTGTTCCACACTTCGGGGGAACAGAAGAAACGGGGAACACTCAACACCGTTCGGGAATCCCCAGATCTAATAGTGACGTTGAGCCCGAGATCCCCTCCAGCGAAAAACTAACTGTTCTTCTAAAATTTGTTGGATGTAGGGAATCCCCATACAAAACCCTTTTTTTGGGATCATCAGGGGTGTCGACTTCCCGATTCACTTTGCTCCTTTAGGGACCCAGCCGTTCGATGGAGTAGATGCAAGAAAAAATATCCCCATTTTGCTAACCTGCCTTAGCGTAAAGAAATGCCTGATTTCATTCGGGGAAGGCGGCGAAAGGTTCATTCGACTGAACATATGCCACATGCACATCAAGATTTTATAACTATTCAGAGCCAATTGAGCTGGGGCTATCTCTGCTTCAGCCAAAAACCAGGCAATAAAAGGCTAAAAGGGAAATGTGACACCACGGCATAGCATTGATCCATAAACCGTGACCATACCCTCAGGAGGATTCCATACGGCTCTATCCCCTGCAGGAACCAAAGTGACTGAGTCAGGCAAGTCGAATCGGGAGCGGTATTTTTCTATCTCAGCTGGCCCGACCACATTCGACTCAGTATCAAAGCCACTCGGGCTAGTATCAGAAAACGAAAGACGAGACACCCTGTACACTTCATCAACGTCACCCTCGTTAACAGTCTGTTCCCTGGTCTGAACGCTGCTCGAGCCGTGCTTGTATACCTTACTTCTGCTCTGATGTTTACCCATCCTTGGAAAAGATACCCTGTGATCAGAAATATCAGAATCAGAACTAGATGGAGAACTCGATACAGGGCTGAAAGTGACGTCAGAGTGAAGCCCAGAAACATCAACCTCTAAAGATGGAGGTTTATCTATTGGGATATCCCCCAGTAATCGTTTAATGCATGAAACTAACTGGAAATCCCCATGTTCTAATGCATCAAAAGCGATTTTAAAGAGACGATGGCTGGAAGATGGCCCCATTAAAACTAACATTGAATTAAGATTGATGCAAGATCTTCAAACGGAGAATCGCTAACTTCTGAATAAAGAAATCTGAGTTTAAAGAAATTTCTGCTGAAAATTGTTGAGAATAAACCAACGATGTCTCTCAGTAAATAATTTAAAGAAGAGATGGCACGAAACCCTAGGATTTCAAGGAGGGAAAAAACTTATGACGAAACTCGATGACGTAGGCGGCGTTTGGGGAAACGTAAAAATCATTTCTCATAAATGATATTGAAAAACGAAGAGACGAGGGACGCGTGTCAAAACAGGAAGTAGCCCTCGACCGTCAGAACTTCAAAACGTCGCCATCATTTAAGATCTCGCGTGATGAAGCGAATCAAAATTACAGGGTCACCATCAAGACACGCCATTATGACAAGACGGCTATTCTGACGAGTAAAAATTAAGACGATTAAAATACTCTTGCGCGAAATGAAATTTACTCGGTAAAAATATTTTAAGGGGGTATTGTCGTATGTGAATTTTACCAAGCATACACGTCATTGACAGGAAGGAGAAAATAGCCAGGTGGACGCCCAAATGGGCACTCAGGAAATATCCTACGAGGCATCGTTAAAGAGAAGAAAGCCCGAGTAAACATATATTGAATGAAACCTACTCGGGAACAGTAACAACACTCGGGACTGGTTAAACAACGCTTCCACTCGAGCTCAAACGGTGCTACTCGGGACCATCAGGTATTACTCTTACTCGGGAATAAATACGACTCGAGTAAGAACTTGGTGCTTATTTCACACGGATTAAGTCATTAAATACGCGAAGATATCCATCAGGAAGAAATCCCAAATAAAATGGAACATTAAGCTAGAAGAGTCCCCAATCAGGAAATAACTTGATTTCTTTACGAAGATTACATTCTTATAAGGAAACAAGTCCAAATTGAACAGCACTACTAGAATCCCACGTGATTTCCATAAGAGACTCTGAAACAGGAAATAAGACAAATCAACCTCAAGCAAGTAACCGAATCATAATTAAATACAAAGATCTTGTATTACTTGTACAAAGCAGATTAGGGTTCTATAAGCTTATAAATAGACCCATAATCTAGCTCCAAAATAAATAGCATACAACAATCATAGCAAATACAGAGAGAAAAAAGAGAGATCGAGAGCTTGTAAACATCATATTTTCATAATGGATTTTGGCTTGGTTGATCCTTCAACCACCCGTGGACGTTTCTCCGGTCATCGAAGTTTTACCACGTAAAACTTGTCTTCATTACTCTCTCTGAATCTCTTTCTCTTTGAATCAATAGCAGAAATCCAATCCTTGTTGGCATTTCTGACATAATCCTGAAATCGACGTCAACAAATGTATACTTCCATGTTCCTTCATATTTACCGTGCAAAGATTCTGTTGACTAGCCATGATATGTTGCCTCTGTATTTTTAATTTCGAAAGGCACCACTGTGTAACAGTACAAACCCTGATCAATTGTGAATGCTGTCTTTTATTCGTCAGCTTTGTTCATCCGGATTTGGTTATATCCCGAGTAGGCGTCCATGAAACTGAGCAACGCATGGCCTGATGTAGCGTCCACCAACTGATCTATCCTCGAAAGTGGAAAACCGTCTTTTAGGCATTCCTTATTCAGATCTGTGAAATCTACGCACATTCTCCATTGTCCATTCTTCTTTTGGATGAGGACTACATTAGCTACCCATTGAGGATAGTTGACCTCTCTAATCGACCCTACAGTGAGTAGTTTCTCTACTTCCTGTTTGATTGCCTGACTTCTCTCGAGATTGAATGATCTTCTCTTTTGTATTACCGGTTTTGCATTCGGGTATACTGTGAGATGGTGAGATATTATTCGGGCATCTATCCCGACCATGTCTTCATGACTCCAAGCGAACACATCCCTGTATTCTTTGAGTAGATCAATGAGGCTTAGTTTGACTTTTTCTTCCAAGTTATCCCTGATCTTTATCCTCTTATCTGGTTCATCTTCTTTCAAGATAATTTCTTCGCCCGGTTCAATTTTGGACTCATTCGGCTCTTCCCTTGGGTCGAATTCAAACAATAGTGGCTCTTTGCTCTGACTTGGCTGTGTTATAATGCAAACATGTTCATTCTTGTCCTTTTATACTGACAAGTTAGCTCTTCGGGCCATTTCTTGGGATCCATTGACCCCTTGTTCGGTCGGGAACTTGATCATTAAGGCATAAGTGGCTGTTACGACCTTAGTTTTATTCAGGAATGACCGACCCAACAACGTATTATACGGCCAATTGTCTAAGTCTACTACTACGAAGTCGAGCAATACAGTTCTCTAACAATGTGCCACTCCGATCTTCACAGGTAGCTTTACTGTCCCGAGTGACCTGACCTCAATTCCCTCGAATCCTCTGAGTGGAGTGTGGAAAGGCTGAAGATCCTTTCGGTCCAACCTAAGTTAATCCTAGACAACTACATTGAGAATGTCTGCCGAACTTCCATTGTCTATCAAGATTCTCCTAACTTTTTGGTGACAAATCCGGGCACTTATGACTAAGGCGTCATTTGGCCTAACGTCGACCCCATGTGAGTCTGCTACTGTGAATGTTATTGGGTCCCATCCTTCCTTTACCCTTTTTGGGTCTGGCTCCACTGAGTTCACATCAAAGTTATGTCTTGCTTATACTGCTTCTCTAATTTCCTGTGTTCGCTCTCGGTTACTTCTCCCAGTGGATGGTCCGCCAAAGATTGTATGTATTACTTGATTGGCCTTTGAACTGGCCTTTTGACTTCAACAAGAGCTGTGATCGGTCCTGATCTCTTTTTTTGTTTCTGATTTCTCATCCATTTTCAAGATTACATCCTGTAGATGTCCTTCCCGAATGAGGATTTTATGTAATCTCTGAGCTGGTAACACTTGGATGTCTCATGACTGGTTTCTTTATGGAATAGGCAGTAATTGGTTGTATCTAGCCGGGCGAACTGAGAATGTCGTCGTGGCTCTTGTACCATAAACTTTGCTTCCAGAATGGCCAGGATTTCCTCATGTTTTTTCTGACGAGGGGTGTAGTTGGTGTATCTACCTCTGTATTTCTCTGTGGTCTGTTCGGCATCACGCCCGTTCCCCCCGTCCTTGATCTTTTCTTTACTATTTCCTCTCTGCTTCCCCTTTTGGTTCTGTACCTTGGACTCAGCGTCCTTTTCGGGTTTACCTCCATGCATGTAACATCCTTCCGTGGCTAACTCTTCTTCCTCGGCTAATGCATATCCTACTGCTATGTTCATCATATCTGCATATTTGGTAAGACGGGCTCTTCTTAAGTGAAAAGAGAACCGTCCATTCTGTAGGTTGTTGATGAATACGGAAATTATTGATTCATCGTTTACACTGTCGATTTCTAATACCTATTGGCCGAATCTTCCCAGGTATTTCTTCAGCGACTCATCTTTTCCCTGTTTTATTTGAGAAAGGTAAGCCACTGATTTTTTCCTGTGAACATTACTCAGAAATTGCCTTGAAAAACTCATGTTCAGTTCACTAAAACTTTCGATGCTTGTTGGGGGCCATCTCCCGAACCATTTTGAGCCCATGTCTCTTAGAGTTTGTGGAAAGTTGAGGCATAGTAAAGGATCGCTATGGGGATACTGAGCCATAGCACTTTTATAGCGTCTGACATGTTCTTTTGGGTCTGTGTCCTTCTTGAATTGCTCCACGGGTGGCATCCTGAATCTTTCTGGGAATGAAGTCCGCAGGATGTCCCTAGTGAATGGGCTATCAGAATCCTCGTCAGATAAATCGTTGTACCCATAACGTCTGACTAGTGCATCCATTTGACGCCTATTGTTCTCGACTTCTCGAGTTAGGCTTTGGATTACTACATCTCTGTCTCCTACCGGACTTCCCTGATGATTGAACCGCTGGATGATTGTCATTCCTCTTTCTGGCTCTTCACTTTGATGCCGGGTTTCACGTATGATTCGGTGATGATGCTTGCGATGGTGCCGATCGCTATCTTCTGATGACGACCGATCCCTGTGCCGGTCATGTTTGCTGTGTCTAGCGCGGACTGTCTGATCCTAGTTCTGCTTCTGGCGTGGTCGTTCCTCTTTAGGTGTTTTACAACCAGCCTGATTGATTAAGGCAGAATTACTTCCGGTTTTTGGGCCATTTAATTCTAGCCCTACTATAACCGAACGGAGCCTCGCAGGTGGGAGGTTAGGAGTTTGTGCTTCTTCTGCAACCAGTAGATCAACTCCTTCCTTTGCTGCATTTGCCACCAACTGTTGCAACGCCTCTCGGAAGCTTTGTGTCAGGTCTCTGCTAGTTGGAAGAACTTGCTGGATTCCCGCCAGAAATGTAGGTTAGTTCTCTGTGGTTGCAGCGAGATCTCGTGAGCTACTGCCAACATGGAAATTATCTGGAGATTTTTGGACATCCCCATAACTTTTTCTGCTTCCTGTCATTATCCTTAATTAAATCGGAGGTTCGGCCCCTCATTCTAGCGCCAATTGTTGACGTCGATTTCTAGATGTGTGAAAAATAACCAACAAGGATGGGATTTTAGCTGTGATTTCAAAGAGAAAGAGAAAGAGAAAGAGAAAGTAATCGGACGTAAGTTTTTTACGTGGTAAAACTCCGATGACCGGAGAAACGTCCACGGGTGGTTGAATGATCAATCCACTATGAAATAATATAATTACAAATCTCGATCCCTCTTTCTTCTCTCGGTATTTTTCTATGATTGTTGTCTATATCTGTGTGATGAGATTATGGGTCTATTTATATGTTTATAGAACCCTAATCTTCTTTGTACAAGTAATTAAAGATCTTTGTATTTAATTACGATTGTTTGCTTGTTCGAAGTGGTTTGTCTTCTTTCCTGTTTCAGATACTTGTAGTGAGACCGAATGAGACTCTAGTAATGTAATCCAATTAGAATTTATTTTCTTATGAGATTGTAGTCTTTTTGAAGAAATAAAATTGTTGTCTGATTAGGAACCCTCCCTGCTTGATAATTCTGTTCTTCTAGGAATTCATTTGATATGGATACCTTCGTGTATTTTAATGACTTGATTCATGTGAGCTACGCACTGGGCTTTTCTACTCGGTTTTCTTTATGTTTGACCCGAGTAGAAAACAACATATGTTGGTCCTGAGTGACGTCATCTGATCCTGAGTAGACAATGTCATCAATTAGCCCCGAGTATGTTTAACTGACCCCGAGTAGTATATGGTGCCAGTTGACCTCGAGCAGGTCTTGTTCAATACTTGTTTATTCAGGCTTCTTTTCTTTGGTGATGCCTTACAGGACGCCTATTCCGACGTCCACCTGGAAAATGTATCCTCTTCGTTAATGACGTGTATATCAGATAAAATTTACATACGAAAACTTGTAATGATTTAGTTGTTTAGGTTCATGATGATTCAAGCTTCAAAGAAGAAATAACAACTAGTCAAAACAAGTTCAAAGTCTTCAAAGAGATAGGATGCTATATGGTTCTACAAAGATATATTAAGACCTTATCTTTCTCTTACAAGGCTTAGGCACACACACAAAATTCATTTATATGTGTCCCTGCATCGTTGTGCCCCATTTATAACACATTCACACACTTGAAGATGAATGCTCATGCATTGGTATGAAAATAACATGCTTTGGAAAAATGCATGATTGGAGACTATCTCTATGTACTTTGCAGTCTAGTGTGAAATGTGTTTGTATGTGTATATGTTTGTATAACATGGATATTGAACTTGATTTTAGTCTTAAATCATTCTTGATTGAGTTCCGGTCATTTCGGTTACTCATACTATTGATTTCAAGTTCTAAGTCAAAAGATATTACACTTTCAACTCATGTTGCATATATTGTCTTCGTCTTCATATATCGAGTCGAATTATTATTTTTTGGGTTGTGTATCTTATATTTCCATATCCGTAAGAGAGTTACGGTTCGTAATCCATAAACGGATTCGAATTCAGAGTATGGAGGCCAGAGAACTGTCGAAGAACACGAGGGGAGTGAGCGAGGAAAAGAAGTGCAACCAAGCACTCTTTCTCGAGATGGCGCGTGGCCATCTCGGGCCAGAATGCTTGCTGCCCCGAGATGCCCACTTGCCATCTCGGGCGGCAAGTGTGCTTGGTGCACTTAAGGCCCTTTTGGTCATTTTTCTTGTATTCTTTTCCCTCTCCTTTATATATCCCTTCCATCTCACATTTCATTATAAGAAGAGATTCAAAATTTGAGTGCAGAATTTTCTTCCAAATTTTCTCACCTTCCAAACACCATAACTTCTTCATTTGAACTCCAATCTGAGTGATTCAAAGTTGAGAGTGTTTGCCTATTCATCCTTCATCTATTCTCTGAAGGTTTGAGTTAGTTTTATTGCTATTTTTAGAGTCTAACCTCATAAAAATGGGACTGCACCAAATCAACTAAGGTATTGATTTTCTCTCAAAGTTTTCTTTTAAAACTTAGTCAATTTCCTTGGGCTTTCTTCTTCAACATATAGATGTGTCTTTTTATTGTTTTGATTTGAGTTTTGAACTCATTTAAAGCTAGATTGAGTTTCAATTGAAATCTCACATGTTGAATTATGTTTTGATTTTGCCTATGTTTTCACATGTTTGGGATTGTATTGTGCTAGCTTTGATTCTATGACTATTTGATGATCTTTAATTGATTGATTTTGTGAAAAAAAGTTCCTCTCATGTATTAGGCTCTCTTTGGCCGAAATCTCACTATAATACATATGTTTGTGTTCTTTTGAGCTATTCATGTGCTTTGTTGAATCTATGAATAGGAAATATGTTTTAGAAATCTTGCTTTAATCTTAATGACTTTATCACATGATTTTAGCATGTTTTTTGGTATATGAGATTTAAACTTGATTCTGTATTAATTGAACATATCTTGTGACTCAAGTTTTAGATCTATGCATGTATCTAGGTTGTGATTAATGTTGAATATATCTTACATGATCTAGATGGATTAAACATGCATGATTGACTTGACAACATTTGTTTTGTGCATTCATGCTTATGTCTAGTATTTTTCATAGGATGTGTTGATCATAACATTCTATATTGCATGCTTGTTTGCGTTTTGCATTCATGATCACCTAGATGCTTTGTGAGAAGCAAGTCTTGACAATAAGTGTGAGACCTATGTTGTTGAGCATGGAAGTCTTGGCAAGAGGTGGGAGACCTCGGAATGTCAAGCAAGGAAGTCTTGCCTAGGGTCTTGAGGATCCGAAAGGGTGAGCAAGGAAGTCTTGACAAGAGGTGTGAGGCCTCAGAATGTTGAGCAAGAGGGTGACATTATCATGAGTAGGATAGGAGGGTAGTTTCTAGGTGAATGGGTCACTTGAGAGGTTTTACTTGTCTTATCTACTAGTGGATTTTGTTTGCCGGTGGTTGCTAACCCGTGGATGTTTCCTCTTCGGAGGTTTACCATGTTATATCTTGTGTCAACTTTTCTCTATCCCTATCTCTCTTATATTTGTATTTGTTATTTGAATACTTTGGATAGAACTTTATATGTAAGTTGACTTCCTTACTATAATATAAATTGTGTATGTATCACACTTTACATGTTTTATATATTGATTAAGTGTCTTGAATTGATATTATATATATATATATATATATATATATATATATTGTGATACAAGCAATATAGAGGGACAAACTTTTGTTTGTTTTTAAAGGAGTCGAAAAAGGTGTCTAACTTATTCACCCCCCCCCCCCCCCCCCTTCTAGGTTAGCCTTGAGCATTTAACCGTGTTTGTATTTTTAGGTGATCTTAATCCTGAGTGTCTTATCGACTCTTTCAGGTTAGATCGTAGTCTTTGATATACCATGAGTGAGGTCAGATGCTGTTCCCGATCAATATGCTATGTATGTTGGGATTGCGGTTTGACTTGTGGCTGGGAATGTTTGTACACAATAGTGGAATCCACTCATTCTTGTGAGAAGTAGATGGTAGTTCCCTTAAGGGCTGATTCGAGGCTTGGACAATATGAGCGCTCTCCTAATTCTGTAAGGAAATAGGATTTATTGTCTATTAGGGAATCAACAATACTTAAAGGATATATGTAATTAGAGGGGTATAACGGACATTATGACCTAGTTCTAATTATGAAATATTGTGGAGGATCACACCATATGTAATAGCTATATCGATGGACAACGAGTTGTATCGGTCTGTGTAAAAGCGTCTGTAGTTGAGAGAGTGCAGCTTCAGGTTTTTAGTGGAATAACACCGAAGTTAATAATCAATGAATATTAATTAAAGAGTTTAGTTCATGATTATGAGGATTATTGGAGCTCAAAATACCGTGGGTCCATTAGGTCCCCTTGATAGCCCGATCGACTTAAGTAACAAGGGTCACGGTTAATTAATTGGATTGTCCAATTAATTGTGTTACAAAAGTGACACGTATATATTCAGGAATTAATTGAATAACGAGATTATTTAATTAATGAATGTTAATAGTTAAATTAATTAAATAATTAGATTATTTAATTATATTGATAATTATGAATTATGAATTAATTATTAATTGAGGGTGTTAGCTGATATATGGAATTAGGTGAACATAAAATAATAGGATTTTTTTTTTACTAAATCTTTTATCTAAGTATTTGAATTTAAGTTTAAATTTAAATTTAAAATACTTGTTATCACTTTTAATATATTAGATATATTTGAAAAGGATAATTAAAAGATATATATCAATTTTAACATAAGAGATTGTATTGGATGCAAATTGGTGTGTGCATATATATAAGTGTTTGTATATGATACAAACATATATATCCATAAAAGAGAACACAAAAAAAAACCGTGCAAAAAAAATAGAATTAGCATGAGATGCAATTGTTTTTTTTTTTTTGGGTCAAACAAGATGAAAAAAAAACTATATATATAGTTTCATGCTTTGTGTTTTTAAAAACACATAGAAGAAAGAGTTTCTTCAATTCTCTCTACATCTTCCATTCAAGTTTCTGAGACCGTTACGCTCCCACAAGCGGTTACCAGTCACGGAAGATTGTGAGAAAGATCGAGTGGTTCAGACAGAAGCACATCGTAAAGTGAAGGAGTCTCCAAATGTTGGTAAGATTGGTTCTGACATGAGCATATCGTAAAGTGAAGAAGCCTCCAAACGTTGGTAAGATTTTATTCTTCTGATTATATCGATTTCAATTTCCTGTGTTTACATATTGTATGTATTAGTTCTGAAAAATAATTACGATCCAAAGTTCACTGGTCCCAGATACAGATTATGATATGTATAACAATTTTAAAACCTTACTTCCGCTGCGTTACCGGTGAATGGGGTTCCAACACAAGCAAATCGAGGCTCTGATAAGAGGAGGATGTTTGATAGAGTTCTTGCAGCAGGTCAGGGACGATATTCAGACTGGAAGGGAAGTACAAACCGAGATCCGTGAGCACGCTGAGAAGAGAAAGGGGGAACATGCGGATCTGATGCAACAAATCCAGGTGATACATACCATCAGCAAAGGGCCCACTCTGGCTGGTACCTCCAATAATTCAAGGAAAAATCATGCGAGGAAGATCCCTCATGTAGATGAAAGGCGAGTTATCTTTAAGGTCGACCAAAGCCCGGCCAACCTCTTCCAGTTGTAACAGATCATTTTCACCGAGATGGATGCCTATAACGCCTTGCAGCCTCATGATGACCCCATGGTGGTCACGCTACAGATTGCCAACTGCATGGTCCATCGCGTGCTTGTTGACACAGGCAGCAGCGTTGACATCCTCTTTAAAGATACCTTTAAAAAACTGAATTTGAAACAATGGTATTACAATAGCTGCACCACCCCACTGTATGGGTTCACCGAGGACTCGATCATACCTGAGGGATCAAAGATCCTCCCAGTAATTGTTGGAACATCACCCCTCGAGCAAAATGTTATGACGGACTTCGTGGTGGTAGATACCCTGTTGGCCTACAATGCGATACTGGGAAAACCTTTCCTGTCATCCTTGAAGGGGATCATGTCCATTTACCACAACGTCCTGAAGTTCCCAGTAGGAGACAATGTGGGGGAGGCACAGGGTGACCAGCAAGCATCCAGGAGATGTTATGCAGTGTCTGCCAACCCAACAGCTCTAGCAAAGCAACTTGCACAGGTAACAACGATCCAGGATGGGGCAACACCTGGATTGACCTTGGAGGATGTAAAACCCACAAATCAACTAGAGGATGAACCTGTGGTTCCAGACACAGAGGAGCAGATGAGGGAATGGGCCAGCTATCATCCAGTGGATGAACTAGAAGAGATTCCCATCCTGATGGGCTATCTCTTGAAGGTCGTCAAAGTCGGAGCCACCCTTGAACTGGGAGTGAATGAGGGTTTGATCGGCTTCTTAGAGAATTCAATGACATCTTTGCTTAGAGTCACGAAGAGATGCTCGGGATCCCGATGTCTTTGACTGCTCACTGATTGGAAGTGGATCCTACCTTCAAGCCCATCAAACAAAAAAGGTGTCACTTTAACGCCGGAAAAAGTGCTGCGGTTCAAGAAGAAGTGAACAAATTGACCAGAGCAGGCTTCATCAGAGAGACACGTTACCCTGAATGGATTTCCAACGTGGTCATGGTCACGAAGGTAAATGGGAAGTGACGCATGTGCGTCGATTACACCGACCTCAATCGGGCATGTCCGAAAGACAGTTTCCCTCTACTAAAAATTGATCAGTTGGTTGACTCCACATCTGGAAACAAGCTCTTGAGCTTCATGGATGCATTCTCAGGATACAACCAGATTATGATGCACCCATGCCGACCAGGAAAAGACCAGCTTTATCACCGGACGGGGATTGTATTGCTATAAGGCGATGTCGTTCGGGCTTAAGAATGCGGGAGCTACATATCAACGACTGGTCAATCGGTTTTTCAAGCCCGAAATTGAAAGATTAATGGAGGTGTACATTGACGACATGATCACCAAGTCATCAACCGCTGAAAGCCATCAGGATGACATTTGCAGAACTTTCATGATCCTAAGGGAAAATCATATGAGATTGAACCCCTTCAAATGCACCTTTGGAGTGACTGTGGGGAAGTTTCTGAGCTTCATGGTTCATGAGAGAGGCATAGAGGCTAATCCAAAAAAGATCAAGGCTATCATGGACCTAGAGTCCCCCATATCGCTTAATCCGGTTCAAGTTTTGACCGGGCAGATAGCAGCGCTCAATCGGTTCATTTCTCGGCCTACAGATAAATGTCTCATATTCTTCAAAGCCATCAAGCAGGAAAGGAACATGAAATGGGACCAGTAGAGTGAGCAAGCTTTTCAAGCCTTGAAGAAATATTTGTCAAGCCCTCCGTTACTAGTCAAGCCAAGTCCTAGGGAAGAGTTGCGAATCTACTTGGCCATTTCAGAGACTGCAGCAAATGGGGCTTTGGTCAAGGAATGTGGAGATAAGGTCCAACGACCTATCTACTACGTGAGTTATGCTCTATCCAAACCTGAAAAGAATTATACCCTTCTAAAGAAGCTCGATTATGCCTTGGTGACCTTAGCAAGGAAGCTTCATCCCTACTTTCAAGCTCACTCAATTGCAGTAGTGACGGACCAACCCCTCCGTCGATTCTTGCAAAGACTGGATGTGTCCGGAAGACTGGTTTTGTAGGCATTGGAGCTTACTCAGTTTGATTTAAGGTATAAGCCCAGAACATAATTAAAGCCCAGGCTTTGGTAGACTTTGTGGCAGAGCTCTCAGTTCCTCTGAGCTGAGCGACCTCCGCAGCGACAAATATAGCTCCTAAGAAGATTCTAGAGTCCGACAGCTGGCCAGAAGGTTACAAATCATAGGTCCTCTACACGGACAGAGTGTCCAGGCAAGGCGAAAGAGGAGCGAGCATAGTTCTAATAGACCCGGAGGGGACTGAATGATGCCATTGTTTCAGATTCGAGTTTAAGGCCACTAACAATGAGACAGAGTATGAAGCCCTCCTAGTTGGGATGACGGCGGCCGCCGAGCTCAGAGTCGATTACTTGCAGGTCAAGAGTGACTCATTACTCATGGTCAATCAGGTTTCGGGGGATTATCAAGCAAAATGGGATAACATGATTGCATATTTGAAGCTAGTTCAGCTGCTTAAAAATAAGTTTAAGGTATTTAAGATCGAACAGGTCCCTCGACAACAGAACCTTTAAGCTGACGTTCTTGCCAAGATAGCTACCAATGGTGGCCAGGCATTACCACAAGAAGTTCCTCTCCAAGTGATCTCCTAAATGAGCATAGTATCGGGTAAGGAGATTTATGTTTTGGATCGACAGTGATGCTGGATGGACCCAGTAGTAGTTTATCTCTAAGAATTAAGGTTTCCCAAGGAGCCCGACCAAACCAGAAGAATCAAGAGGCTCTCAGTCCGATACTGCTTGGTGGATGGACACCTCTACAGGAGGGGCATGTCTCTTCCCCTGCTTCGTTGCTTGCATCCTGATGATGCCAAATGGGCGTTAAGAGAGGTTCACTCTGGAGAATGCGAAAACCACGTTGGTGGGGAAGCGCTGGCATATCAGGGACTCCGCATGGGATATTACTGGCCAACTATCCATCAAGATGCGAAGAGCTTTGTGTAATTCTGTGAACATGCCAGAAGACCTCTAACTTAAGCCGCCTCCCACCGGAGCGACGGTCATCTCTAAGCTTGCCTTATTCTTTTGCTATGTGGGGGGTTAACCTGATCAGACCACTACTTACCGCTCAAGGACAAGCCAAGCATGCTATTGTGGCGATCAACTATTTCACGAGGTGGGTCGAAGCCGAACCACTATCCCAGACATCGGAAGAGAATACGACAAGGTTTATAAAAAACAACATAGTTTGCAGGTTCAGGACCCTCTTATCATTGTACCTGACCTCGGTAAGCAGTTTGATAACAGTCGATTCGAGGAGTTTTGCCAAGACTTGGGAATTGACCTTAGATTTGCTTCAGTAGCCCACCCTCAGACTAATGAGTTAGTGGAATCCACCAATAAGACTATCAAGAAGCTATTGAAAAAGAATTTATAACAGAGAAAGGGCAGATGAGCCGAGGAGTTTCCCGAGGTCTTATGGGCTTACCGTACTACAAGGAGAACAACCATTGGAGAAACGCCCTATTATTTAACCTTCGGGGTTGAAGCAGTTCTTCTCATCGAGCACAAACTAACATCCTTCAGAGTTCAACATTTCGAATAAGGAAGTAATAAGGATAGGCTCTGAGCTAGCCTAGATCTCTTGGAAGAGAAACAAGATCAGGTAGCTGAGAAGGTAGCGATTTACCAAAGCAGGATTGCTAGGTACTTTAACAGGAGGGTTAAAGCTCGAAACTTTAAGGAAGAGGACCTAGTTCTTATGAAGGTAACCTTGAATACCAGGAAGAGGTCATGTGGGGTCTTGGGACCCAACTGGGAATGACCTTACTTAATAAAGGTAGTGGTCCAAAATGTGGTATACCAGCTCGAAGACATGAATGAACGCCCTATTGACCACACCTGGAAGGCAGATCACCTGAGGAAATTTTACCCCTAAGTAGGGAACTCGAGAGCAGGCTACCTCAATTTAGGTTTTAATGAAATCCTCGTCAATAATGTACTCCATTTTTTTTATCAATAAAGTCTGTTTTCTCCATCTTCAATTATATTCCACCATGATTACTCCATATCCGACTAGGGTCTACATGGGTAAGTCCGACATAAACGTCTTGAAGGCCGGGGATTAGCTGGGGAAGCCCCGTCTCTATCCTTGATTCCTTGGTCGGGCTACCACCCCCAAGAAGGGTCTGAGTGTAAGAGCATAGTTGCCATCTAGATCTCAAGACCAGGATATAGCTAGATAGCCCTACTGATGCCTTGGTCGGGCTACAACCCCCAAGAAGGATCTGAGTGTAAGATCATAGTTGCCATCCAGATCTCAAGACCGGGATATAACTAGATAGCCTCCTAATGCCTTGGTCGGGCTACCACCCTTAAGAAGGATCTGAGAGTAAGAGCATAGTTGCCATCAAGATCTCGAGACCAGGATATAGCTAGATAGCCCTCATGATGCCTTGGTCGGGCTACAACCCCCAAGAAGGATCTGAGTGTAAAAGCATAACTGTCATCCAGATCACGGGATCAGGAAATAGCTAGATAACCCTCTTGATGCCCTGGTAGGGCTACTGCCCCTAAGAAGGACTTGAGTTTAAGAGCACAATTGTCATCCCAATCTCGAGATTAGGAAATAGCTAGATAGCCCTCTAAATGCCTCGATCGGGCTATAACCCCCTACAGGGGCTCGAGAATGGAGAGCTCTCCTACTTAAACTCCAATGCCCCAGTTACTAATCTTCCATGTATATGTGGTTGCTTGCTGTGAATGGCGTGAACTAGCCTGCAATCACACAAGGGGACAATTCATTAAAGTCACAAACCTACAAGTTTCTGTTGAGAATTGAGAGCTCGAGCTAGTTGTCTACTTTCACACTTAAGCAATTTTTCTATCTCGTCATTTTTACCAATTCGGGTTAAGTCAAGTTATTTTAGAGGCTGCACCTAGATCAAGGTCAGGAATGAAGTGAGAGGATATCAATCAAATCAAATTTTATTGAATAAAGCATGGATGAAATCTAAAGTCAGGTTCCATTAATGGAATGGGAGCCTATCCCCCCGGAAATGCTACAATTATCAAACAAGGAGCCCAACCCCCGGCTCCGGGCTACATAAGCTAAAAAAAAGAAAATTCCCAATTAAAACAAGGAATTTGACTCCAACCCCAACTCAATCACCGGTGTTCAAGTCATAGGGGACTTTTGTTAATAGCAAAATTTGGCTAGGAGACCAAAGAGAAATTTTCCACTCTCTTAGCTCAAGTCAAAACCCGAGTTTACCATTCATTGAACCCCGGGCGAGCCATAAAGATACCCCGTAGAAGCAAGGAGGGGTCTTCGGGCTTCAGAACTATCAGGAATGGAGCTCGACACGATCAGGTCGAGCCTCTCACGCCTACCTAGGAATTCAGACATAGCCTGATACGTGGTTATCCAAGCTTCCCGAGATCACCTATCCTGGAACCCCGGTTCATAGGGTCAAGCTCCAAAATCACCCCATAAAATCGAGGAAAGGTCTCCGAGATCACCTATCCTTGAACCCCGGTTCCTAGGGTCAAGCTCCAAAACCACCCCATAAAAGCGAGGAAAGATCTTCGAGCTCAGGAAGCACTCGAAGTAAAGCCCGACAAACAAAGTGAGCTCCTCTCAGATTAAGGCTACCCGATGTCAAATCTAACTCGTAGCCTGAACCAGAAGTCCACCAACCTTTCCAGAAGCCCACTGTCCCCACCATATGCAAAAACAGAGCCTTTAAATGGATCAGATTCGTGCTATAGCTAATGCTCCAATTCGCTAAAGGACACTTGTAACCTACCTACAAATGAAAGAATAAACTCGCCTAATCCACACTACCCCTAGAAAGTGCCCACAAGACCGTTCCAAGTTTTTGGGACTAGAACTAAGGCATAAGACTAGATCATATCTACACTCCAACGAACATTAAAACTCTACATACGTGTAAGGTAAGAGTTTGAGTCCAAAGAGGAAACAGACTTATCTCCATCAACGAAAATCTTGAGTTCATTATTTATTCGAAGTCAACAACTTTTAAATGGAAGATCCCGCCCGATAATGAGGGAACATATTCAGATAATCATGGTGAGAGATACACCCGTTCAAATGACTTGGATCATGTATAAATAAGAGAGGTGCGAGGATGAAAATAAGGACATATAGATCAACAGATAGAACGGAGATTGAAAGAATTAAGCCGAGCCTAAATTCTGTTATTAGAACACGGCCACCATTGTATCTACTATTCGATAGGCACGAGGTTGCCACCCTCTTATGCCCTAAAGAGATTGTGAGTGTATTTGAGATATTTTTGTATACCATTAGTGATCAATAATAAAATTCTCATTTGCCATCATAGTAGCAATCGAGTATTCATATTTATCCTAACAGGTCAGGTATCTAAGGTACTAACCCCGGCCACTACCTCCGTGGTAGTGGTCTAGAGGGTGTTAATTGGAATTTCTCATCTTGAAAAAATTCCCCGTTAACACTTTCTTTCCCTCTCCTTAAAATATCTCTTCCCTCTCACATTTTCATTTAAAGAAGTTGACAAAGTTAGTGTGCAAAATATTTTCTCTCAATTTTTCTCACCTTCCAAACATTATATCTTTTTCGTTTGAGCTCCGTTTTGAGTGATTCGAATTGGAGAGTGTTCATCTTTCGTTTCTTCATCTATTTCAAGAAGGTTTGAGGAGTTTTGAGTGCTTTTTTTGGTGGTTCTACACACAAAAACTGGATTGCACATTATCACTTAAGGTATTGAATTTCTTCTTGAGTTTTTACTGTTAAATATGTTCAATTACCTTGGGCTTTCTTCTTCCATATATGTATGTGTTTTGTATATAGTTTAATTAGAGTTTTAGACTCTATTGAAGCTAAGAGAGAATCAATTAAGAGAGTTAGTTTTTTAATTTTGCCTATGTTTTCACATGTTTAGAATTGTATTGTGTTAGCTTCTATCTAGGACTATTTTATGAACATTGATTGATTGATTCTTAACAAAAATAACCTCTACATGTGTTAGGTTCATTTAATTGAATATCTTAAGGAATAACACATTTGGTTGATTTCTTAGAGCTATTCTTGAGTTTAATTGAATATTGTGAATGATATATGCTCTAGGTTTTTGCTAGAAAACTTGATTGACTTTTTTACATGATTCTAGCATATTTTTTGTGTATGTGACTAGAACCTTGAATATGTGCTAATTGTTCATGATTTGATTCAAGTTTCAGTTTTATGAATGATTCTAGATATCAAATATGTTTTAGTGCATTCACATGATCTAGATATATCATTCATGTATAGTAACTAGACTACATTTTGTTTGTGGTTGTTCATGCATATGTCTAGTTCTTATAGGATATATTTGATCATCATATTCTATGTTGAGTGCTTGTTTGCATTTCTGCATTCATTGATCACATAGGAAATCCTTATAAAAGGCATGAAGTCTTGGTTAGGACATGTGGTCCGGATAGCCAAGCAAGGAGTCTTGATTAGGACATGTGGTCCTGATAATCAAGCATGAGAGACTTTCTAGAGGCATGGATGCCTTGGAAAGAAAGTAGACTTTTATTGGTAGACCCATAATGTTAAGATGTGATGGAGTCTGTGGATAGGGTGAGTCATTTATTGACCATTCTAGTGGAATTTCCAACTTCTTAACAGTGTTGGTTAGAGTGGACTACAATAGCAAGTGAATCATTTGTTGATCACTTTTGAGGAATTTCCAATCCACCAATAAGGATTGAGTAGATGTAGAGTCCAATAGTGAGTGCGTCATTTGTTGATCACTTTTGAGGAATTTCTTATCTATTTTCCAATAAAAGTACCCAATGGTTGTATTCAACCCGTGGATTTTCCTCTAAGGAGGTTTTACCACGTAAAAACATGATGTGTCAATTCTTCCTAACCCTCATATATATTTGTATGTGTATGTTTGTATCTTGTTTTACAAGTTTCATTGTTAGATATCTTGAAAAGACAAGATGTTTGTAATATGTGATTCACAAACACTTCTAATGATCAAAATTGTAAATGTCTTTGTACTTGTATATTAAATATATTTGTATGTAATAACTTTTAATACTTGTACATATTGAATATTAATGAGAATACAAGTATTGTATGTTTTTTAGTTTTATTTGTTAATCTATCACTTGCAATATATAAACTTGTTTGACAATACTTATCTTGATAACACATATTGCTTTCAAGTATGCTTTATTATCTTAAGTATTGTTATCCAAGCTAACTAGAGGGACAAACGAAAGTTTGTTTTTCAAGGGATTGAAAAAGGCGTAAAAACCAATTCAACATCCCCCCTAGATTAGCCTAAAACAATTTAATCACGTTTGTACAATTTCAACAACCAAAGATCATAAATAGCAAAGTATATGTTATAGTAAATTGTAAATAAATGCTAAATGTGTGTTTTGTTATGTGGTAAATTTCATAAAAGGTAAGGGATAAAATGGAAAGTTTGGAAAAAATTCATTAATCAAAATTGTTGAGTGTTTTTCATTTCTACTTTCAGGAAGCTGATTTTTAAAAGTATCGATTTGTAACTTCTCAATTTCTACTGTGGAGGAAGCTCAAAGCGACAAAAAGCACTTCCCATTAATTTTATCAAACACTTTAGGTCAACTTCAGAAGCACTTTTGACTCCCAAAACAGTCTAGGAAGCAATCTCAAATTGGGTCTTTAACCACTTAACTTGTATGTATTGGTTGTTACATACTCAAATTCGTAGAATTCAACCTCTGTCCATGGTCAATTAGGACTGACGATGAGGCAATTGCAAATCTCTGAGAGTATTTTGCGTACAAATTATTTTATAACGGGACTTTTAGTGGTTGATTGTTGGGACGCATAATTTATAGTACAAACTTGTAAGTTATCATTGACTTTATATTTACATATGCCGTTCTTTACATGTGCCATTGAATGATAATAATTCGTATTTCATCAAATTTTCCCAGAGTTTTGTTCTATGATAAACACGTCATCAATTTACTGTGAATTAGGCACTTATGTTTAGCTTTTGAATATTTTCTTTATTCATTTTAATTGCTCGTTGTTATGGCTTTAAATGTGTTCATTTCCAATTTCATGTTTATGTTTAGACTAGATTTTGAGATTGGCTTCCAAGTCTAATCGCCTCTAACATATGTGTTGTGGAATTTTTGCTTCTGGCTTTCCCTACAATCAGTTCGGGGTTAATTTCGCTGGACCCTGAAATTGATTTTTAACCATCAACAAAACTCATGTTGTTTGCATGGAAGCTATTTTTATTCTAAATATGTGTTTAATGCGTCAGGGGCTAGTATTAGTCCTAATTTTCGTAGTACGCATGGAAGTTATTGTATCCTACTTATAATGACAGAAATACTCTTGTTAATCTAGAACTGAATACTCATCCGGTTAACACATCACTTTGAGTAATATTACCAATGCAGAACAAAACGATCGGAAAATTATACTTGAAACAACGTTTATATCAATATCTGCATATGCATGTACACGACGTACCATACTTATAACATGTATGAGCCAACCATGAGCCATGGAAAGTAATAGAGCCGTTCCAAGAGTCCTTTACATGAGAAAATCTTTCATAGGTCTGTTTCATGGCTGATGTCGGTGATACGGATCCAATGGAAGACTAACATTTGGCATAAGATGTGAGTTGTCATGCCCGACCAATCAAATTTCGCCATGTCATTAAGTATACAAATCCACCACCAATATTACCACATTAGAAATTCCTTTCCTTCACCTCTCTCCTAAAGGTGTGTACAGTTCGATTCAATTCGATTTTAGACAAAACCGAATTAAACGTAAAATATTTCGATTCATCCAAAATTGAATCGGTTTAAACCGAATCAAAAATGGAAACCGAATTAAATTAAACTGTTTTTAATCGGTTCGATTCGGTTCGACTCAATTTGCTTTTGGGTCTGGACAGCTAGCTTAGTGGGTCTTTTGAATCTATTTTTAATATTAATGGCTTGTTGGATACTAATTTTGGCCATTTGAAGAAATTTCCTTCTTTCACATTTCTCCTCTCTCTTTAATACTCTGTAGATTTCTACACAACTCCTGCTATGTTCATGGCTGCTCTTAGTTTTCTTTCTTTCTACTAGGGGTGGACGTTGATTAGATCGGTTCACTTTTGGAGTGAACCGATAAAAAACCGATACTATTCGGTTTTTTAAAAAATGATCCGATTGGATCCGATATAAAATTGTCAACCGATCAAAAACCGATTGAACAGTACCGGTTCGGTTTGTTCGGTTCGGTTCGGTTTTGGGCCGATTGTGCCCAATTAATGGGCTTTAATTTATAAAATTTGCTATCGTCTGAAAAAACAAAAAAAAAACATAAGTTTTTCATATATTGAGATCTATTGGACCGAATATTATTAAATTACTACATAAATTCATAATACAAATAAAAACAAGTAAACAACTACAAAATTTTCAAACAATAAGTCCATACCACAATTAAAAACAACTAGAAATAATTCAACAATAAGTCCATACTAGTATAATACAAATAAAAACAAGTACAAAGTATACAAACAATAAGTTCATAATATAAATAAAAACAACTAGAAATTATTCTAACAATAATTTCATAATACAAATTAAGTCCATAATACAAAAAAAAAACAGTTTTAGAATCCAAACTACAATAATGTCCAGCAGCCATTGAATCCTTCAAACAATAATGCCCAAACCAAACCAAACCACTATAAAGCAAACATAACAAGCCAGTAATCAGTATTGCCAACAGAGCCACTCAAACCAAACCAGCACAACCAACAAATAAAGCACCACTCAAACCAAGCTACTAACTTATTACCAAATACTCAATTTGAATTCCAATCATGGAATGAGGCTGTAAAATAAACATATTTCTAGAAAATAATAGCCTCAATTTCTGAAAAATGAACATATTTCTTTCAATTCGATGTGTTTCCGTGACAAGTGAAATAGAAAAAATAAAATAAATAATCGAAACAAAATCGAAACAGAGGAACATACAAAAACAAAACAAAACAAAACAAAACAAAACTTCAAAATAGCTCACCAGAACGAAACAAACTTTATGCTTATATAGATATATATATATATATATATATATATATATATTTCAAAATCGAAAACAAAACAAAAATCATTTGCAATTCAACTGGTTTGGGATTTCGATTTCGATTTCGATTTCGATTTCGATACAATCTACACTAACGGAAAGAAACCATTTCATCGACAAAATGAGCCAAGCCAGTTTTCAGAAGTTTTCGAATTGAAATGGAAATCAAAAAATCAAAATCGATTGTAATAGAAATCGAAATCGAAAGAAATCGAAAGAAATCAAAATCACGTATAGTCGGTGGAGGAAGAGACCAACCAGAATGCTGATCCAACTTTGAAGACCAAGTCGTCGAGCAAGAGACCGTGGCTCACCAGATGAAGATCAAGTCGACGGACGTGGATCGAAGAAGTAGGGAAATGTGGCTCACTAGAACGTTGGACAACAGAGACGGCGGACAGCGGATGACGGACAAGAGATGACGGACGAGAGATGCCAGATGAGAGAGGGGGGGTGGAAGAGACGAAGACGTTGAGAGGAAGAGAGAGAACGAAAGGAACTTTAGAGATTTAGGGTTTATTTTTTGGTAGAGACGTTGAGAGAGAGAGAGAACGAAAGTAAAAATATGTTTTTGTTTTTATACCCGGTTTTTCGGTTCGGTTTTCGGTTTCAGCCACTGAACCGGAAAATCCGGTTTTTACTTTTTTAAACCGAAATGAATCGATTTTTTTAAAAAACCGAAAAAAAACTGATTGGATCGGTTCGGTATAATGGATTTTTACCCACCCCTGCTTTCTACCATCAACCATTTTTATTTTCATTGTCCAATCAACACAATTATTTTCTATATAAAGTATACAAGAATAATAACATCATATTTTTAAAAAAAAAAAACTGAAAAAAAAATAAAACTTTTTTTTCTTTATTGACAGATCTATGCATCATCTTCTTCATTTTCAATTTTCTTCCCAGCCTGTATTTTTCTTACCCAAATCCCAATCATCATCATCAATTTTAAGAACACAAAATTAGAAACGCATCAATTTTAAGAACAAAAACAATAAATAATATTTATTTTTAGGCAGATCTGGGAATCTTCATAGAGAACATTTTTTTTTTAGAAAACCCAGATCTCAATTTTTTCTTCTTCCAACCATCACCAACATTTTTTTTTTCTTCTCAATCTCATCCTCAACAACATCTACCTCATTATCAAATGAAAACTCAAAATCTTCATCGGAGATCTCTACCCACCAAATAAGTAAAAATTCTAAAACAAAAACTCAAATCTCCATTATTAGAGATCTCACCACCACCGCCTTTTCCCTCCAATGCCAAATTTTGCTATATTCAAAATATATTGTTTTATGATTCAGATTTATAAAAGTAAAAAAATTCAATACTGAAATACAGAATATGAAATATTTATTTAATAGGTTTTAAAATTTTGAGATGGAGACGACGAAACGAAGATGATAATGAGATATTGCAAGAGAAAGAGAAGCTTTTGTAAAGAGAGAGAGAAGCTAAAATTATGAATCGGAAGATTTTTTATTGGGTTCGTCTTATATCAAATGTCAGTCTTCTATTGAGAGTTTGAGACAGACCATGGAAGATTTTCTCTCTTTACAAGCATAGACTTAAACTGCTCCTGGTACCCAGATAAAAACGCATAATACCAATTCCAGATTTCATGATCTACACCCATACAAATCTTCCTTAAAAGTATACTTTTAGATTATTATTTGCTAACAAATCTAGAAGCAAAAAAGAACGATTATAAAAATAAAACAAAAATCCAACTCAACAAGAATGCAATTAAATTTCAACAAAAACAATAAGAACAAAAAATCCATTAATCAATATTGTTACTTCTGTAATTTAAAATTAGATTATCTAATAGGTAGATTACCTAAAAAAAAAATTCGGATTTAGATTCTCTACTGATATGATTTTTTTCCTGACCTTTTTGAAACGTGTGATTGGTTGTTGGTAAAGTGATTGTGAAAATCAATCACATCTTAACCATACATTCGTTATAATGCTTATGTGTTATGAGATTAGATAAGATCAGGAAAAAAATTAGAGTAGATGATCAAAATTCAAAAAATTCAAACTAAAAATTATAATACCTTAACATTTTTAAACAAAGTAAAATATTTAAATCAACAATATCCACGATTTTTTTGTCTCTTGCTTTGATTTAATTTGGAAAGAAAAATTAATAATTTAATATTGAAATAAGATGGCTTTCCCACCGGTTAAATTACTTGCCCATTAGGAGGTCTTTTTTTTTCTTCTTATAATTGAACGTTACTGAATTTTGTAAGAATGAATAGAGACTAAAATCTAAACCTAAATGAAATGTTTTTTTTTATTCTTCAAATCGGAATATATTATCAACAAGTTTGTTTTTCTAAATGAAATTATTTGAAACTAACTAATTTTACATTTATATCAATATTAAACAAAAGAAGTACGTAATTGAATATGTACTATTTTTTATAAGATTTTACGTATTCTTTTGTAAATAAAGTTCAATTTAACAAAACAAAACAAAATTCGAAAAAGAAAACAATTTTGCATGTTATGCTAAAAAATAAGTTTGCACGTTGTCCACGATTCCGGTATATATATAATTTAAGAAACCATTTTTTTTTGTTTCCCAAATCATATACACTGAAAACCAAATAAATAAAAAAATTCTTGCATTTTTCTTTTGAAATAGGTTCCCGGATTATATATAATTATTCTATAATATCTTCAAGCCACAAAATAGTTGAATAAAAAAAAATAAAAAGTTCTTGTTAGGATTTGGTTGGAAAGAAATTCAATTGTTCAATCCCAAGAAGATTTTAGTATGAGAGTTGTTTTTTTTTTCCTTTCTAAAGTGATTATGTTTTTTTTTCTTCCTAAAAGTAGTTTAAAAATAATAAATATATTAAAATAAAAAAAATATACACCATATCAAATTAGAATGAATTTGGAAATATATTTTATTTGAAATGATAGACTTGGAAGAGAATATTTTAATTGTGATATAGTGATTTGAAATTAAGTTAAAGTCTTGATTTCTTACTTTTATTTTTAAGTTATTTTTATTTTATTTTATATTTTTAAGTTGTATGACCACTTAAAAAAAACAAACAAAATAACTTAATAAACTCAATTCAGGTCCATTAAGTTTTAAGTGAAAAAAACCAATGACCCCCTAAGTAAACAAACCTTAGCCTTAGCCTTTGTCATCACCATTTGAATTGCCAGTTGCAATATTAGATAGGGAATTACCATAAACATCCCTTGGTCTTATTGTCTATATATAAATATTTTATCCTCAGTGAATACTATATAACTTACATCAGTACATTACGTTACATGTAGACCACTTATTATGGAGAAACTTTGACAAGTGCATACACTTTGAGTCAAAATATGTAAATTTAATAGTCCACATCCAACACACTAATGAATTTATATCAGTGCTCACTGACTTGAATATATATATATAAGATGATAAAGCATCCGAAGCTCTCATGTAAATCAATACAAAATCTCCATGTTCTCTCTCGTCTCTCTCTTTCTCACTTTATTTATATTGTTATTTCATTTATTCACAACACGTTATCAGCACGATCATATGTAAGTAAAAAGTATCTCCAGGAGAGTGATTTACCTACCGCTTGATTTTCGTGTACGTAAGTAAAAGGGATCTCCTAGAGAGTGATTTGTTTACATTTCATTATTCACATTTATATAGTTATACACAATATATGAGATTGACTTATGTTGTGTCACCAGAACCTATAGTTTTGAATTTATTTGTTATGTTCTTTTAAATATTTACATTTTATTATATGCAATATATAAAACTAGTTGTGATTTTGTCAATAGAGACTAGCTATGATTGTGTCGACAGAACCTATATATAGTTTTGGATTTATTTATTATGCTTTTTAAATATTCGCATTTAATTATACGCAATATATAAGACTGGTTACCGCTGTATCGACAGAGACTAACTACTGTTGTGTCGACAAAACCTATATATAGTTCTGGATTTATTTATTATGATTTTAAATATTCGTATTATTTATTTAGACGCAACATATGAGATCGGCTGGACCCGATAACCATAACTTTAAGTTTCTGGATTTATCATATTTAAGTTGGCACGGATTTAAAAATCGACGAGAACCTGTAGATCTGGATCCAGTGTTATATACATAATGTCAAACTTTATTATTTGGAACATGAAGTTTCAAATCCATTAAGAATCTAAAGTTTTCTGAATTTTATATATGATCTTGCAGTTCATAGTTGTTAATAGCCAAATTTGGCTAGGGACCAAAGGTAAATTTTCCATCTTCCAAGCATGGGTCCAAATCCCAACTTATGTATTAATGTACCAGGGTTCTCGGGGTCGAGCTACCATGCGACTCTGCAAAAGCAAGGCGAGGTTCCCCATACCCTGGGAACACCTTGCAAGCATTCATAGTCAACAGAAAAAACCCAATATGATGGAATCAAGCTCCATACATCGAAACACAAGCCCGAAGCGAGGCCGACAGAGGAGAACCTAAGCTCCCTAAGGTTGAAATATCTCGCGACCTCCCCAAAAGCATGCTACCCTTTTCCAATTGCACAAAGAGACCTTCAGGGTGACAAGTTCGCCCAACGGTATCTCTCTGTTTCACTAGGGGGTGAACCTAAATTGTCCAGGCAAGAAGGAGGAAGCACGAAAAGCTCTGTCGCCACTGAGGAACTCCAACACAGTCATGCTAAGCTCCAAAAGGGACATGGAAGGGTTAGATCCAGCTCCAGATGTCAGAATGGGTACTGAGAAGTACTTCGCTATTCCATGTAGCAAGTGCCGTAGTTGGCGACCTCCATGAGGCAACTAACCATGACGGCACACAAGATCATATCTACACTCCAACAAACGTTATATACTACAAACGTGCAGATCAAGTCATTGAGTTCAAAGAGGAAACAAATTTATCTTCCTCCAAAATATCTTCGAATCCGTTGATTAACAAAAGTTAATGACTTTTAAAACAGAAGATCCCGCCCGATAGAGGGGGTTTGATTGAGATATGCATGGCAGGGAAATGACAAGTAAAACCTCATTAGACCTTGTATAAATACGTTGATCATAGCACGTAGTGGGGGGATCGGAATACAGGTTGTTGATTAGCAAAAATCGGAACCACCATTCACCAACAGTTAATAGAGTTTTGTTCTGGCCTAAATTCTCTAAAAAGAACATGACCTCCATTTTATCTACTTATAGACAGGCACGAAGCTGCCACCCCTATTGTGTCCAAGAAAGATCGAGTATTTTGGGTGATATATGTACATTACGTTTGGGTCATTCAACAGTAATAGAATAATATAATTTTCCTTTAAGTATCTTTAATACATAGTGTTACTATCCATATTCATCTTCACTATCACACGCACAAACCTGGTAACCACCCCCGACCACGACCTCTGAGGTAATGGTCTCGAGGGTGCTAGGTGAAATTCCTCACCCCGAACGAATTTTCAGTTAACACTTTCTGGTGCCATTTGTGGGAACACCCACACCCAGTTTATATAAGGTTTACGTGTTATTTGTTTCCCAGGATCTATGAAGCTTCGATCTTCCTAGGGGCAGCCCGAGGCTTTAGGGCAACAATCTGCCGCATCAACCCGAAAAGTTCTAAAGAAGGGTAGGAAAACCAGACATCATAGTTAGGCTCCAGTACAACCGACCGCTGTGCAGGCTTCAGGCCCCCAATGATAAGCCAGTCCGTGCTTGATCAACAGGCAACGACCTTCTTGGAAAATGTCTGCCTTCGTTTGCTAGCTGAAGGAATCACGACTCAGCCTACAAACCCCTATATTTAAGGGGAAACAAGCAGACCTGGAGCCAGACAATCTGCCTTTGACCGGTTGGGACCACCCCTCCGGTACCAGTTGGTAATAGGATGGGACCTCAACCATCGATCCGAGATAGGTTAGGGCCCATGCCCACGGTTCCTTGTAGACCACCTTGCTACCAACCCCAGCATTTGGGGCAACAATCTGCCGCATCAACCCAAAAAGTTCATCCAGTAGATGGAAGTCCATAATACTACCATGGCTGCCATGTGCAGAATGTTCCTTACCACCTTGACCGACTATGCAAAGACTTGGTTTAGAAAACTGCCCGCTAGTAGCATGGATTCTAACAAAAAGCTTTCAACTGACTTTTGCTCGCAGTTACAGGGTGTCAAACCACGCCCAAAGATCTCATACACCTTCAATATGTGGTCCATGAATGGGTAGAAACTCTCCGGTCTTATGTGGAACATTTTCACAAGGAAGTCATCCAGATGTGGGTCTTTGTTGAGAAGAAAACCCTCGCCAACTTCCATCGGAACCTATGGGAGGGTAAACTTTTTTGATCTTTCACCAATCGTCCTCCAGAGACTTACCAAGAAGCCTAAGATCGGGCTTTCGAGCAGGTCAAAATTGATGAACAACTCAAGGTCAAAATAGATCATGATGATATGAGAGCGACAAAACATCAGAAGAAGGAGACGCCCAGACTTGCACTAGTTGAGAAAACACAGAACAAACCCCCCAATAGGTCAATGTATCTTTTTATCCCTTCCCAACCTCGGTAAGAACAGTACCCAACAAGGCAAACCCTTCCGCGAGCTTTGCCTCCTCCGAGGACTGTCACCTCGGTAACACTAGATGAAAGAGGGTACGATCATTATGCACCTTTAAATACGTCCTGCGAGACAATCTACCTCGCCATTCGGAACCAAGGGCTACTCTAGAAGCTGGCACCCATGAAAGCTTCGACAAAAATGAGAAACTAATACAAGTACTGTGACTTCCATGAAGAGGTAGGGCACAACACGTGGGAGTGTTATAGCCTGTGTAACCAGATTGAGGGTCTGGTAATCGTTTAGCAGTAGATCCAACCTTCAAACACATCTTCGCGTTCCTTCAAGAATTTAATGACATTTTCGTTTGGAGCCATGATGAGATACCGGGGATCCCGATATCTTTGGAAGCTCATTTTCTAGCAGTAGAGCCAACCTTCAAACCTATCAGGAAACCTATCAGGATCTTGATATCTTTGGAAGCTCATTGTCTAGCAGTAGAGCCAACCTTCAAACCCATCAAGCAGAAGAGGTGTCACTTTAACGTTGAGATGGACGGTGCGGTTCAAGAAAAAGTTGACAAACTGATCAAAGCTGGTTTCATCAGAGAAGCCCAGTGCCCTGAGTGGATTGCCAATGTGGTCATAGTCACCAAGGCAAACAGGAAGTGGCGCATGGGCGTCGACTACACCGATCTCAACCAGGCATGCCCGAAAGATAGTTTCCCTCTACCAAAAATCGACCAGCTGGTAGACTCTACTGCCGAAAATAAGCTCCTAAACTTCATGGACACGTTCTCAGGGTATAATTAGATCATGATGCACCCCTCCAACTAGGGTAAGACTAGCTTCATCATGAGTCAGGGTCTGTGCTGCTACAAGGTAATGCCATTTAGCCTCAAGAATACAGGGGCGCCCATATACCAGCGGTTAGACAACAGGTTGTTCAGACCAGAAATTGGGATGTTGATAGAGGTGTACGTCGACGATATGATCACCAAGTCCCAAACTACGGAAGAACATCAAGATGACCTTCTCAGAACTCTTCTAATCCTAAGAGAAAATTATATGCGATTGAACCCCTCCAAGTGTGCATTTGGGGTAACCGCGGGAAAGTTTTTAGGCTTTATAACGAAAAGGGTATAAAAGCTAATCCAGAAAAAATTTGGGCTATCTTGAACCTGGATTCCCCAACCACTCTCAAGTAAGTCCAAGTGTTGGCAGGGCATATAGCAGCGCTCAACCGGTTCATTTCGTGCTCTATTGATAAATGCCTCCCCTTCTTCAAGGTCATCAAACAGGGGAAGAACATGAAATGGGATCAAGATAGCGAGCGAGCTTTCCAAGACTTAAAAGATTACCTTGCTAGCCCACCGCTACTAGTCAATCCCATTCGGGGAGAGGAGTTACAGATCTACTTAGCCGTGTCAGAAACAGGTGTAAGTGGGCCTTTGGTCAATGAGTGCAGGGATGGGATCCATCGAATTATCTACTATGTCAGTCATGCACTGTCCAAGCCTGAGAAGAACTACATTCTCCTTGATAAGCTCACCCCTACTCTAGTTACCTAGACCAGGAAGCTTCGCCCTATTTTCAAGCCGATACAGCGGTGATGACATATCAACCTATTCACCAATTCTTATAGAGGCCGGATGTATCCGGAAGACTAGTCTTGTAGGCCTTGGAGCTCACCCAGTTTGATCTGAAGTACAAGTCTCTAACAACAATCAAAGCTTCGGCCTTAACAGACTTTGTAGCTGAATTCTCAGCCCTCTCAAATGAAGATACCCCGACGACATCGAATCTATATCCTAGGAAGCTTATAGAGAATGATAATTGGCTAGAAGGTCGTATTGTCTGGATTCTCTACACCGATAGAGCATCCGAACAAACCGAGGAAGGAGCCAGCATAGTTCTGACTGACCCAGAAAGGACGGAATGTTACCACTGTTTTAGGTTCGAGTTTAAAGCGACCACTAACGAAGCAGGATATGAAGCTCTCCCAGTTGGGATGAAGGTTGCCATTGAACTCGGAGCCGACAATTTGCATGTTAAGAGTGACTCATTACTCATTGTCAACCAGGTAACAGGGTTTTACCAAGCTAAGGGTGACAACATGGTTGTCTACCTGAAGTTGGTCCAGCAACTCAGGGAAAAGTTCAAAGAGTTCAAGATTGAGCAAATACCTCAACAGAAAAATCATTTGGTGGATGTCTTAGCAAAGATAGCTGCAAATGGGGGACAAGCCCTACCTAGGGAAGTGCCCTTTCAGGTGATCTCCCAATCAAGCATAACAGCGAGTAAGGAAATCTGCCCCGTTGAACGGTTGCCTTGTTAGATGGACCCAATAGCTGCCTACCTCCAAGAAGGAAAGCTTCCCGAAGATCCTGACCAAACCCAAAAAATCAAGAGGTTATCAGTCCTGCATTGCCTGATAGATGGGTACTTCTACATGTGGGGCAAATCTCTTCCTTTGCTTTGATGTTTACATTCTGACGATGCCAACTGGACAATGAGAGAGGTCCACTCTGGGGACTGTGGAAACCACATTGGCGGAGAGGCCCTAGCCTACTAGGTGCACCGTATGGGGTACTACTGGCCAACTACCCATCAGGATGCTAAAATGTTTGTACGGTCTTGCGAACCATGCCAAAGGACCTCGAACCTGAACAACATTCCTCCTGAACGACTATCATCAATTAGCTCACCATACCCCTTCGCCATTTAGGGAGTCGACTTGATCGGTCCGCTTCTCACTGCTCATTGGTAGGCTAAGCATGCTATAGTCACCATTGACTACTTTACCAGGTGGGTAGAAGTAGTACTTGTCCCCTAGATTTCAGTAGAGAATACGACCAAGTCCATCAAAACCAACATGATTTGTAGGTTCGAAACTCCACTCATCATAATAGCTGACTTAGGCAAATAGTTTGACAATGCCCGATTCAGAGACTTCTGTGAAGGCTTGGGAATCGACCTCATGCTCGCTTTAGTAGCTCACCCTTAGACTGATGGGCTAGTCGAGTCTACCAACAAGACCATCACAAAGTTATTGAAAAGAAAGTTACAGCAGAAGTAAGGCAAGTGGGTCGTTCCCTGGGCATTTCAAACCATGAAGAGGACAACTACTAGAGAAACACTTTACTCTCTGGCTTTTGGGGTCGAAGCAGTCCTTCCCATCAAGCATATGTTGACTTTATTCAGAGTACAACACTTTGAACTATAGAGCAACAAGGCCAAGCTCCGAGCTAAGCTAGACCTTCTAGAAGAGAAACAAGATCGAACAAATGAGAAAGTAACAATTTACCAAGCAAGATGCCAAGTATTGTAACAGAAAGGTCAGAGCCATGAGCATTAAGGAAGGGGACTAGAACACCAGGATAAGATCGGATTGGCTCCTAGGACCCAATTGGGAGGGGTCATATTTGGTGAAAGTAGTGGTCCGTAATAGAGCATACAAGCTTGAAGGCATGGATGGTCGACCTATCGACCACACCTGGAACGCCGATCACTTGAAGAAGTTTTATCCCTAGACAGAGGATTCCTTAGCAAGCAACCTCTATTTAGGTATCAATAAGTTTCTCAATAGCAATGTACTCAATCTAGATCATCAATAAAGTATGCTATTAATTTCTCCATCTCCGATTATATTCTCCACGAATAAATTCGCCATGATCGCCATGAACTAAGGAAAGCTAGATAGCTTCCTTGATGCCTTGGCCGGGCACCATGCTCCGCCAAGAAAGGTTTGAGTGTAAGAGCATAGTTGCCATCCCGATCTCGAGACCAGAATACCTAGATAGCCCTTTCTGATGCCTTGGTCGGACTACCACCCCCAAGAAGAGTTTAAGTATAAGAGCATAGTTGTCATCCAGATCTCGAGACCAGGAAGGCTAGATAGCCTATCTGATGCCTTAGTCGAGCTACCACCTCCAAGAAGGGTCTAAGTGTAAGAGCATAGTTGCCATCAAACCTTAAGACAAGGTTGGCTGAGGAACTTTCCTGACACCTTAGCTGGGTTACCACCTATCATGCGGGGATCAAAGCCTAACTACATAAAAGTCTGCCAAACTAAGGTCTCTATGGAAGGGTACCTCCTATCCCCAATACGAGATAATGAGGTACCCAAAATATCACAATGTGAATTTTGCCTAAGTATCAAGGTTAGACATCAACCCTGTCATTTGAAAAAGAAAGATTCTTCTAGGATTCAACATGCACCACAGTAGAATATCGTCAAATTACTTGTTCTCCATATTTTCTTTTCAACTTTGTAGGGATGTAGTTATACGAGACCGCTATAGAAGCTTGGTTGAAATACATCAAGTAAAAGGTGCAGACAAGGTCGATAATTGCCATCCTAGACTCAACGGATTGGAGATTATTAATTGTCAGATTTAATTAAGTTATGATTAAATTGAAGTCTGCATCTAGGTTGAGATCAGAAGTATAACAAGAAGTATTTAACCAAGTAGAAGATTCACAAGCATGAATCAGTCAGAGTAAGCATGGAGGAAATCATAACCCACTCTCTTTAATAATGACAAGGGAGCTTATCTCCTCTTAAGGTTACATATATCAAACAGGGAGCCCAACTCCTGGTTCTGGGTAACATCTATAATAATAAGTAAGAAAAAAAACTGGTCATGAATAAAACAGGGTGCCCAGCCCCCTTTCCGGGCAATCAAGATAGGTCATAAAGAGATCATATCAAACTCTAGCATCCTTCTGGCTTCCTCCTATCGCTCCTCCTTCCTGCTGGTCTCTGTTTGCCTCCCCTCTTTCGGTGGTTGATTAACCTGATTGTCCCCTCATGCTACTTCTTCGTCTGAGGGCTGCTCATCTAAATACTACCCGAGCTTGCTCTCCTTCAGGATTTCACTTACCACAGCCATAACCTTAGGGGGAATGATCGCATCCTGAGTAATAGCAGATGCCTCTGTTACCATTTGCTCAACCCCTGACTCTGCTCCAGCATGCCCCTCAAGCCGATCTTCGATTCTCTCCTGAACCTCAGACAGCCTTTTTCCCATCTCTATGACCGTAGAAGAATCTCTTTTGACCTGGACCCCACAGAAAGACTCCCTTGGTCTTGAGCTTGGAAGGACTAGAGTAGAGAGATGAGGATTCACTTCAATTATTTACTTCCCAGCTCCAGTTGCATTCGAAGTGCCCGCTCCGTCACCAGCAGGAAGAGACATCTCCTAGACCTTAGCCATAATCTTGTCTATGTCCCATCCATCAATGACGGAGAGGTCAAATGGTGGAGGCAGCCCTTCAGCAACCTGGTAGGAGGCATAGAAGTACCCATTCCCGAATGAGGCCTCCACCTCAGTCTGCAACTTAGCCACCTGAACATGCAAGCTCTGGTTTTTAACATCTAGCATTCTTGCCTCTGCTTTCCAAGAGTCTCTCTCCGTGGCCCGGTGTTTGGACTTGAGGCTCTCTTGGTCATAGGTCTGCTTCCGCTTCTCATGGTTACGGTGAAGCACGGCCAACTCCTTCTCCATCATCTTCTGGCTAGTAGTCATTTACTGCACCAAATCCTAAGCTCAATCGAGCAATTCCATGGCCCTCTCAGCTTCTCTCTTAGCTTTTATAGTGCAATCACGAAGAAAAGCCACCTGGTGGCTCATGGCTTCGTTGAATTTGAAAGCCTATAGGTTGTAAAGTTCAAGTTAGAAAATAATCAAACTAGCTACCTCGATGACAGATGAGGTAAGATAGTCACCTCGGCCAAGAGAGTGGACCCCTTGGTAATCAGAATGTTAACGGGCATTGAAGTCATCAGAGAGAGGTTACCACCTAGACAAGACACGATAAACCATTCCACGACCTCGTCTTGTCTAGCGGGACTTGATTGATGTTGAAGGCTGGCAGGAGGACCATCCGTAACACCAATCCCAAGGTCCCTCCGAAGCTCGAGAAGCCGAGGATACGGGTTGAGGAGCGAGAGCATCAGGTACGCTGACCGAAGAGATTACAGCAGTGGTAGTAGCGACAGAAAGGGCAACCGGAGCAGGAGTTAGCACTACAAGAAAATTAGTCTTTTCTGACCAAACATTTTCGACAGAGCTAAAATTTAGTTAAAAATGGTTGTTTTTCTGACGGTAAAAATCATGTCCTCAAAAAAGGATAAAATTATTGCATATCATTCCCTACAACAAAAATGCCTTAAAAAATAATATCAAAATTTGTCAAAAATATTGTGAAAATGAAGTCAAGTTTAGGCGCCGATACCATTTCCGACAGTGTGTCTATCCCTCGGAAATACAATAGATTTTTCCGATCACATGTTCCTCCATCGGAAATATAATAGATTTTTCGGACCATAAGTATCTAGCGCTTGGAAATACAATTTTTTATGGGTAGGATTCACTGTATTATGCAAGACAATTACTGTTAATGCATAAAATTTCCAATTATTATTTTTAAATGTTAAGATAAAAAAAATAAAATGAAATATGCTATTATCATGTTACATTTTAATTATTTTGATAAACATAGCATTATATACATACATACATACATACATATATATATATATATATATATATATATGTATATATATATGTATTTATGTATTTATGTATATATGTATGTATGTATGTATGTATGTATATATTCAATATATTACTTTTTTTCCTATTATTTATATTCACGATTTTATATGTTTATTCTTTTTATTTTAGCTTATATATTTTCTTTCTTATAATTTTCAATTCCCACTTAACACTTTTACTCAACTTTTTACTCATTTCTTTTTTTTTTCTTTTAATCCTATTTACCTAGCCGAGTCTCTATCCTGTCAATTTTTTTTTTTCCGTTTTTTTTATTTCTCCACTTTTCACTGTTTTCCTATTTTTATTTTTCCCTAACTCTACTTATCTCCACCAAGCCGTCATCTCCTACCATTTTCTTGTCCATTTTTATTTTGTTAATCATTACGCTTCTTACTCTAGTTTTACTCTAACCCTAATTATTGACTCCTCATTCTCCCAATCTTTTGTAATTTCTCTACAACCTACAACTAAAGTTCTTAGGAGAAACCATTTTTTATTATTATTGAAGATTCTTACGCTACATATCACTCCTTTGGTAAGTCTTTTACAATAACAATTGTTTGAAATTTAGAAGAATATAAATTTTATTATGTTGGTTTATTATTTAGGTGTTAATATTTCTTTATTAATTTTATTATTTGGTACTCTTTGTTTTGCTATATATTTTCTTTGATGATATAGTGATTGCATATAACACGTTCAATAAAATGCCTATGAAGAACTTGAAAGTTGGATTTGTTTATAAATTTAATATTTTCAAAGGGGACCAATTTTTTTAATATTATAAATCTTGTATTCGAATATAGTTTAATTGTGAAGTAGAATTAAATATATATACATGTTATTATTATTATTATTATTATTTTCTCATTCTTGCAATTTTTTTTAATGTTAGACTGTTGTAGTTGTTTTATATTTATTGTGGTACTGAGTTTCAAAACTTTCATATAGTAGAGGATGGAGTTTGGACTAATGAAAAATGCCATGAAAATTCATGTAAGTCTTCTTACGTTTATTGGTTTAAAATATTTATATTTTCAATTATATTTTTTGATAACATTTATATTTTCAATTATATGATAATGCTATGTATATATTTATTGGAAACATTTATTTATTTATTATTTTATTCCATTGCAGTAAAAATTGGACTCGTAATAATCGACTGCAACAACAAATTCAAGGGCAAGAGAATGAGAGATGCTAACAAATTATTAGCCTGTATTCTTATGTTATAAGTTGACAGTTTTGTAACTATATGTTTATATTCACTCTTAATCTATATTATACTTCAATTATTTTCATTTATAAATATTTATAGATGTCTATGTTGGAGTTTATGCCATAAACATGTAATTTATAATGGATTTATGAGGTAAATAAAAAGAAAGGTTTAATTCATTCTTGTTATGTTATTTATTTTATAAATTTGTGCACATATTAACATCCTGGATCGCCAGATGTAATCTTGAACTGTGTATATGAGTGTCATATACTGATGGATACAGTAAGAGACGTGCAATCTAAAGAGTCCATAGATAGCAAATAAAGCTGGGTACTTTATTTGTGGTTAATCTAAAGTTGCGGTCCATTCCGTAATGTACAGTGATTCTATCTTGAATCATTCATATGAGATATGAGAATGGAGACACCTTGTATGATGTGATCATATAGGACTGAGTCATGATCTATATGAATCTCACACCAAGATCCGTTTACCGATGAGATTCATATATATCAACTAATAGTGGCTATATGTGGATGATCTTAATCATGAGTGTCTTATTGACTTCTTCAGGTTAGATCGTTGTCTTTGATATAGCATGGGTGAGGTCAGATGCATTTCCTGATCAATATACTCCGTATATTGGGATTATGGTTTGACTTGTGGCTGGAAAGGTTTGTACACAATAGTGGAATCCACTCATTCTTGTGAGAAGTAGATAGTAGTTTCCTTAAGGGTTGATTCAGGGCTTGGACAACATGAGCGCTCTCCTAATTCCGTGAGGAAAAAGGATTTATTGTCCATTAAAAAATCAATGGTACTTAAAGGATATATGTAATTCGAGGTGTATAATGGATATAATGGCCCAGCTCCAATTATGAACTACTGTGGAGGATCACACCATATGTAATAGCTATATTGATGAACACCGAGTTGTATCGTTCTGTGTGAAACGTCTGCAGTTGAGAGAGTGCAACTTCGGGTTTTTAGTGGAATAACACCGGAGTTAACAATAAAAGAATATTAATTAAAAAGTTTAATTAATGATTATGAGGATTATTGGAGCTCAAAATATTGTGGGTCCATTAGGTCCCCTTGCTAGCCTGATCGATTTAGGTAACAAGTGTCACGGTTAATTAATTGGATTGTCCAATTAATTGTGTTACGAAAGTGACACATGTCAAGAGTTGATTGAGTAATTAGATTATTCAATTGATTAAAATGACAATTATGACAATTAATAATAAGATTATTTAATAGTGTAATTAGTCATGAATGGAGGGTTTCAATTGTTATTTATTTTTGAATTATGAGATAATATGATTATCTCATTTATTAAATAAAATAAATTATATATATTTAAATTTGAATTGTTTAAATTTAAATATATATAATATCTTATTTGATAAATAAAATATAGATTTTTTATTTTTAAATAAAGATATGATCGGTTTTTTTTGTAATTTAAATATTATATATATGATATATATTATTTGAAAAAAAAAAGAAAACAAAAATCAAAGTTTAAAAGAAGGATTTAGTTTTTTTAATTGACAAAAAACTGATCAAAAAGTCAATATAGATGTTATATATATATAAACGCACAAAAGGTTTTTTTTTTTAAAAAAAAAAACTTTACCTGATTGTAAAAGGTGTGCGTGAGACGCTCAAGTGTGCAAGTGTACTGTGAGAGAGAGAAAAGACACGCACCATTTCAAATTGGTTTTTTCATGCATGAGATGCAATTGCAATATGTGTGAGATATACACACGCATCATTGAATCTGATTGGTGCAAGTGTGTGTGAAATCAAGAAGAAAACGTTTCTTCATTCTTATTCTCTCTTCATCCTCCATTCTAAGATCCTGAGTCGGTGATGCGCCCACTCGCAGTTACCAGTCTCGGGATATAGCGAGGAAGATCAGTGGAACAGACCATGAGCATATCGAAAAGTGAATGAGCCTCCAAACATTGATATGGTTCTATTTTAATCTTCTTTTTAATTATTGATTACAATTTCCTGTATTTACATATATATTCTATTAGTGTAATAATTTTTATATGTATTAGTTCCAAAATTAAATACGATCCCAAGTTCACCGGTCACAGATACAGATTACGATATGTATAAAAATTTTAAAACCTATTTCTGTTGCGATACCGGTGAACGGGGTTCCAACAATTGATATCAGAGACAATTTTAATTTCGAAACAGGAAATTGTTTTCGATGCTCCTGAATGTATGATTGTATAGGCACGATTTAAATTGATTGTATGATGTTTTCATATGTATATTATTTTTGTTTTAATTTACAAAAACATGATTGATCGTTAATTATATGGTACTGCAGATTTAGAGTTTATGGGTTGTATTTTTTTTTTTACTGCTATTGTATTGTAAAAAAAAATGTAACCTATATTGAAGACCTGGAAAAATTACGAAGAGGATTCATGAGATGAATCGAAGTGACTTGAAGAGACTGGAAGACTGGGAAATTACAAGAAGACCAAGGAATGCCTTGGGGGTATTTTTGTAATTTTAGGTTAAATAATCCACAGTACTCGGTCAATTCATGTATGCTTTATATTATGTGATGATAAAAACATTGTCATGCATACGTATGTCATTTAGATTAAAAGTGCCTACACAAATATATTTGATATGTCATAAATGGATCATAGCCTGATGAGATATATATATTAATGTGATTAAAATGGGTAAATACATAAATTGGTTATGAAAATGAGATTAGTTTTTTTAATGGTTAGAAAACTTGGTAATTCTCATTAATATTAATTTAGTTATTATAGAGTTTAATAAGTTAGGTTAATGTGGTCATTTTTGTAATTAGGATTAATATGATTAATTTCCTAATAATAAATGAACCGAATAATGTGTTAGAGTTTTAATAGTTAAAACTTGGTATACACCAACATAATAATCTGAGCTTAGTAAATAGTATACAACTGCTTAGATTATTCACTAATAGATTAGATTTTTAATTGTTAAAAATCATTAATAATTTATTAGTTAATTAGAATTTGTTTCTAATTAGTTAATGCGCTAGATAACTTGATTAAAGTTAGTCGTTTAATCCTGTAGAGTCTAAGTGCATTAACGGTTAATAGAAAACCCTAATTTTAAAATAGTGAGTGGGAGAAGGATATATGACATAGATATCATGCGGTCTCCATCATTAGTTCAACAACATGAGATCCGAGCGGGGCGTTGTGACGACTTTGCTTTCGTCCTCCCTAAGGAAGGTTTCCACAAAGGTCAATACCAAGGTTGACTTCCTAACAGCTAGGATTTTTTAGGGTATTTTGGGACTGACCACCCTAAGGCGGCAATTCTCGAGTTAAGCTCGTGAGATCTGAAATGGTGGGTTATGCTCACAAAGGTTTGATTAAGTTTGTTAATTAAAAACTTGACTGAATAAACGATGGTTGAATGATATGAAATAAGAGTTATTCTAGAATATCATTTGATTGAGAATGTCTCGGTCCAACATGCAAAGACTTATTGGAAAGAATGGTCTGAATATTTGTTTAGGAATTAATGAAAACAATTTGTATGTGTTAATACCGTTAATACATACTACACTGCTCAACACTGAAATGTTTAAGGTTGAAAAACCAAAAACTAAACAACATAAGATTTCTCCAGATAATGACACGTATCTCTAGCATCTAAGGCTTGGTCATATCAACCTTGACCGGATAGACAGACAAGTAAAAAGCGGACCTTTAAGTGAGTTAAAGGTTGACACTTTACCTGTCTACGAATCTTGTCTAGAAGGTAAGATGACTAAGAGACCTTTTACTGGAAAAGGGCTTAGAGCTAAAGAACCGCTAGAACTTATACATACAGATGTCTGTGGATCGATGAATGTTAAAGCGAGGGGTGGTTATGAGTATTATATCACCTTTATAGATGACTACTCAAGATACAGATACGTCTACCCGATGCAACGAAAGTAGAATTTTTTTGAAAAGTTTAAAGAATTCCGAGCTGAAGTTGAGAATCAATTAGGTAGGACTATAAAGTCACTACGATTAGATCGTGGAGGTGAGTACCTTGACCAAGAGTTTGAAGACTTCATGGTTGAGCATGGGGTAATTTCCAACTCACAGATCCCAGTACACCTCAATAAAATAGTGTAGCGGAAAGGAGAAATAGAACCCTAATGGAAATGGTGAGATCTATGATTAGTTTCTCATCATTACCAAATTACTTTTGGGGATATAAGTTACAAACAGCGGCATACATTTTGAATGTAGTGCCATCCAAATATGTTTCTAAGACTCCCCTAGAGTTGTGGAATGGTTGTAAAGCTAGTTTACGATATTTCCGCATATGGGGGTGTCCAGCACACGTGCTGAAGAACATAACTGGAAAGCTAGACTCCAAGTCTGTTATCTGCCTGTTTGTAGGATACTCTAAGGAGACCAGAGGTGGACACTTCTATAGTCCCGAAGACAACAAAGTATTTGTATCGACAAATGTAACGTTTCTTGAGGACAATTACATTAGTGACCATAAACCTCATTCCAAGATTGTATTAAACATGTGCTTCATCAACAAGAGTTGTTGATCCACAAACATCTGAGAGTCAGATGGTACCTGATCAGGATACACTACCACCTAGACGTAGTGAGAGGGTTGTGAGACAACCTGAACTCTATTTAGGTATAGGTGAGGGACAAGGTGTTGTATTTGATGATAGTGTGGATGATCCGTTGACATTTAAGAATGCAATGGAAGATCATGATAAAGAGGAATGGCTTAAAGCCATGAATCTCGAGATGGAGTTCATGTACTCTAACTCAGTCAAGGATTCTGTAGACTTATCGGATAGGGTAAAACCCATAGGGTGTAAGTGGATCTACAAGAGAAGTAGACAAAAAGGTAGAGACCTTCAAAGTAAGGCTAGTGGCCAAGGGTTATACCCAGGTCGATTATAAGAAGACCTTCTCGCCAGTAGCCATGTTTAAGTCTATTAGGATTCTCTTATCCATTGCTGCCTATTTCGATTATGAAATTTGGTAAATAGACGTCAAGACTGCATTCTTGAATGGTAATCTTGACAAGAGCATTTATATGATGCAACCAGAGGGATTTGTGTCTCCAGATCAATAGAAAAAGGTTTGCAAGCTGCAAAGGTCCATCTATGGACTTAATCAAGCATATAGATCTTGAAACATTAGGTTTGATGATGTGATCAAAACCTATGGCTTCGAGCAGACTGTCGATGAGCCTTGTGTCTACAACCGCATCATTGATAAGAAAGTAGTTTTCTTAGTCCTATACGTAGATGATATCCTACTCATTGGGAATGATGTGGGAGTGTTGTCTGATGTAAAGTGGCTGGCTGGCTAGCCAATTCCAATTGAAAGTTTTGAGAGATGCAAGTTATGTTCTACGTATCCAACTTTTTAGGGATCGTAAGAACAAAGTCATAGCACTGTCTCAGACATCATATATTGACAAGATTCTTATGTGATTTTTGATGCAGAACTCCAAGAAAGGTAATTTACCTTCCAGTCATGGAGTTCACTTGTCTAAGGAACAGTGTCCTAAGACACCTCAAGAAGTTGAGGATATGAGATGTGTACCCTATGCATCGGCAGTGGGTAGTCTCATGTATGCTATGTTATGCACGAGACCAGACATCTGCTATGCAGTGGGAGTAGTCAGCAGATACCAATGATCATTGGGTTACTGTCTAGACTACTCTCAAGTATCTTCGGAGAACGAGAAATTATATGCTAGTGTATTCCGAACAGGATTTGATCCTATTAGGATACATGATTCTGATTTTCAGTCAGACAGGGATTCTAGAAAATCCACGTATGGATCAGTATTCACCTTGGGTGGTGGAGCCATTGCGTGGAGAAGTATCAAGCAATCTTGCATTGCTGACTCCACCATGGAAGCCGAATATATAGCCGCTTGTGAAGCTGCTAAAGAGGTTGTTTGACTCTGTAAGTTCTTGAGTGATCTGGAAGTTGTTCCAGACCTGGATAAGCCCATCACACTTTATTGTGATGACAATGGTGCTGTGGCTAACTCTAAAGAACCAAGAAGCCATAAGAGAGGGAAGCATATAGAGAGAAAGTATCATCTCATCAGAGAGATAGTGCAGAGAAGAGATGTGATCATCACCAATATAGCCTCACAAGACAATCATGTTGATCCATTTACGAAGACCTTATTGGCTAAAGTGTTTTCGGGTCACCTAGATGGTCTAGGGTTACGAGCCATGCCTCACATGCTTTAGTGCAAGTGGGAGATTGTTGGGTTTTATGCCCTAAACATGAAATTTGTAAATGGATTTATGAAGTAAATAAAAAGAAAGGTTCAATTCATTCTTGTTATGTTATTTATTTCATTAACTTGTGCATATATTAATATCCTGGATTACCGGATGTAATCTCGAACTGTGTATATATGAGTGTCATATACGGATGGATACAGTAAGATAAGTGAAATCTAAAGAGTCCAAAGATAGCAAATAAAGCTGGGTACTTTATTTATGGTTAATCTATAGCTGTGGTCTATTCCGTAATGTACAGTGATTCTATCTAGAATCATTCATATGAGATATAGAAATGGAGGTACCTTGTATGATGTGATCATATAGGACTAGGTCATGATCTATATGAATCTCACACCAAGATCTGTTTACCGATGAGATTCATATATATAAACTAATGATGGCTATATGTGGGTGATCTTAATCCTGAGTGTCTTATCGACTCCGTCAGATTAGATATACCATGGGTGAGGTCAGATGCATTTCCTGATCAATATACTCCGTATGTTGGGATTGCGGTTTGATTTGTGGCTAGGAATGTTTGTACACAACAGTGGAATCCACTCCTTCTTGTGAGAAGTAGATGGTAGTTCCCTTAAGGGTTGAATTGTGGCTGGTAGTTTCCTTAAATTGATAAAAACTGATCAAAAAGTCAATATATATATATATATATATATATATACACACACACACACACAAGGTTTTTCTTTTAAAAAAACTTTACCTGATTGCAAAAGGTGTGCATGAGATATTAGTGCGTAAAACGCTAAAGTGTGCAAGTGTATTGTGTGAGAGAGAAAAGACACGCACCAGTTCAAATTGGTTTTTGCACGCATGAGATGCAATTGCAATATGTGTGAGATATACACACGCATCATTGATTCTGATTGATGCAAGTGTCGGTGAAATCAAGAAGAAAGATTTTCTTCATTCTTATTCTCTCTTCATCCTCCATTCTAAGATCCTGAGTCAGTGACGCGCCCACACGCAGTTACCAGTCCCGGGATATAGTGAGGAAGATCAGTGGAACAAACCAGGAGCATATCGAAAAGTGAAGGAGCCTCCAAACATTGGTATGGTTCTATTTTAATCTGCTTTTTTAATATTGATTACAATTTTCTTGATTTACATATATATTTTATTAGTGTAATAATTTTTATATGTATTAGTTCCAAAAATAAATATGATCCCAAGTTCACTGGTCACAAATACAGATTACGATATGTATAAAAATTTTAAAACCTATTTCTGTTGCGATACAATTGAACGGGGTTCCAACAGTCTATTTCTTTTCCTGTCTTGATATTCTAGTTCTTTTTTTTATATACATTGTAATTAGTATAAATTATAATTTGAGCAATTTTTAGGGTAATGTAAAAAAAAAAAACTGTATTTTTGATAGCATTATTCAATAAGAAAAATAAATTATTTCCGATCCAAAATCATTCCTCCACGATTTTTTATTTTTGACCATCACATTCATCAAAATAAAGACCATAATACTTATCGGGGTTTTTTTTTACCTTGATATGCATTATTTCCGAGAGCAAAGGTTCTTGAAAATGTTCTCCTAATTCAATTTTTGTAACATTTCTAACAACCCCTTTCCTCCATCTCCAATGAATTTTTCCCTCGGAAATAATTTTATTTTCGAGGGATGGTCAGAAAAGGGTTATATCCCATGATACTATCTTTGATGGAGACCGATGGCCTTTTCCAGTAGGAATTGAGCATTTCCGAGGGCATTTTAACTTTTTTTAATGGCTTTTAGCTCTCGGAGAAGACCTTTTTTCTTGTAGTGGGGGACAACAGTAACAGGTAGAGTAGTAGTCCCTTTGCCCCTCGCCCGGGATGCCCGAGAGGTGAAGATCTCCATTAGGGACCTAGACTGGGAAGGAGGTGAGATAGGGACAGGCGGAACCCCAGCTAAAGCGAATGGCCCCCCTTTCTCTAAGGTAGCCGAGGAGGTCCCCCTGATCGGTCTGACAGAATGAGGAGGGGTACGAGATTGCTGTACTTCTTAGGTAGCTGGAGCAACAACAGAAACTGTTTTAAAAAAAGGGAGAGAGTTCAGAATCAAGGTGACTAGCATAAAAGAAGTGAGCTAATTCATATTTCTCTTTCTTACTTGGAGAGGCAACAGAAATGTGCAGGTGTCGATTCACCTTACGGGGATCAAAAGAGTCAGCAGTGGGAGACTTCAAATTAAGATAATTGTGGGAGATGATGGCCTTTTAAATTGCCACAGACTCGGCTGGCAGCGAATCCCTGTTCTAGTAGGGTTTATCATTAAAAGCAGTAGAAACCTCGAATTCATGCCTGCCGATTAAAACCGAGCTTCCACCAAAATCCATTCTTTCTTCCAGGCGGGGTCTTTCTTGGAAGCACCGGGAACGATGAAGTTGAGCTTGTTCTTAGCTTTCGCGTAGAACTGACCTCTTGGGCCGCCGGATATACTGCCAATTTGGAAGATGTAAGTCAGTTCCTCCACTTCGGGCTCCCTGGCTACCTTGCTCAACTCACACTGCTCCCTCCACAGCATGAGGAAGCCAATTAGATGTCTCCAAAAGCCAGAGGTTAATTGAAAAGGAGCCATTTACAGGGCGTTGAAAGCCCGTCGGAGCGAGGGGTGAAGAGGAAGCCTAACCCCATTCTCGAGAGTTGCAACGTGGATCATGAGAACACCTTTTGGATGGGAAAATACATTGTAGTTCTTAGTAGGAATGAAGATGGAGACATTGTTAGGATTGTCGTACTTGGCCTTCAAACGATTAATCGACTTCCGATCAATTGTAGAATCGGGAATGACCTTGAAGTCGTAGGGAAGAATCTCCTCCGAAAGAGCTTCGAAGACCATAGCTTAGCCCCCACCGGCTGCGGCGCCCCTAGATTCTTTATCTAATTCCTCAACCTGAGCGGGGACGTTGACGAAGTAGAAGGTCATCTCTATCGCCAGAATCTTTCTGTTCCCATTTCTCGGGAGCAGGGCTGGAGGCATCATCGCCCTCTACCAAATGATGAACACTGTCGTCGGATTTCGGTATTATCAAGTAAGGAAAGGTTGAGAGAATAGAAGGAAAGATGGTGGTCTTTGCGAAGACGAAGAGAGAGAAGTTTTTGAAAGTTTGAAATTTGAAGAAAACGAAAGCGTGAAGGAGATAAAAAAGCTACCGGGTTTAAATAGGGATGAATGGAGCAGTAACCCATGACGTTGGTGACGAAAATAGACGTGGAAGCAAGATCTATCGTGAAGATTACCTCAATTCTCGGGGACTGACGTAACGCAGCCGGATTATTTTAAAAAATACACTGCTTCCTTGTTTACCACGTTTCTCCTACATTTAATGAGAGGATCTTTTCCTAGATTTTAGCAAGTAAAGAAGAGGAAAAATTTCTCAAGTAAAACAGGAAATCTAACTCCAACCCTAACTCAATCACCGGTGTTCAAGTCAGAGGGGACTTCTGTTAATAGCCAAATTTATCTAGGGACCGAAGGTAAATTTTCCATCTTCCAAGCAGAGGTCCCAATCCCAACTTATGTATCAATGTACCAGGGTTCCTAGGGTCGAGCTACCATACGACCCTGTAGAAGCAAGACGAGGTTGTCCATACCCTGGGAACACATTGCAAGCATTTATAGTCACCAGAAAAAGCCTGATGTGATTGAATCAAGCTCCCTGCATCAAAACATGAGCCCAAATTGAGGCCGATAGAGGAGGACCTAAGCTCTACGAGGTCGAAATATCTTGCAACCTCCATAGAAGCACGTGTCCCTTTCCAATTACAGAAAAAGACCTTTAGAACGATAAGTTAACCCAACGATGTCTCTCCGTTTCACCAGGGGACAAACTTAAACTATCTAGGCAAGAAGGACGAAGCACGTAAAGCTCCATCACCACTGAGGAACTCCAACACAGTCATGCTAAGCTCTGAAAGGGACCTGGAATGGTCAGATCCAACTCTAGATGTCAGAACGGGTACAGAGAAGTACCTCGTTATTCCAAGTAGCAAGTGTCGTAGTTAGCGACCTCTATGAGGCACCTCACCATGATGGCATATGAGATCATATCTATACTCCAATGTATGTTAAACCACTACATTTGTGCAGATCATGTCATTCAGTTCAAAGTGGAAACAAACTTATCTCCCTCCAAAATATTCTTGAATCCGTTGATTAACGAAAGTCAATGACATTTAAAATGGAAGATCCTACTCGATAATAGGGGGATTTGATTGAGATATGCATGGCAGGGAAATGACAAGTAAAACCTAATTGGACCTTGTATAAATACGTTGATCATAGCACATAGTGAGGGATCTGAAATATAGGTTGTTGAGTGGCAAAATTCGAAACCTCCATTCACCAGCAGTTAACAGAGTTTTGTCCTGGCCTAAATTCTCTAAGGAGAGCACGACCTTCGTTTTATCTACTTATCGACAGGCACGAAGCTGCCACCTCCATTATGTCTAAGAAAGATCTAGTATTTTGAGTGACATCTGTACATTACGTTTGGGTCATTCAACAGTAATAGAACAATGTCATTTTTCTTTACATATCTTGAATACATAGTGTTACTACCCATCTTCATCTCCACTATCACACGCACAAACCTGGTAACCACCCCCGGCTGCGACCTCCATGGTAGTGGTCTCAAGGGTGCTAGCTGAAATTCCTCACCCCCGAGCGAATTTTTGATTAACACAAATAATGTCCATAAAATTCCTAGATGGAAAAATATGTCTTGTTGAGTGCAACAACTCATACAATTCTACGGAGTCGTAAATATTTTATGAATTTTGTTTTGCTCAAAGCAAATCTAAATATTGTATCATGTCCAACGGATCTGATAGAATGTTCTGGAAGAGTCAAGATATTGTTACCAAACAATACTAAATAATGTATCAGTGATGCATTATATTCAAGCAGATCCAGAAGAAATCTGCTTAGTTTTAAAGATATACGAAGGAATGGATATCATATTGAAACTATAAATGAGAATGATGAGTATCTATGCATTACATCCCATGATTTAGGTCATTAACCCATTATAGAAAAGTTGGGTGCTATATCATCTTAATTATATTACTGATTAGAAAAGGATGTAAAAGTTTATGCAATAAGAACTAAAAGTTCTTGGATCCTAAAATACTTATGTTATGACATGATAGTTTTGGTCTTTAAGGATCTATGATGTTGCATATGATCATCTAAAATATATATGGACATTAATTAAAGAGTCATAAGATTCTTTAATTCCATAATAATATAAGAATTGCATGTCTGGATGTTCACAAATGGAGATTAGTAATAAGACCATCTTATTCTAAAGTTGGTTTTGAATCATTATCATTCAAAGGGATATATGTTGATATATTCATCCATCAAATGAATCCTTTCATTATTTTATAGTTCTAATTGATGCATATACGAGATGAACACATGTTTGTTTATCATCAAACATCTCTATATTACTAGCACATATTATTAGTTTTTGGGTAATAATTTGCAAATTATCCAAATCCAATCAATGCGCTTGATAATATTGAAATTACTTATATTTGATGAATATTGCTAAGCAGTTGGCAGTTGGGATTGATGCTGAACATCTAGTTTTCATATGTACTCATACTCAAAATGGATTAACTAAATCAATTATCAATTCCAAGGAAATTTTTCTGTAGAAGAGAAGAGTAAATGAAAAGTTACTCTTATAAAAAATAGAGATATCAGTCTAGTTCTTTATATATGTAATAAATGTGGCTCAACCCAATCTTTGTATCACTCAAATACGAAAGATAATTGATCATCCGATGATTATTAATCAGTTACCTGATCTTTTAAAGGCAACAAAATTTTATAAGCTGTCATCTTATAAACCCCAGCCGGGTGATTGATATTGAAGAATATCATAGCAAAGGGCAACAAATAAATCATCTTATGCATATCATGAGCTTGTGAACCTTTTTTGAAAGGTAATGTTATCAGGATCCTAATGTAAATAGAACTCGGATTATAAATAAATACACTTTCTCTAAATCAACTATATAAGAGTCTGATATATCTAAAGAGACACAAGTCCATGAAATGACTAAATCCATTTAAATGAAAGAAATCTGAACAGAGATAAAAGAATGTAGAAATTGAGAAAATTTCTATAAATCATTTGAGAGAAATGTGGAATCACAATGAAACAATTGTTGATGATGTATTTTTATACACAATTGCTACTGAAATCATAAATGATAATTATGATATTCATAATATCAATGATTGTAGACAAAAGACATGATTGTCTTAAATGAAAAGAAGCAACACAAAAAGAATTGACTTCATAAGCCAAACATAAAGTATTTAGACCAATAATACTGTAGACAGCTGAAGATGTCAAACAAGTTGAATACTAATAGGTCCTTATACAGAAACGTAATGAGAAAAACGAAATCGTAAGATACGAGCCACGACTCGTGGTACAAGGTTTCTCACAAAAAACTTGGTATTCACTAGTGATGAATATGATTACCATTGAATTTTTGATAAATTTGGTTGCCTTTAAAAGGCTTAAAATAGGTCTTCAAGGCGTAGTAATTATTTATCTATATGGTTCGTTTTATACAGATATTTATAGTCCCTAAAGGATTTAAAATGCTAGAATCATATAAATCAAGATCTCGTAATCTGTATTTAATGAACTTACAAAATCCTTATACGGATTAGAAACAATTTGGACGGATGTAGTATAGCAGTATAGCAGTCTCAGTGAATATATAATAAAATAAGGGTATAATAATTATATTATATACCCATGTGTCTTCAAAAAAAATAATTAGAATCTGGATTTGCTATATCGATAATTTATATTGATGATAAGAATTTAATTGGAACTCACAAAGAGCTTTTAAAAACTCCAGAATATATATAAATGAATTTGAAATGATAGACATGAGAAAGAAAATATTGTCCCAACCTGAAGATCGAGTATAGATCAAATTGAATGCTTGTCTATCAATCAGAATATGTTGAAAAGATTTTGAAAAGATTCCATATAGATATTACTTATCTATTAAGTACACATATGGTTCTTAGAACTTTTGATCCTAAGAAAGATCTATTCCAACCAATAGAAAATGGTGAAAAGATATTTGGTCCTAAAGTACCATATCTGAATGCAATTAGTACTTTGTTAATGTTATAGGGATTTTTTTTATAGCATAATAAGTCAGCATGATCACCTAAAAACATGATATGCCACGTCATAAAATACAGCCCGGAAAGATCAACCCAATACAATTGATAGATGATTTTAAGGCCTAGTTAAGATTACCCAAGATGGTCGGGAAAACTAACCAATTGGGTAGAGACAACCTGATCGGGGTAAAGACCACCCGATCGGGACACAAAAGGTCTGTCGGGATTAGATGATTGGTTGGTTAAACAACGTGTGTGAGACATTAAAGGCAACTACGACTTAAATACGAAGAAGAATGATCTTACTCAAATAAGGAATCTAGAATCATACTCCAATATGGAAATATCCCTATTTCCTCTCCAGTGTCAGAGAATTCTATTCAGGAAAGAACTCAAAGTTTCTAGAAGGATAAACACTAAACAGGAAACGAGTCCAAAGCAATAACTCTGCTATTCTAGAAGACTACACACCGATCAGGAAATAAGTCCTAAACTGATCATTCAACTAGAATCCTATGAAGGCTCTTATAAAGTCCTCATTTGTTGATTGGCTTATTTCGTGAACAAACCACATTTATGGGGTTTATGTAATGGTAGCTTAGGCTTTCAAGACCTCAAGAAGAGAAGCACCAAAGGTAAAATTCTTGTGCTTACTTGCTTTGAAGAGATAGTTGCACACACCCACATATTCATGCATAACTCTTATTCAAATATGTTGAGTGTTTGTACTTGTGTGCATTTTGATTTAAATTACTCTTGTTGATTTATTTGCATCATGTAATTAAAGTTTTATGTCATGCTAGGCATTAGAATAGGATGCACTTTCATCACTCTTGAACTTGTTGATTTTGTGTGTTTGAGTGTTGAAAGAATAGGCTTTACGCTGGTGGTGCGCTACTAGACCAGCGCACCTCACCAGCGTAACTTTCCAGTGGATCAACACATGTGTTACTCCACTGCACCCGCGCATAGTTGGAAAAATAGGCAGTGCGCTGGTGGTGCGCTACTCGACTAGCGCAGCCTCACCAGCGTAACATTCCAGTGGATTGTCGCATGTGTTGCGCCACTGGGCTGCGCCACTCGTCCAACGCCTATTGAAAAATTAGGTTATGCGCTACTCGACCAGCGCACGTCACCAGTGTACATAGTGGAAGCTGGAACGTTTTTTTTCAAAACGACCTCACTTTGTTTGGATCTCATATATATATATATACATATATATATATATATATATATATATATATATATATATATAATTCTTTGGTTTAAAGTCGTGTAAGAGTTCAGAACATCACATATTTTCCTTAGAACACATTTCAAAGGAAAAACTCTTCCAAGAACTCATCTTTAAACACTCAAAACATTTCTTTGTGCATAAAAACTTCATCTTGCATCATCTAAGTTCATTTAGAGTGCATCTATGGATAGGGTTGCTTCATCACATCTTGTTTGGTAAGTTCTTCACTATCATTTTACAAGTTAAGTGTTTTGCTTGCTAAGCCATCTCTTTAATTATTTTTATGCTCTAAGAACATATTCTAGATACAAATTAGAGATTGTTGTGATGACATGATTGAGTGTTGTATTGTGATAGCTTCATAGGATTGTTTGATCTATGTTTAGCTAAGCTTTTTGAACATGTCATTTAGCTCATGATATCTAGGATTGCATTAATTGTCATCTCATTATCTTAGATAAGCATATAAGGTTTCCTAGCCTTGTTTTTTCTTTAAATATCATCATATATTCACATAGGACTCTTTATCTCTTCATTGAGAAGTAAGACTTGTGTTGCTTCCGGGAGTAGGTAGCTTAAATCGCAAGCAAGATGGACTAGGTTTACTTATACCGGGATTAGGTAGTGGTGGTGGATTAAACCGGGATTAGGTTGTAATTCCTTTGCCATTAGTGGATTAGAGGTTCTATTGTGGTGCACTCATCAGCCCGTGGTTTTTTCCATTTGGAGGGTTTCCACGTATATCTCAAGTGTCTTTACTATTTCCGTATTTATTACACTTGTGGTATTTCTATAACTAGATAGGGGCATTTTCGTCAACTTGACCTTTAACGAAAATTGGGTAAAATTTATTTAAAATCTATTCACCCCTCATCTAGATTAATATTACACACCATAATATTTGTTTCAATTGGTATCAGAACAGGTTCCTAAACATACATAGGTGATCCTTGCTTATTTTAGTGTGTGTTGCATTTTGTGTGTGTATTGATCATTCATACATTTGCTTTCATATCATTCATTCATTAAACACAATGAGTGGAAACGATGGCAATGAGGGAGCTACTAGCACTAGACCTCCACTTCTCACCGGACTGAATTATACCTCTTGGAAAGGTAAGATGGAGTCGTATATTTGCCAAATTCATGACAGGGCATGAATGGCGGTTGAAGATGGCTACACTCCACCCATGATGACTCCTACAGATGGAGGAGATGATGTACTCAAGCCAAAGGCACAGCGGAACGCACAAGAGTTTGAGGCATCATAGTGGAATAGGAAGGCAATACATGCCATTCTATGTGCCATGGATGAGAACCAGTACAAGTTGGTTCAAAATACTAGGATAGCTAAGGAGGCTTGGGATATCCTAGAAGTTGGACATGAGGGAACCGATGTGGTTAAGGAGTCGAAGCTTTAAGTTCTCCAAACACAATTTGAATTGCTCAAGATGGATGAGAACGAGTGCTTTAATGACTTTGAAATGAGGTTGATGGACATTGTGAACCAAAGTCATCAACTTGGTGATCCTTATTCGGATATGAAGATCAAACAGAAGATTAAGAGATCTCTACCCGATAGATTTGAGTCTAAGGTGACGGCTTTAGAAGAGAATAGTGGTTACAAGGATATGAAGGCAAGTGAAGTGATTGGGAGGCTTCTAGTTTATGAATCTAGGAAATGTCCTAACCCCACACCATCGAAAAAGCAAAAGGATATTGCTTTGAAAGCCTCCAAAGTTGAGAAGGAGGAGAGTGATGACTCGGATGAAGAAATGTCCTTTCTAATGAGGAAGTTCAAGAAATTCTACAAGTCCGAGAGGAAAGGTTTTGGATCCAAGGGTCAAGACTTGAAGAAAAAGGCTCCCTTCAAAAAGTTTGAGCCTAGGCAAGAAAAGACCGAGAAGAAAGGAGTCCAATGCAATGAATGTGGTGGGATAGGTCACTTTGCCCCGGAATGTACAAATCACAAGGTCAAGAAAAAGGGAAAAGTGATGGCTGCCACATGAAGTGAAAGTGATAACTCTAATGAAGGAGATGAGTCTTCGGATGATGAAGAACTCATGGCTAACTTCATAGCATTTACATCCTCTTTTAGGAGCAAAGATGCTAGTGAAGAAAAGAATGAAAGTCAAGAGGAAAACTACTCAAGTGATGATGGATCTTCATCACAATCCACAAGTGGAAGTGTGGATATGATGGATCTCAAGGACTGCATGGCTAAGGTTGAGAGTTCAAGGTTAAAGAACAAGAATGAAATCAAGAGATTAAAAGAAGAAAACCTAGACCTCTTAACTCAAGTTGACCAACTAAATTAAGAGTTGGTGAGATCTAAGAGGGGTGAAGAAGGGTTGAAGAAAGAGCTTGAAGATGCTAGAGAGTTGTTGGCTAAGATGAACTCTAGCACCAAAAAACTTGACCACATGCTAGATGTTGGAAAGAGGCTAAGTGACAAGAAGGGGCTTGGGTTTGAAGATGACAAGGTGTCCTCCACTCCAAGCAAGACCATTTTTGTAAGAAGCATGAACTTAAATGGGTCCCCTTCTCATCAATCACCTATGAAGAAACTTGACCTAGGAGAGTGTTCAAGTAATGCTCAAGTGAAGGTGGCACCAAGAAGCCTACCTCAAGCCTATCCTACAAGGGCTCCTCAAGTTAACTTCCCTTAACCGAAAGCTCATAAAGGGAATATACCTATCATGGAAGCTCAACCGAGGAAGCAATCAAGTCTTGCTCAACAACAAAGAAGGAAGGCTTCTCATCAACAATCAAGACAACCACAAAGACATGGGAAGGCTCCAATGCATCATCAAGGATATGGTACGATTCCTAACTTTATTCCCACATGTCATTTTTGTGGTATTAATGGTCAGATTAGACCAAATTGCTTTAGATATATCAAATTGTGTAGAATTGAAAGCATGATAGAGAAGAAAAAGGCTAGAGCCATAATGCATGTCACTAGGAAAAATGGAACACTTTTGTATGATCCTAGGACATCTAGAGCCATGATGCATGTCACTAGGAAAAGTGGAACACCTTTGCATGATCCTAGGACATTTAGAGCCCATGTACCATTGACCACTAAGAAAGAAAAAATTGCACCTAGGTGGATTAGAAAGGATGAACACGTTTGCCATGTTGCACAAATTACCTTGAAAGCTTATTCTTGTGATTTTTGGTATTTGGATAGTGGGTGCTCTAGGCACATGTTGGAAATAAGAGTTTCTTTGAGACTTTTGTGATGGAAAAGGGAGGAAATGTCACCTTTGGTGATGGATCCAAAAAGAAGGTTAAAGGAAAAGGAACTATTTTCATTTCCGGATTACCCTCCTTGTCCAATGCTTTGTATGTTGATGGTCTAAAAGCTAATTTGATAAGCATTTCACATCTTAGTGATGAAGAACTTTCTGTCTTGTTTAGGAAAAATGATTGTTCTATCCTATTACCTAATTGACAAACCTTGTTAAAAGGTATGAGATCTAGTGACAATTGATATTGTCTTGAGGTTAGAGGTGTCTCTTGCAATGTGTCTAAGGATGAACAAATTGAGTTCTGGCACGAAAGACTTGGTCACATGAACTATAGGGATTTAAATACCTTAGATAAGTTCAAAGTTGTACGAGGCCTTCCTAAGCTTGGGAAAAAGGTGAATGGTGTTTGTGGACCTTGCCAACAAGGGAAGCAAACCAAAAGTATGCACGAAAAGGGCAAGTATTTATCCACCAAGGAACCTCTAGAACTTCTCCACATGGATCTTATGGGTCCCATGCAAACCGAGAGTTTAGGTGGAAAGAGATACATTTTTGTGTGTGTAGATGACTTCTCTAGGTACACTTGAACTTATTTTCTTTGAGAAAAATCTGAAACCTTTGACAAGTTTAGAATGCTTTGTTCCAAAATTCAAAACGAAATGAACTCCAAGATTAAAAGCATTAAAATGATTATGAGTGACCATGTGAAGGAATTTGAGAATGCTCATTTTGAAAACTATTGCAATAGTCTAGGCATCTCTCATAAATTTTCGGCTCCTAGGACACCTCAACAAAATGGAGTTGTTGAGAGGAAAAATAGGGTTCTTCAAGAAATGGCCCGTGTGATGTTGCTTAGCAACAAAGTCCCTAGTAATCTTTGGGTCGAAGCCGTCAATACGGCATGCCACATAGGAAATAGAGTCTTTCTAAGGCCCCATACTAGACAAACCTCCTATGAGTTATGGAAAGGTAGAAAGCCAAATGTAAGCTATTTCCACACCTTTGGAAGCAAATGCTACATTTTGAATGACCGTGATCAACTTGGCAAATTCGATGCTAAGAGTGATGATGGTATCTTCATTGGCTATGCCTTGAATAGTAGAGCCTATAGAGTTTTCAATCTAAAAACTAGGACCGTAATGGAATCATCTAATGTTGTCATTGATGATACTAGGCTTAAGTCTAATGACCATAAGGAGGAGGTATATCTAGTTGTTGACTCCCCTTTGGAGAAGGTTGTTGATGTTTCTAATGTTAAAAAGACTAACCTTGATGATGACATAACACAACCTATTGATAGGATTCCTCTCTCTACATATCACCATATGAATTATGGTTCAATCGAAAACCGAATCTTAAACTTTTAAAAGTTTGGGGGTGTCTTGCTTATGTAAGAATACCTGACCCTAAAAGACCAAAATTGGGTTGCAAAACTTATAGATGTGCATTTATCGGTTATTCTAAAAATAGTATCACATATAGATTTCTTAATCTAGATACTTTTAATATCAATGAATCAATTGATGCTGAATTTTTTGAGAACATAAATAAATCAAGCACTCATAATAAATTGCTAGGAGATTCTATTATTCCATCAAATTCATTACATGTTGATATTGATATGAATGACATATTTGAAAATTCTAATCCAAATTTACATGAAGAAACTGCATATAGGAGAAGTAAAAGGGCTAGAACATAACGTACATTTGGTCCTGATTTCCTTGTCTATCTTGTAGAAGGAAATAGGAAAGATATCGTGGATAATATTAAATATGTTATGCATGTAAAAGATGATCCTGTCACGTATACATATGATATACAATCACGTGATGCTTGTTTTTGGAAAGAAGACATCAAAGCTGAAATGGACTCAATTCTTACAAATCAAACATGGGTTTTAACAGATTTACCACCAGGTGCTAAACCTATTGGTTCTAAATGGATTTTTAAGAAGAAATTGAATGCTGATGGTTCCATTAACAAGTTTAAAGCTAGATTAGTAGCAAAAGGTTTTAAATAAAGATATGACATTGATTATTTTGATACATATGCACCTGTTGCTCGCATTGCATCTATTAGAGTATTAATTTCTCTTGCATCAATTCATAATTTAGTTATTCATCAAATGGATGTTAAAATTGCATTTTTAAATGGTGATTTAAAAGAGGAAATTTATATGGAGCAACCAGAAGGGTATGTGATTCCAAGCCAAGAAAAGAAAATTTGTAAGTTGATTAAATCTCTTTATGGCCTGAAGCAAGCGCCTAAGCAGTGGCACGAAAAATTTGATAAAATACTATTATCGCATGGCTTTATTGTTAATGATGCTGATAAGTGTATTTATTGCAAACATGATAATATAGGATGCACTGTTATTTGTTTGTATGTTGATGATATGCTTATATTTGGCTCTAGTTTGGCTTGTGTTGAAGAAACTAAGAAATTTTTGTCCTCTAATTTTGATATGAAAGATCTAGGAGAGGCCGATGTAATTTTGGGAATTAAAATCATAAGAAAGAACAATGAGTTGTTATTTACACAATCTCATTATCTTGAAAAGATTTTAAAAAGATATGGACATTTTTATCATAAGCCAGCCCCGACACCAATAGATCCAAGTATCAAATTAGTGAAGAATACTGGTCGTACAATTTCACAATTGGAATATTCCAGTATTATTGGGAGTCTAATGTATGATATGCATTGCACAAGACCTGATATAGCATATGCAGTAGGTATGCTATGTCGATTCACAAGTAATTCAAGTAATGAACATTGGAAAGCAATTTCTAGAGTTCTCAGATACTTGAAGGGAATAATAGACTACGGTTTACATTATCAAGGGTCCCCTCCTATTTTGGAAGGATTTAATGATGCTACCTGGAACAATGTAGAGAAAAAATCAAAGTCTACCACTAGGTGGATCTTCACTTTAGGAGGTGCTGCAGTGCCATGGAGATCAAAGAAGCAATCAATGGCTTCTGATTCGTCTATGTTATTAGAACTTATAGCATTGGCGGATGCAGCTAAAGAAGCAGAATGGCTTAAGAATCTTTTAGTAGATATTCCTCTTTGGAAAAAGCCATCTCCCGCAGTCATGATAAATTGTGACAATAAAACAACCATTTATAGGGTTGAGAAAAAGACCTACAATGGCAAATCTAGACATGTAAGACATCAATCTTTAAGACAATTACTCAAATTTGGAGTAATTACGGTTGACTATGTTGAGTCAAACAAAAAATTGGTTGATCCTTTAACAAAATGAGTCGGCAATGAGATGATCTATAAGACATCAAAAAGAATGGGGCTAAGGTCAGTGAATGATGTCGATCACGTTTGATGGGAACCTAATTTTTGTCTTGAATTGGATAGACAAAGTTCAATGTGGTACAAACAAGTCAAATATGTGATCATGGTACACTAGAGAATTTTAATTACCCTATTTCTTAATCTAGTGGTGTTTTCTGCATGATTAGAGGTTGGATTAAGTCCTCAATAAATTGAAATGAGTAACTCGCAGAATTACTGAGTAAATTTACCTTGTGAGTAATGGATGTCAGGTCGATTCCTAAGAAAACAAGACCGTTTCTGAGAGCGCTCACGAAATCAGGATTTTATGCACATGACCATTAACGTGCGGAGTAATCAGAATACTCTACTCTTTAAAGTCAGTATGTGCGACGATTCCGACGGAACTCTAAGGGTTCTAGGTTCAAGATACGTTCACCTCAGCACCTTGATCATGTTTTGAATTATTTGTACTAAGTGTAAGTTCAAGTCCAAAAGACACTTATAATTTATGTACTTGACTTGTAGATGATTTAAAATATCTTCTTCTTGTAATTAATAAAATTATTATATTTCATCTTTTGAAAATTGGTGGGGATTGTTGGAATTTTCATAAATAAAAGGTTGTGACTGATTATAAAAAACAAAACTTTTAATCGTAAAGACAAAATTTTTTATTGTGTAAAAGTCACGACTTTTAAAAAATGAAAAGACAACTTTTTTGTGTGTAAAGACATAAATCTCATAGTGTAAGGACACAACCGTTGTGAAGAGATACAACCATTCATAAAACCACTATAAATACACAGGTATAATTTGTCTTTAGAACACAACAAAACATACAATTCTCTACTATTTTTAAATTCTCTTTCTCTTCTTCCATTCTCTCAGGCATCATTTAGATTATTATTAAGAGTGTTCTAAGTGGTTGATTCTTATCGTACATAACTTGAAATCAACAATAAGATTATTAGGCTTCATTGAATCCTGACGGTAAAATTCTCAAACCCTTTGTGTACTCGCCGTTTTACAGGAAATGGGAGAATTATTATCTGAAAGAATCGAATTTCGAGCCTTCAAGTCTTATAATCATTTTTTCTGCATTCTTACCGTGTTTGTTTGTAGCTATTCTCTCTTTCAGACCTCAAATTTCCAACATTTTATTCCACTGTTTTTCCTTAAAAAATTAAAATACAATTGGTGGAAAATCAATGGAGAATGTTGAAATAAGATGGCTTTTCTGATTGTTAAATTACTTGCCCACTAAGTAAACCAACCTTGACCTTTGTCACCGCTTGCATTACAAGTGGCAATTGCAAGTTGCAATATTAGCTAGGGAAATACCATAAACCCCCATCGGTTTTATTGCCTATATATGTGTGTGAATTCAATTGTAAAGATGATGAAGCAACTGAAATCAATACAAAATCTCCATATTCTCACTCTTGTCTCTCTCTTTCTTACTTTATTTATGATGTTATATCATTTATTCACAACATTTAACTTATTTTTTCTACTAATTAAAAAAATAGGAAGAAGGCCCAACGAACCCTCATATGTAGGGATAACTATGGGTCGGGTTCAGGTCGGGTCCTACCAGATCCAGACCCAGACCTAAAACCATAAAAAAAATTAGATCCAGACCCATAAAAATGTTTGGGTTCAGGTTCGGGTTCGGGTTCGGATTCGGGTTCGGACCAGCGGGTCTTCAGCAGACCCAGACCCGTACCGAGGACTCACGAAAATTCATGGGTCCGAGTTTGTACCCACGGACTCGCGGACTCGCAAAACCTTTAATAAAACTCACATTTTTCATTTTTCCTTTCTATTTTTATTTTTACATATTCAATTTTTAACCGATAAAATTTGTTTAATAAATGAATAATTAATTTGAATTGAAATAAAACAAATAACAAAGATGATTGACTGTTAGATTGAGAATTGAAAAAAAACCACACAAATTGAAATAACAAAGATGTTTTGTACTAATCGAATCCATTGGTTCGGGTCCGGATTTTAACTCAGACCCTGACTCGACCCGAACCAGAATCGGGTCTATTATTTTGGATCAAGACCCGACCCACGACCCACGACCCACGACCCAGATGTGAGGACCCAGACCGGACTCACACGGTTCGGGTTGGGTTCGATACTCGTGAGTCCGGGTATAATTGTCATCCCTAATCATATGAGTATTGAGCTATTAATTATTATGAAACATTAGTACGTGTATCTTCACCAAATTAGTGTTAGCATAGTAATCATTTTGAGTAGCGTGTTATATTTCAAAAAAGAAAAGAAAAGAAAAGAGTAGCGTGTTATACACCGTAAATTATTTACATTGTTTAGACTCAATATTAAATACATAAAGATATCAATATATTGAATAGCAAGCAAGAGATAATTCTTGCCAGAAATTCCAATTTTCATTTTCTTCTCTCATCTCCGATTCATTCTTACACATTTCTTCCCGGTTTACAATAAGAATAAATAATGATAGTGCAGTGTTTCACTGCAACAGTATTTTCGGTACATCATAAATTCAGAATGTGATGAATTAAGAGTTTATCAAAAGCAATAATGGATAATATTAAAATAAAATGAGATGTTTTTAAAAATTTATTTAATTTAATTCTTTAAAATGGATTTCTTTTACTAGGAGTATTGAAATATAAAAATGATATTTCTGGAATATAATGTAATGTTTTTAGAATTTTTTCTTTTATTTAGATTTTTATGGTGAAGTGTCCTAGGAAAAAATAGTGTTAAAAAAATAAAATTAGACGGTAAAGATAAAAACTAAAATACTATTTTATCTAAATTTAACAGTGAAACCCCATATCTAAATACGCCATTTAAACATTAAATTTGAATAAAATATTTTTATTTCTAAGAATTCGACCAAAAATAAAACTAAAGTTCAGAGAAAATCTGTTTTACAAAATTACGCTTTATTACGCTTCGCCTCGACGCTACTCGCAGAAAACACTGACAATGACACGCGTCACATTACATATAAAATGACCACCTCAACATAAAACCGCGCTCCTGTTACTCTAAACGAGAGCGAGAGACGATGGCTGCTGCTTCTACTTCTTCTCTCACTGCTCTCTTTGTTCCATTTTTCTTAATGATCCTCTCGTGTGCCTCGCTCGTGACATCTCTCAAAGGTCCGTCTTCATCGTCCTTTTTTTTGTTTTTTTTCGTGTTGACGTTGTAATTGTTTACTACTGTTCAAGCTGTTTGTTTCCTGAGAAACAATGAATTTGTTATGTTACTTTTTCTGGGATTTCGCCTTTCATTTGTTTATACGTTTTCTTTTGAAAGATTATCTGGGATTTGAGTAATGAAAGCTATACAGTTCACTAAAGTGTTTCGATTCGGTTCTGTTAAATTGCTATATTTGGTCAATAAATATATACATTGCATGCATTTATTTTTAATAATCAATACTTGTAGATGTTTGGGTTTTGTTTTCAATTAAAGCTTCATACTATACCGGAATTTTTGCACTTGATATATAACATGTAAATTTTGCTTCCCTTCGTTGCTGGATTTGCAGTTAATGGGTTTTTCTTTTATCATGAAAACTTGGGTGGTTTTTTTTTTTTTTTTTTTTGTTGGTGGGAATTGAATCAAGTGATCTTATTATGGTTCATATGTTCTTTGCACAATGGCTTAAATGGTATTTTTGTTTGCTTAATTTGGTTTTTAATTATTTATTAAGATTCTGTGGTCATTGTAATCTAGTTAGCTGCAATGTTGACTAGAGCATATACTTTTCCTCTGAAGTTTGTTTGATATTTGTCATGTATTTGGGATTTTGGTAATTAATTTATTCCTTTACTGTTTCTCTTGCTCCACTTTTGGTTTTTGTTTGTGCATTTAGAAATAATCTCTACTTTTGAAAATTTACAGGTGTTGACCTAGAGCATCCAGTTGTAGATGTGACCCCATATCACCTCCCTGCCCCTGACCAGTCATCTATTCACGACCCCAAATCTGTTTCATCATGTGAAAGAGTTCAAGTTTACGGTCTCTCAAGGTTGAAACTTGAGAGTTATGCGAGTTCATTTCGGGTCACTTTGGTCCCGTCTACAGTAATCCCAGAGAGGTTACATAGTAAAATTCTGGTTTGTTTTCATCGGTAAGTAAGATCTTTTGGCTGTACTTTTCTCTGTTTGCTACATTTTTCTGCCCCGCTCTTTCTCTCTCTCACACACACTCAATTTAGGAACAATATAACTCTATAATTGTTGTGGAATATTGGGTCTAACTAAGGAAGTGTTGGCACATGGCAGGAATGCTTCAATTGGATTATGTCAGTGTGAAAAGGATGAGTGGAAAGCTATTCAGAAGGAGGGTATTTGGAATTATGTTATGTCACCTTATGAGGACAGATATGTTGATGTGAAGTTTATCGGCAAAGTACCTGGTCACGTTTCAGTTGCAGTTGTAGAAGGTGTGGCATCTCCCTTTTCCTTCTCTGTGTTTAATTCCCACAATGTTATTAACATGTAATTTCTCAACAATTTGTTATAGTTCTCTGTTTGTTTTTGCAGATTTTCAGGGATGGCGCCTCTTCTTTCTAGCATCTGGATTTGTTTTGCTTCTGTTGGCACCGATTGTTAGCAGTTGGGTTTTTTTTTACTATAGCAGTTCCATGGTTATAGGAGTTTTTCTTGTCATCTTAATTCTTCTTTTTCAGGTACTTCCTTCTCTTAATTTGTTGCTTTTTAATTTGTCCCCTCCCCCTTCTAAAAAATTTCATATTGCTTCACTAATCTAGCATATATTTTGTGCATTTATTCCGAGTAGCTGGAATAATTTGATTTATATCTTTCATCTTAGCTTCCATTGCCTAATTATAGGTTTTTCATTTGTTTCTTTTTCTCACTATTTAAATCTTGTTTTGTTATCCAGGGAATGAAATTGTTGCCAGTTGGAAGGAAAAATATTTTCTATTTGTCTATATACGGATCAGTGGTGAGCTTTCTTGGAGTTTAAGTTATCCTTTCATTTCGTTTATATTTGTAAAGTGTAATAATCGTACTTTTAATTACCATTTCAGCTTGGTGCAGGATCTTTTCTTTTACATCACTTCTCAATGCTAGTGCACTCACTTCTTGAGAATTTTGGGCTAAGTGTAGAGATGCACACTTCAGTAAGTACTTCCTTCTTTCAGATATTACCTTACTGTCATGCTTTACTGCCATGGTGGGCTTCTGCCTTCTGCTGTCTCACTTGTGAATTACTTTTTTTTTTTTGGTCGAAAAGATGTGTGCTCATTGTTTTGTAATGTCTTTAACTCTTTACGACTTACATTAAATCATAATCCATAGTCATGATTTTATAAGTAATTCGCAATGAGATCTACAACTAAATATGACAATATGCTACCCGGAAGAAATTTATTTGCGCAAAAAGAGATTCCTTTTAATGTTAGAGGTTCTTTTTCTTTGCTATAATGTAAAAATGTAGGAGGCATATAGAACAAACAAAAGGAAAACAGACCACGCAATATGATTTTATTTTCCTATTATGATGTCTGAAGTAGGTTACATTCATTGTTAATTTTAGGATTCTCTAAATTTATACTTCTTTATTATTCCCATACTACTCTTATGACACATTTGGTGTTAATGTTTTAGTGTACACTTTGATTTAGAGAGATTTTGGACTTATTTGTTGAGAGCCATATTGGCCTTTTAGGATCACCAGGGACATACTGCTTTCTAAAGTAGGCAGTGTTGCAGAATGCACTAGGTGCTAGTTGGGTGGTGTCCGGCCGCCTAGCGCCTAGGCATCCTAGGCACCCAGAAAATTTTCAAACCCTAAAAAAAATAATGTCAAACTCACGAATAACAAAGGGTCAAAGGTTGCTGCCGCTGGTAGAGGTGCGATGGCCGAAAGACGGCGGACGATGAAACGAGTGGCTGGTCGCCTGTCACCCGAGGACAAGAAGGCTGGTCTTCTAGTTTGGTCAAATTTCGATTTGGAGGAAGAATTTTTGTTTTTCCTTTTAATGAAACCCCCAAAACTATGCTGTTTTGGGGGTTAGGGTTTTAAAAAAAGTAGGCGTTCAACGGCGTATAGGTCGTGTTTGATCACCTAGGCAGCTCTGTAGCCGATTAATCGGCCAGCCACCTAGGGCAAAATTGCCGTGGCCTAGGTCCCCGCTTTAGCACCGACATGGCGCCTTGGCTGCTGCTTAGGCCACGTTTTACAGCACTGAAAGTAGGGAGTAAGAAAATAAAAACATCCAAAAAAAAAGGTGTGCATATTAAATTGTAATTAATAGCTAGACCCAAAAGCTTAAGCCCTTAGGAAATGGCCAAATAATAGTATTTAAGCACTTCAACTCACCTCACGTGCAAGATCAACGGCTTGCCACGTGGCTCAAGCCCAAACACAACAAATAACAAATTCAAATAACATAGAACAATAATGCCTCAATTTAGAAATGTTAAATAATGCCTTTGTAAAAATGAAAAATTAAATTACATGGTAAATATGATGACATGGTAGGGGACTTTGAAGAAGAGAAAAAAAAAAACCTTTAGGGATTGGTTTTGCTTTTGTCAAGCTTAAGGGGCTGTAAGGGTTTGTTGAGCTCGAGGGGATGTTGTTTGTATTTGTCAGGGTTTATTTAAATTAATTTTGATTTGGATAAAAATCCCCTTAATGTCCCAGCCCAAAAGTCACTGTTTTGAGTCAAATGGATCTTGCTGCCAGTCTGCCACGGCCCAAAATGCACCGTTTTGAGGAAAACACCGCCTAAACTTTTGCCACTGCCTCATCTCCCCAAGGCGGTATTAGGTTTAGAAAGCCTTGAGGCACCAGCCTTGAGGCGGTGGAGGGCTGAGGCGGCGTGAGTAGCGCCTCAAGGCGACTGCCTCGACCGAGTTCTGAAACACAGAACACTACTCTACCATATTAGTAATCGCTAGACTTAAAAGCTTAAACTATTAGGAAAATGCCCAACATTAGTATTCAAGCACTCAAACATAAATGTTAAAAAAATATGAACATAAATTTTAAGTATAGTGATGGGCCATAGCCCTTATGGGTTTGAGCATAAGTCTTTACGATTAAATTAAAGAATTGTGGAATGAGTTCTTTAAAAAAAAAAAAAAAAAAAATTGGGTAGACAATCCTGAAATCTTATGTTTTATGTATTTTTAGATACATGGTAGGCATTATTGCGGCACTTTCTGTGTTGGATCGTAATTTCTTTGTGATAGGCCCGCTGCCTTTATCATATTGCAATTGCCTTTCTTGGATTTTAATGCAGTTATCAAACCTATTTCTGGCCTGGTTCTTTAATTCATGTACTAGGCTTGTGTTGTTGCTAATTATGTTCCATTTTTAATAGCTTTTCATATTTTTAATGAATAAAGGTAATTGTTTGCAACTAGGTACTTATTATATCCCTTGTAATTTTATATATGCTAAGAACACCATGATGACATAAATATTTTTTTTTTGCACTAGCTATCCATTTATTCAATTAGATACAATAGAAAGTATGAGTTGAACAAAGGTAAAAGTCAAATTTTGTGGAAAATTGGGTTATTTAGTGTCTATATTACTTTAGAGTGCCGAATTATCTTGTGTTGTATAATCAGAGTATTTACATGGGTGCGCAACATAAAGCTAATGTTCTGTTGTATGAATCTGAAAAATATGATAATAATGAGAGAAACCTGTTGTCACTTAAGTAGCTGTAGATTTGGAAAGCGTTCTTCTCTTACTATTTTTCTTTAAACGTCTTTAGATGTTAGACTATGCGATTCCTTTCCTTTTCATGAGAAATGTGTCACATCTGTAGAGAATATCTTGAAACTCCAAGAAAAGCTCTGAGACTTTTTCTTAGTAGTGTAATTCAGTAGAGTACTTCATTTTCATTAGTCATGTGCTGCCAGGGTTGCTGTATATCGGTTTTTAATGTTTTATCTGCTCCTTTCAAGTAAATGAATTAATTAATTATTAACTACAACACCTTTTTTTTTGCTGCAGTTCTCCATATTGTTACTACTTTTAATTATCTTCACAGGAGCTGCTTTAGGGGTTTGGGCTGTGAGAAAATTTGTAATTTCAGAAGATGGAACTGTTGATGTTGGCATAGCTCAATTTGTTAAATGGTCAATGCGAATCATTGCTACTACCTCAATTTTCCAGGTATGCTATATCACATTGATATTGATTGTGATGTTGAACTAGTGAGTTTTTCTGTACTTTATTCTGCTTACTCGCCCATCATGTACATGCATGACATGGGTATGGTTATAGGATATCTGTGAATCCATCATATATGATATGTAGCTGCCCTTTCGGTGAAGCAAACCCATATTAATATTGTGTATATGATTTATATCTATGAATTATAAAACATTGCCTGCAGTAGAAGAGATGCTTACTTGTTTTTCTGTTTCTATGGTAAGAAACAGAAGAGAGAGATAGTCCATTAATAGTTCAACCTCAAGCAGCTGTCCCTATTCTTTACCGAAACTATGCTTTTAGAAATTCCAGCGTAAAAGTTCTGCCTGCCTCCTATGTAAACCAAGTCTATGCCTTGAATCATTTATTTGATTGTCTATGGAAACTTTTTTTTTCCCCTTTGTTGATATTGATGGAGTGCCTGATGAAGACTGAATTTCTGTGAGTGGGGAACCCTCAAGATGGTAGCACAAATGCACAACAATTGTATGTGTTGTAGGAGCCTTGGAGTGTTGCTACCATTTCAAAGCTCGGAGAATGCTATGGCTGCAGCCTGCATGTGATATTTAGCTCAATTTTTATTAATGTGGCTATGCAGATATCCTGACACAAGGATAAAGAATTGGGATTTGATTATATAGCTTTAGTTACCATTTGGTTGTACTTTAATATGGCCAAACCTGCCTAAGCTGCATGCCCTACCTGGAAGCACAGTGGCCTTTGAATAATTAGCCTCTAATTTGAATAAAATTTAAATGTTTGCTGAACATTAGACCAGAGTTTGTTGAATCTATGCTTGTTTGTTCAAGCTAGTGCTACTTTTGTTATTTAACACTGCCACCACTCCAACAATAGTGTTACTTTTGTTGCAGACTGCTCAGACACTATTTCTGCTTTAACTTTTTATAATTGCATGTGTTGTATATCTTGTATTTTGTTATTTATTTGGCTTTGTTTTCTCTTTCAGAGCACCCATGATAATCTTTTAGCTTTTGGGGCATTGATTTCCTGCTCCATCGTCTGCTTTCTCATTACTTCTCCAAAGTGGCTTAGGAGTGGGCTGTATCGGCCGAGACAAGCAACAAGGAAGCATGGTCAGGCTGAATTTCTGTGCAGGTCACCTGGCTCTAAAGGGAAGCTATGGGATTGCCCTAAGATTTATAACTCACCTTCGTGGTCTAACTCTCCTGTTAAAGGTATACTTTTACTTTTTAGGTTTTTGGCTTCTACTTATTTTTGTTGATTGGTACTTTGGAAATTACACTGAATCATGGTATATATTCTATTTAAGTGAAACCTAAAATGATCACTTTTCTTTGGTTAACAACTCAGTAAAGGTATAGCGCTTAAACATTCAATTTATTTTATTTTTTATTTTTAAAATTTGATTATTTATCCAATAGGATTTCTCAAGAAAACCTGAGCACCCTACAATCTTACATCCTTGATTCATTGTGCATCTGGAATTGGTTTTGGTCTCTGTCATCTAATTTCAAAAGGTCCCTTGTGTTTCTTAACAAATATGGTGTAAAACTATCTAAAAATATTTCTGTTATTTTGTACCTTAACTTTTTAACAAAAGCAATGGTTTAGCAGATTTCCCCTTTCTCACCTATATGTTCGGTTTATTCTTGGGTTTATCCCCTTCTGTAAAACTATTTATTTCCAAGATGTTTCACTGCATAAAATATTAGGCTTTTTATTTATTTATTTATTTATGTCTTACTGAGTTGTAGTGTAGTCAGAAATCCTTTTTAGATTGTTGTTCTATTCATTCCTGATGATTTTTTCAAGAATGTCCTTTAATGTCAAGTGTGAATTCATAGTTTCTCATTATTTCTATTGTTACAGGTGTTGTTACACCATCTTCTCATGATGGGATAATTAATCAGGGGGATTACTACTCAACCTTCCACAAGACAGGGAAAAGAAGGAGATTTACAAAGCAAGAGTGGGAGGATTTCACGCGAGAGTCGACCCGAGATGCTGTTGCAGACTTGGCATCATCTCCAGAATTTACCGACTGGATCATTGAACGTGCTGATCGAATTAAAATCCTTCCAAGTGATGATAGCTCAGATGAATCAATGGGAAGTGAATCCGATTCAACAGATGAGAAACTTCCAGGGAGCCACAGTAGGTTTAGTTTCTTCTTGTGGTAGTTAATGAATAGCAGAACATAGTAACCACCCAAGGCTCTTTTCAGTAACATGTAAATTACGGTAGGGATACATGTTTTAGATTTAGGAGAAACTCAGTGACTACCGTGTGTGGCAGGATAATTTTTTTAAAGATTAAGGGTCCGTCCTGTAAATGTTTTTCAGTTACTGTTTTTTTAAAATAAAAATGAAAATAAAAACAGTGTATTTTATTTCAGTTTCGAATTCTGAAAACGCGTCTGTTAGCATATACTAAAGCGGTATTTTGAAAATGAAAACGGAAAAAAACACAACTGGCATGTTAACCGAAAACTATTAAAAATTGAAATATCAATTTTGGTATTTTATTTAATATTATTACAACTATAAACAAATTGATTAAATAATTAACCAATATAACTTTTGTGTTATAATTTTTAAATTGAACAAAAGTGTCACATAAAAAATTAATTTAAAAAAATATATTAAAAATGAATTAATCAAAACTAAACTCTTAAATTATAAATAAATAATTATAATATATATATATATATTATATTTATATATATACATATAATAATATATAATATTATATATATGATTACATACATTATTTTATATATTCTATTATACTATATTATTTATATATAATAATACATAATATATTACATTATATCCTATATAAATATATAATATTAGATATAATATTATATATAATATTTGATAATACTATATATCATATATATATATATATATACATAAGAGTGGCAGTTTGGTCATTTGAAAATCTTGTCTCATCTTGTCCTAGCCATATCAAACGCATAACATCCAATTAATAGTTTTTTTTTAAAAAATTATTTTTTATATAAAAAAAGTGAAAAACGAAAACAAAAAACAAATATTTTTTGTTTTCAAATCTTTCACTTTTAACACTGATTTTGTTTTTTCATATTTTTATTTATTTTTTCGAAAATAAAATAAAAAAACGGTTAACGAACACGTTTTCGAAATCGTTTTTAAAAAATAAAAACGAAAACGGACTGGAAAACAGCTACAGGAATGGGTCTAACTAACCCATTTGAAAAAATGATTCCATTTTACAGATTGTTACTTATTTTGTCGTTTATGTGATCATGTCGATGTAATTTCTTCAAGATTGGTAGGTGATCTATTGAAAGTGCTTTACTGCATATGATCTTTGTCCTCTGGTTTTGTTAAAAAGATCCGGTCTTATATTGCAATTGTTTTTCAGTTCGTTTTCATTAAAAAAAAAAAACGATTTCGAATTCGCATTCGTTAACTGTTTTTCATTTTATTTTCAAAAAACGAAAAACAAAATGAAAAATAAAATCTCAATGTTAACGGTGAAATTTTTGAAAAACATAGGTCCCGTCCTGTAGCTGTTTTTCAGTCAGTTTTCGTTTTTATTTTTCAAAAGAGATTTCGAAAATGCGTTGGTTAACTATTTTTCACTTTATTTTTGAAAACAAAAAAAAAATGAAAAAAAAAACTAGTGTTAAAAGTGAAAGATTTGAAAAACATAAAATACTTATTTTTTATTTTTGTTTTTGTTTTTCATTTTTTTATAGAAAAAAAATCATTTTTTTAGAACTATTAATTGTACTGTTATGCGTTTGATATGGTTAGGACAAGACGGGACAAAATTTTCAAATGATCAAAGTGTCCCTCTTATATATATTAGAATAATTTATTTTCAACTAGAACTAAAAGCATTCATGCAATAATATATATATATATATATATATATATATATATATTATAATTATATATATATATTATAATATAATATATTTTACGTATATTATAATATATATTTCTATTATAATATTATTATAATATATATATAATATTATAATATATATATATTACTATATATAAATATTATATATTATAATATTTCCGTAATTAGTATATTAATATTCTATAATATATATGATATTATGATTATATAAATTATCAAATATAATATATTATTATATATTATTATATATAATAATAAAATATTATATATATATATATATGTTAACTGAAAATTCGCTCGAGATGAGGAATTCCAGTTAGCACCTTCGAGACCACTATCTTGGAGGTTGCGGTCGGGATTAGTATCTTCGGTACCTGGTTTGTTCGTATGATAGTGAATATGATGGTGAATGATAGCTTGAAGTATCGAAATATGTGAGGGAAATTGATACTGCTTTATTATTGGTTAATGAGTCACATGCTGTATACAAAAATCATTTGAATACTCTCAGTCACTCTGGGGTACAATGGATGTGGCGATTTTGCGCCTGTCGAGAAGTAGTGTTTAGAAATAGATAACAATGATAGCCGTGTTCTGATCATAGAATTTAGGCCAAAATAAATTCCTCTCCATCTGTGTTTTTTCTCTTTCTTTTGTGCATGCTTGGGCATATTTATACACAGGTCAACTAGGTTAAACTTGTGATTCTCCCGCCATTAATTCCTGAATCGAATCCCTTTTTATCGGGCGGGATATTATGTTTAAATGTCATTGACTTTGGTTTAATGACGGAATCGAGAATATCTTAGATAGAGATAAGTGTTTTTCCTCTTTGGACTCAATCACTTGCTCTACACGTACGCGGTGTTTTAATGCTAGTTGGAGAGTGAAGGCGATCATATATACTACCCTGGTAAGATGCATCATGAAGGTCACCGTATATGGCGTTCACTGTCTCGAAGGGCGGGGTATATCCTTGTTCTTGTCTTGGTGTTTGGAGCTTGACCTGATCTTTCTAGGTCCCTTTGGAGCTTAAAATGACTACGTCGGTGTTCTTTAGTGGTAGTGGAGCTTCCACGAGCTTCTTTCTACATGTTTAAGTGGACCCGATTCTTTCCCCGACGAAACAGAGTGATATTATAGTATGAACATGATGTCCTCATGGGCCTCTATATGTAATTGGGAAATGTGGTGGGCTTCTGGGAAGGTCTTGAGGTATCAACTTATGTCAACTTAAGAAACTCGATCTGATCATGTCGAGTTTTACCTAGGGTGTTCATAGGATGTGATGACCTCTCCTCGCTTCTACGGGGTCGTACGGTAGCTCGACCTTTGAAACCTCGGTACCGTGACGATAAATCTCGGATTTGGACCCTAGCTAGTAGAGTGAAAAATTTTCCTTTGGACCCTAGCCAAATTTGGCTATTAACAGAAGTCCTCTCTTACTTGAATACCGGTGATTGAGTTGGGGTTGGAGTCAGACTTCCCGTTTCAATTGGAAAAATTCTCCCCTTTTTTGTTACCAGAATCTTGGTGGAAATCCTCTCATATGCATGTATGACGTGGCGAGTAAGGAACGGTGCGTTTTTCAAAATAATCCGGCTGCGTTATGCCAGTCCCCGAGATTCGATTAGATCTTCACCAAAGATCTTGCTTTCATGTCACCGAGGTCGTGGATTGCTATTCCATTCATCCCTATTTAAACCTGGTTGTTCGTTGTCTTCTTCACGCTTTCTTCCTCTTCAAATTTCAGATTCTCAAGAAGAAAAAATCTTTTCTATATTTACTTTCTCGAGCAACGCCTCCATCTTTCTTTCATCTAATCCAAAATATTTCTTCACCATGTCGAAAGCCAACCGTGATACTGTAGACTCCTTAGTAGATGGTGAAGAGGTCTCTAGTCTTGCCCACGGGAAACGGGTGTGAAGGAACTTTGAGAGCGACGACTCTCCTCCTAACCCACGACGCCGCTGATCGAATAGGAACGTGGCTATTAGGACTAGGTTTTCTAACAGACCTGATAACCCTCTGGATTTAGGCGATGAATATTCGGATAAAGAGCTCGGGAATGCTACAGCTGGAAAGGGTCAAGTCATGGTTGCTGGCCCCCCTCCGAAGGGACTTCTTCCCTACGACTTTAGGGTCATCCCGGACTCTACCACTGACCCGAAATTGATCGTTCGTTTGAAGGCCAAATATGACATCCTCAACAGTGTCTCTGTCTCTGTTCCTCCCAAGAATTATGATGTCTTCTCTCCTCCTCACGTGCTACTTTAGATTCATGTCGTGGCTCTCGAGATTGAGGTCAGGCTTCCTTTCCACCCCACCCTCCGACGGGCTCTCAACGCCTTGCAGCTAGCCCCTCTCCAATTAACTCCTGGCTTTTAGAGACATCAGATCGGCTTCCTCGTGCTATGGTGGGAGCAATGCAAGCTGAGCAAGGTCACTAGGGAGCCCGGAGCGGAAGAGCTGGCCTACTTCTTCCAGATCGATAGCTTGTCTGGCGTGTTGGAACCCCGTTCACCGGTTACGCAATGAAACTAGGTTTTAATTTTTTTTAATACAGATCATAATCTGTATCTGGAACCAGTGAACTTGAGATCGTAATTATTTTTGGAACTAATACATACAATATGTAAACACAACAAATTGTAATCAATAAAATCAGAAGAGAAAATCATATCAACGTTTGGAGGCTCCTTCACTTTATAATATGCTCATGTCTGAACCAATCTTACCAACGTTTGGAGGTTCCTTCACTTTACAATGTGCTCTTATCTGAACCACTCGATCTTCCTCGCTATGTCTCGGCACTGGTAATTGCATGTGGGCGCATCACAGTCTCAGAAACTTGAATGGAGGATGTAGAGAAAAGATTTGAAGAAACTATTTCTTCGATATCAATGCACAACACTTGCACACAAATTCTTTTCTCTCTTCGATACAAACACACACTGGACACATCAATTACTCACGCACAACACAACCCTTTTTCTTTAATTTTTTTTCATTGTATGCGTGTATCTTTTTTTTTTTCTTTTTACGACACCCTTAATTCCATAAAAGACAAAAACTCATGTAATTTAGTTGATGTACAATGTTTTTGTTTGTGTTAATGTGTAGTGTTTTAGTTGGATATCACCTTTTTTTTAAGAAATAATATATATATCTCATATATATATATCTTTTAAAAAACTAATGATATATTTATTTGATTTTAAAATCTTTTAAATAAAAAATATCTCATATCTTTTATTTTTTTTAAAATTAAATATTTATTTTTGAATTTAAACATTTTAAATTCAATTTCAAATATTTAATTTAATAAAATACAATAATCACATTATCTTATTCTATTTTAAATCAAATATCAACTAATACCATCCAGTCAGTGATTAATAACATAATTAAATAATCTTATTATTTAATTTATTTAATCACTAACATTCATTAATTAAATAATCTTATTATTTAATTAATTTCTGAATATATGCGTGTCACTTTCGTAACACAATTAATTGGACAATCCAATTAATTAACCGTGACCCTTGTTACCTTAATCGATCGGGCTAGCAAGAGGACTTAATAGATCCACAGTATTCTGAGCTCTAAAAATCCTCAGAATCATTAATTAAACTATTTAACTAATATTCATTGATTATTAACTCCGATGTTATTCCACTAAAAACCCGAAGCTGCACTTTCTCAACTGTAGACGCTTTTACACAGACCGATACAACTCGATGTCCATCGATATAGCTATTACATATGGTGTGATTCTCCACAGTAGTTCATAATTAGAGCTGGGTCATAATGTCCGTTATACCCCTCTAATGACATATATCCTTTAAGTACCGTTGATTCTATAATGAACAATAAATCCTATTTCCTCACAGAACTAGGAGAGTGCTCATATTGTCCAAGCCTCGAATCAACCCTTAAGGGAACTACCATCTACTTCTTACAAGAAGGAGTGGATTCCACTATTGTGTACAAACCTTCCCAGCCACAAGCCAAACCGTAATCCCATTATACGAAGCATATTAATCATGAAATACATCTGACCTCACCCATGGTATATCAAAGACCACGATTTAACCTGAAGGAGTCGATAAGACACTCAGGATTAAGATCACCCACATATAGCCATCATTAGTTGATATATATGAATCTCTTCGGTAAATGGATCTTGGTGAGAGATTTATATAGATCATTGCCCAGTCCTATATGATCACATCATACAAGGTGTCTCCATTCCCATATCTCATATGAATGATTCAGGATAGAATCACCGTACATTACAGAATGGACAACAACTATAGATTAACCACAAATAAAGTGCCCAGTTTATTTGCTTTCTATGAACTCTTTAGATTGCACGCCTCTTACTTTATCCACTTACTTTATCCATCCGTATATGACACTCATATACACAGTTCGAGATTACATCCGGCAATCTTGGATGTTAAATATATGCACAAGTTATAAAATAAACAACACAACAAGAATGAATTGAACTTTTCCTTTTATTTATTTCATAAATCCATTTACAAATTACATATTTAGGGCATAAACCCTAACAATCTCCCACTTGCACTAAAGCATGTGAGGCATGTCTCGCAACCCTAGACCATCTAGGTGACCCGAAAACACTTTAGCCAGTAAGATCTTCATAAATGGATCAACATGATTGACTTGTGAGGCTATCTTGGTGACGATCACATCTCCTCTTTGCACTATATCTCTAATGAGATGATACTTTCTCTCTATATGCTTCCCTCTCTTATGGCTTTTTGGTTCTTTGGAATTAGCCACAGAACCACTGTTATCACAATAAAGTGTGATGGGTTTATCCAGATCTGGAACAACTTCTAGATCACTCAAGAACTTACGGAGCCAAACTGCCTCTTTAGCAGCTTCACAAGTGGCTACATATTCGGCCTCCATTGTGGAGTCAGCAATGTAAGATTGCTTGATACTTCTCCATACAATGGCTCTATCACTCAAGGTGAATACTGATCCAGATGTGGATATCCTAGAATCTCTGTCTGATTGAAAATCAGAATCAGTGTATCCTAACGGGATCAAATCCTGTCCGGAATACACTAGCATATAGTTTCTCGTTCTCCGAAGATACTTGAGAATAGTCTTGATTGCAACCCAATGATCAAATCCTGGGTTGGACTGGTATCTGCTGACTACTCCCACTGCATAGCAAATGCTCGGTCTTGTGCATAACATAGAATACATGAGACTACCTAATGCCAATGCATAGGGTACACATCTCATATCCTCAACTTCTTGAGGTGTCTTAGGACACTGTTCCTTAGACAAGTGAACTCCATACCTGGAAGGTAAATGACCTTTCTTGGAGTTCTGCATCAAAAATCGTACAAGAATCTTGTCGATATATGATACCTGAGACAGTGTTATGAGTTTGTTTTTACGATCCCTTATAAGTTGGATCCCTAGAACATAACATGCATCTCTTAAATCTTTCATTTGGAATTGGCTAGCCAGCCAGCCCTTTACGTTAGGCAATACTCCCACATCATTCCCAATGAGTAGGATATCATCTAATAGGATCAAGAAAGCCACTCTCTTGTCAATGATGCGCTTGTAGACACAAGGCTCATCGAAATTCTGCTCGAAGCCATAGGTTTTGATCACATCATCAAACCATATGTTCCAAGATCTAGATGCTTGCTTAAGTTTATAGATGGACCTTTACAGCTTGTAAACCTTTTGCTCTTGATCTGGAGACACGAATCCCTCTGGTTGCATCATATAAATGCTCTCGTCAAGATTGCCATTTATGAATGCAGTCTTGACGTCCATTTGCCAAATTTTATAATCGAAATAGGTAGCAATGGATAAGAGAATCCTAATAGACTTAAACATGGCTACTGGCGAGAAGGTCTCTTCATAATCGACCCCCCTTTCTGGGTATAACCCTTGGCCACTAGCCTTGCTTTAAAGGTCTCTACATTCCCGTCTATTCCTCTCTTTCTCTTGTAGATCCACTTACACCCTATGAGTTTTACCCCATTCGACAAGTCTATAAGATCCCAAACTGAGTTAGAGTACATGGACTCCATCTCAATATTCATGGCTTTAAGTCAGTCCTCTTTATCAAGATCTTCTATTGCATTCTTAAATGTCAATGGATCATCCATACTATTAGCAGAGACAAAACATTGTCCCTCACTTATACCTAAATAGTGTTCAGGTTGTCTCACAACCCTCTCACTACGTCTAGATGGTAGTGTATTCTGATTAGGAACCATCTGACTCTCAGACGGTTGTGGATCAACAACTCTTGTTGATGAAGCACTAGTCTCACCAGGCTCCAACTCATTCATTACAGTCTTAGAACAAGGTTTATGGTCACTAATATAAGTGTCCTCAAGAAACGTTGCATTTGTCAATACAAATACTTTGTTATCTTCGGGACTATAGAAGTGTCCACCTCTGGTCTCCTTGGAGTATCCTACAAATAGGCAGACAACAGACTTGGAGTCAAGCTTTCCACTTCTGTTCTTCAGCACGTGTGCTGATATGCGAAAATGTCACAAACTAGCTTTACGACCATTCCATAACTCTGTGGGAGTCTTAGGAACAGATTTGGGTGGCACCACATTCAAAATGTATGCCGCTGTTTATAATACATATCCCTAGAAGGAATTTGGTAATGATGAGAAACTAATCATAGATCTCACCATTTCCATTAGGGTTCTATTTCTCCTCTCCACTACACCATTTTACTGAGGTGTACCGGGAGCTGTGGGTTGGGAAACTATCCCATGCTTGACCATGAAGTCTTTAAACTCTTGGTCAAGGTATGCACCTCTACGATTTGATCGTAGTGATTTGATAGTCATACCTAATTAATTCTCAACTTCAGCTCAAAATTCTTTAACATTTTAAATGTTACCGACTTCCGTTGCATTAGGTAGACGTATCCGTATCTTGAGTAGTCATCTATAAAGGTGACATAATACTCATAATCACACCTAGCTTTATCATTCATCGATCCGTAGACGTTTGTATGTATAAGCTCTAGCGGTTCTTTAGCTCTAAGCCCTTTTCCAGTAAAAGGTCTCTTAGTCATCTTACCTTCCAGACAAGATTCACGGACAGGTAAGGTGCTAGCCTTTAACTCACTTAAAGGTCCACTTTTTACTAGTCTGTTTATCTGGTCAAGGTTGATATGACCAAGCCTTAGATGCTAGAGATACTTGTAATTATATGGAGAAATCTTATGTCGTTTAGTTTTTGGTTTTTCAACCTTAAACATTTCGATGTTGAGTAGTGTAGTATGTATTAACGGTCTTAACACATACACATTGTTTTCATTAATTCCTGAACAAATATTCAGACCATTCTTTCCAATAATAACATACTTATTATTAAAAGAAACAAAATACGATTGTTCTAACAATTTAGAAACGGAAATCAAATTCCGTGTAAATCCAGGAATATAAAATACATTGTCCAACAATATATAATTATTACAAAAATGTAATCTAATTACACCCACTGCTCGTGCCGACACGACATCCCTTGACCCCACACACATTGAGAAGACTTGCTCCTCTAGCTGTGTCCAAGAATCGGTCCATTGTAAAGAAGAACAAACATGTTTTGTGGCCCCCGAATCAACTATCCAGGGTGAAGAATCATCTTCTACTAAACTTGACTCAAGAACAAGTAAATCATATGTACCTTTCTTGGACTTCTTCTTTCTTTGGGCTTCCTTGGGTTTGGGCTTACCCTTCGCCTTCCCAGCAGACCTCTTCCTCTTCTTATTATTGGAGGAAGATGGTTTGACAACATTTGCCTCACCGGTCTTGCCCTTGTTATCCTTAGTCAAGGACTCAAATGTAGTGAGCTCATTGAGCAAATTTGTAAGACTGAACCTTAACTTGTTCATCCCGTAATTACTCTTAAACTGATCGAAACTCTTCGAAGAGTCATCAGTATGATGCTAACTTGACTAAGTTCGTCAATGGCCCCACCATTGACTTCTATCGTGTTGAGGTAGGATACCATACTCAGGACATGTTCCCGAACTGACGTACCTTCCTTTAGAGAGCAAAGCGAAACGAACAGCTTCGTGTCGCTTTTGCTCGAGGGGCTGCCCGAACATAGCTTGCAATGGCTCCATGATTTTGAATGCTGAAGTCATTTCTTCATGCTTTGTGACAAGCACGTCTGTCATAAAAGTAAATAGATATGTTCGAGCCTTCTCATCAAATGAGACCCATCACTCTTATGCCTCACAAACAGTTCATGTGGCATTGACAGCAGACGCTGGAGGACATTCCTCTGTAAGCACAAACTTGAGGTCTTTAGTGACCAATATTGCATTAATGTTAAGTTTCAACTTAGTGTAGTTATCACCAGTTAATTTGTCGTTTGCAAGAATTTGAAGTAATGCAGAAGACATTATTATTGAAATAAATAAAACATTCATTCAGTCATTTATTTAAAACAAGTGTGAGTGCTTTGGCATAAATTTAAACATGATGCAAGAACATATTTAACGAACTAGAACTACCCTAAAACTAATTACTATACCACGAAAATTCAACATACCACAAAGATGTGCCGCCTTAGGGTCGGTCAAGTCTTTGCATGTTAGACCGAGTCATTCTCAATCAAATGATATTCTAAAATAACTCTTATTCCATATCATTCAACCATCATTCATTCAGTCAGGTTTTTAATTAAAAAAAACTTAATCAAAACCTTCATGAGTGTAACCCACCATTTCAAATCTCACGAGCCTAACTCGTGAATTGCCGCCTTAGAGTCGGTCAATCCCAAAATACCCTCAAAAAACCTATCTGTTAGGAAGTCAACCTTGGTATTGACATTTGTGAAAACACTCCTTAGGGAGGACGAAAGCAAAGCCGTCACGAGGCCCCACTCGGATCTCATGGTGTTGAACTAGTGATGGAGATCGCGAGATATATATGTCATATATCCATCTCTCACTCACTGTTTTAAAATTAGGGTTTTCTATTAACCGTTAATGCACTTAGACTTTACAAGATTAAACGACTAACTTTAATCAAATTATCTAGCGCATTAACTAATTAGAAACAAATTCTAATTAACTAATATATTATTAATGATTTTTAACAATTAAAAATATAATCTATTAGTAAATAATCTAAGCCTTTATAAACTTTTTACTAATGTCAGATTATTATGATTGTGTTTACCAAGTTTTAACTATTAAAACTCTAACACTTTATTCGGTTCATTTATTATTAGGTTATTAATTATATTAATCCTAATTACAATAAATGACCCTATTAATCTAACTTATTAAACTCTTTAATAACTAAATTAATTATAATGAGAATTACCAAGTTTTCTAACCATTAAAAAAACTAATCTCATTATTCATAGTCATTTACGTATATTTCCCATTTTATTCACATTAAAAAAATACATAACATATTAGGCTATGATGCATGTAAGACATATCAAATATATTTGTGTAGGCACATCTAATCTAAATGATATACGTATGCATGACAATGCTTTTATCATCATATAATATAAAGCATACATGAATTGACCGATTATTTAACCTAAAAAAATTGGTATCTAAAATTACAAAAATACCCCCAAGGCATTCCTTGGTCTTCTAGTAACTTCAGATATCTTCCAATTTCTTCAGGTCACTCCGATTCATCTCATGAATCCGAAACGAGAAATCTGTACAAAACACATTAGGCAACACTTGCCAACGGAACCATCCAAGACAATGTGAACGGTGCCATAAACAGTACCGCGTGAACAGTGTTCGGTGAACAATACCATTGGTGACCAGTGTCCGGTGAACAGTAACGTGAATAGTGTTTGGTGAACAATACTGTCGTCGCACACGTTTCTAGCTCTTCGTTTACAGGTTACAATTTTTTTTTATTTTTTATTTACAACACAATAACAGTAAAAATAAATAAAATACAAATTATACAACCCATCAACCCTAAATCCACAGTACCATAAAAAATTATGATCAACCATGTTTAAATTAAACAATTTAATTATAAACATCCATACAATCATAAAGATGGTACCTACACATTCATACATTCATGAGCATCGAAAACAATTTTCTGTTTTGAAAAGTAAATCTGGTTCTGATACCAATTGTTGGAACCCTGTTCACCGGTCACACAGCGGAACTAGGTTTTTTTTTTTTTAATACAGATCATAATCTGTATCTGAAACCAGTGAACTTGGGATCGTAATTATTTTCGGAACTAATATATACAATATGTAAATACAGGAAATCGTAATCAATAAAATCAGAAGAAGAAAATCATACCAACGTTTGGAGGCTCCTTCACTTTATAATATGCTTCTGTCTGAACCAATCTTACCAATATTTGGAGGCTCCATCACTTTACGATTTGCTCCTGTCTGAACCACTCGATCTTCCTCGCTATGTCCCGGCACTAGTAACTGTGTGTGGGCAATTGAGGATGTAGAGAAAAGACTTGAAGAAACTATTTCTTTGATATCAGTGCATAACACTTGCACACGAATTCTTTTCTCTCTTTGATACAAACACACACTGGACACATCAATTACTCACGCACAGCACAACCCTTTTTTTTTTTTTTACATTATATGTGCGTATCTTTTTTTTTTCTTTTTACGCACACCCTTAATTCCATAAAAGACAAAAACTCATGTATTTTAGTTGATGTGCAGTGTTTTTGTTTGTGTTTATATGTAGTGTTTCAGTTGGATATCACCTTTTTTTTTCAAAGAAACAATATATATCTCATATATATTTATCTTTGGAAAAAATAATGATATATTTATTTGATTTTAAAATCTTTTAAATAAAAAATATCTCATATCTTTTATTTTAATTTTTTTTTTTGAATTTAAACATTTTAAATTCTATTTCAAATATTTAATTTAATAAAATAAAATATTCACGTTATCTTATTCTGTTTAAAATCAAATATCAACTAACACACTCTAGTAAGTGATTAATAACATAATTAAATAATCTTACTATATAATTTATTTAATCACCAACATTCATTAATTAAATAATCTTATTATTCAATTAATTCCTGTATATATGCATGTCACTTTCGTAACACTATTAATTGGACAATCCAATTAATTAACCGTGACCCTTGTTACCTTGATCGATCGAGCTAGCAAGGGGACCTAATAGACCCACATTATTTTGAGCTCCGATAATCTTCGGAATCATTAATTAAATTCTTTAATTAATATTCCTTGATTATTAGCTCATGTGTTTTTCCACTAAAAACCCGATGCTACACTCTCTCAACTGTAAACGCTTTTACACAGACCGATACATTTCAGTGTCAATCGATATAGCTATTACATATGGTTTGATCCTTCACAGTAGTTCATAATTAGAGTTGGGTCATAATGTCTGTTATACCCCTCTAATTACATATATCCTTTAAGTACTATTTATTCTATAATGAACAATAAATCCTATTTCCTCACGGAACTAGGAGAGCACTCATATTGTCCAAGCCCTAAATCAACCCTTAAGGGAACTACCATCTGCTTCTCACAAGAAGGAGTGGATTTCACTATTGTGTACAAATCTTCCCAAACACAAGCCAAACCGCAATCCTAACATACGGAGCATATTGATAAGGAAATGCATCTGACCTCACCCATGGTATATCAAAGACCACGATTTAACCTGAAGAAGTCGATAAGACACTCAGGATTACGATCACCCATATATAGCCATCATTAGTTGACATTAATGAATCTCATCGGTAAACGGATATTGGTAAGAGATTCATATAGATCATGGCCCAATCCTAAATGATCACATCATACAAGGTGCCTCCATTCCCATACCTTATATGAATGACTCATGATAGAATCACCGTACATTACGAAATGGAATGCAGTTATAGATTAACCATAAATAAAGTACCCAGCTTTATTTGCTATCTATAGACTCTTTAGATTGCACGTCTCTTACTGTATTCATCTGTATATGGCACTCATATACACATTTAGAGATTACATCCTGTAATCTTGGATGCTAAATATGTGCATAAGTTATAAAATAAACAACACAACAAGAATGAATTGAACTTTTCCTTTTATTTATTTCATAAATCCATTTACAAATTACATCTTTAGGGCATAAACCACAACATGGTGATCCTAAAGGACAGTTCTACGTGAAAGCCAAGAACAAGCTTAATTTCATCGCTCCCAAAGCTTCTAAGAAAGACCCTGCTTGGAAGGATGAATGGATTCTGATGGGAGGTGATTGGGGGAGCTCGATCTACATTGGAGGGCATAAGTTCAAGGTCCCCACAGCTTTCAGTGACAAGCCCTCATGGGATAGGGATTCTCTGTCTGCTGAGTCTGTGGAGATCTTGAAGTCGATCATCTACCGCAATTATTTGAACTTGAATTTTTCTACCACTGATTCTTTTGATCCCCACAGGGTGAAACTATACCTGTGAATCTCTGCTGTAACTCCTCGTAAGTAAAGTAACACTGAACCATCTTGCTCCCTTTTGTTAACTAGTTTGGTTCTGACACCTTTTTTTTTTCAACAGTTTTTATTGTTGCTCCAGCTTCTCGTGAGGTCCAGTAAGTTCATACCCCTCCCCCTCCTATCAGATCAACCCGGGGAATCTTCTTGGTTGCCATGGAGAAGGGGGGCCAGCTGTTCCAACTGCGATTTCACATGTTCCTGTTCCGTCCCCTTCCCAACTTAAGTCTAAGATGGCGCTCCTTGCATCACGGACTTCCAAGTTGAGAGGTAAGGGGACCTTTGTTCTTCCTACTGTTGCAACCACCCTTGCTCATTCTCCATTTATCCCCTCTGCTGCTCTCACGGTTAGCTTCCCTGATGTTTCCGCCCCTCCATCCTCATCACCGATTCCTCAGGCTTCGAAAAACCTTAAGGCAGATGTTGCGAAGGTTCCTCCTATTTTCTCTCAACATCGAACAAGCTCAACCAAGCAAGATAAAGTTCTGGAACAATTTGTCTGGTCTTGCCCAGGAGGCGGCCTCTCTAGGATGGTCTCGATGCCCATCGACATTCTGCTTACCAAGGGATCTGCTCTCTTGGTTGAGGTAACTATCTCCTTATACCCTTACTTGCAGTTGCTAGCTTGATCAATTTCTAACTTAGGCTTCACATCCTTCAGGCTTTCAAATTCAACATGGCAATAGGCCATAAGGTGGCTTCTCTCTGCGACCGTGTGGTGATTAATGAGATTGAAGCCGAGAAGGCCATGAGATTACTTAGCCAGGCTTAAACTCTGGTGCAGGAGATGACCTCCAGCCAAAAAGAGATGGAGACGAGCTGACTGAGCTCTGGTGTGATTATGAGAGGCTGAAGCGGTCCTTCGACCAATAGACCCTCCAATCTGAGCATCAGGCTATGCAGAGGGATTCCTGGAAAGCTAAGGCCAAAGCATTGGATATCGAGAACCAGGATTTGCAAGCTCAAGTGGCTAAACTGTAAGCTGAGGTGGACGCCACCTTTAGTGATGGGTACTTTTACACCTCATTCTAGGTCGCTGAAGCTCTCCCTCTTCCCTTCGACCTGTCCGTCATTGCCAATTGGGATAGAGAAGAGATTATGACCAGGGTCATGGAGATGTCCCTTCTTATCGACAACAGAGCGGATCCTTCAAGCATGGTCGGGTCCGGGAAATAACTGGTCAAAATAGATCTTCCCCTTCCCCCTTCAGTCTTTCCAATCTCTGGTCCCAGGGAGTCTTCTAGCGGATTTCAGCTTATGCAGACCGATGGGGCTTATCCCGATGTTCAGGAAGAGACCAGAGATTGCTCTAAAGAGCTTGCCAGAGTAGAGTCAGAGGTTGAACAGAGGGGAACAGAGGCAACTGCTATCACCCAGGATGAGGTCATCCCTCTTGAATTTATGGCAATAGTAAGTGAAGTCTTGGAGGAGGACCTGACTGAGCAACAGGCAGATGAACAACCTCAGGAAGAAGGAGCAGCTAGAGGGAACATTCAAGTCGGTCAACCACTGGATAGAGAGGATGCAGGTAGAGATTAACTGGAAGGAGGAGCGGATGGAGGAAACCAGACGGATGCTAGAGCTTGATACAATCTACTCAGAACCTATATTGATTGCCCGTAAAGGGGGCTGGGTATCCCGCTTTATTCTTGACCAGTTTTATCAAAAAGATAAATTATGTGTAGCACGAAATAATGGGTTGGGCTCCCTGATTGATGAATGTAGCCTTGTAAGAGGATATGCTCCCTTATTATTAATAAATTTGTTATGATTTCCTTCAAGTTTTCCTTGATTGATCCCTGATCACGAATTTCAGACTTGGTTGTAAATTTCTTGCTTTGTTAGGTTTTAGATTTGTGTTGGCTTGATTCCATAACAAAACTTTATTTTTTTGTAATGCTTAGTTGCTTAAGTGGTTCGTGATGATAAGAGCTTCAAGGAAGAAAAGCAACTTCTCATTATGCAAAGTTCATCTACAAGAGGACTGGTACTATTCTTGGATGCTAAGGTATCGAGATTCTTCTTCCTCTTGCAAGGCGTAAACGCACACACACACAATTCATTCATATGTGTCCCTGCTTAGTTGTGCATCATTATATGCGCACACACACACAATTCATTCCTATGTGTCCCTGCTTAGTTGTGCATCATTATATGCGCACACATACACAATTCATACATTTCTGTCTCTGCATCGTAGCATATCATTTGGTATAACAAATTCACACACTTGAAGTTGAATGCTCATGCATTGGTATAAAAGTAACATGTTTTTGAAAATCCATGATTGGAGATTATCTCTATATAGTGTGCATTCTTGTGTGAAATGTGTTTGTTTGTTTATTGTTAGGTCTGTGAGTTTTGTTGGCATTATTCTATATCAAAAAAACATTTCCTTTGTATTGTTTAGTTGTCTAGGATTCATGATGATTCAAGCTTCAAAGAGGAAATGACAACTATTCAAGCAAGTTCAAGTCTTCAAAAGGAAAAGTGCTTCATGATTCTACAAAGGTATATTAAGACCTTTCTTTTCTCTTTCAAGGCTTAGGCACACACACACATTTCATTCATATATCCCTGCATCGTTGTGCACCATTATAGGCACACACATACAATTTATTCATATGTGTCCCTGCATCGTTGTGCACCATGTAAAACACATTCACACACTTGAAGATGAATACTCATGCATTGGTATGGAAATAACATGTTTTGGAATATGCATGATTGGAAACTATCTCTATGTAGTTTGCATTCTAGTGTGAATTGTGTTTATGTGTGTATATATTTATATAGCATGGATATTGAACTTGGATTTAGTTTTAAATCATTCTTGATTGAGTTTCGGTCAATTCGGTTACTCATACTATTGATTTCCAGTTCTAAGTCAAAAGATACTACACTTTCAACTTATGTTGCGTACATTGTCTTTGTCTTTGTCTTCGTATATCGAGTAGAATTATTATTTTCTGGGTTGAGTATCTTATATATCCATGTCTGTGAGAGAGTTATGGTTTGTAATCCGTAAATAGATTCAAATTCCGAGTTTGGAGGCTGGAGAACAGTCGAAGAACGCGAGGGAAGCGCATGGGAGTTGCACCATGGCCGAAAGGCCAATAAGAGATGCAAGCCCGAGATGGCGCGTGGCCATCTCGGCTGCAACTCCTTGCTGCCCCAAGATGCCCACGCGCCATCACGGGGAAGCATCTTGAAAGGGGTAGCTTTGGTCTTTTCACATATATCTCTTCCCTCTCCTTTATATATCTCTTCTCTCTCTCATTTGAATTTATGGAAGAAGAAAATGTAGTGCAGAAAATTTTCAGGTTTTTTCTCACAACTTTGATTCACCATATCTCTCTCATTTATTATCCGATTTGAGTGATTCAAGTTGGAGAAGTTCCGTATTGAAGTCCTCTATCATCTCCAAGCAACCTTGAAGTCATTTGTTCAAGTTTTCTGGTGGATTGCACCATTTTCGTGACTGCACTCGAAAGTGTCAAGGTATTTTTTTATCTTTTGATTCCTTGATTCTAATGTTCAATTACCTTGGGTCTTCTTCCTATTATTGTGTATTTGACTTGAAAAAATGTTGATAAGTTATAGATCTTCAATTAAAAGCTAGATTGAGTTTCAATTGAAATCTCACATGTTGAGTTAGGTTTTGATTTTACCTATGTTTTCACATGTTTGGGATTGTATTGTGCTAGCTTTGAATCTAGGACTATTTGTGCTTTGATTGACTTTATTTTCATGATTAATAGTCTTATCATGTGCTAGAACTCATTTGTTGAGTAAATTTAGGATTAGCACATTTGATTATATATTTAGAGTCTATTAGAGTTTGATTGACTATTTTGTGAATATATGTTCTAAATGATTGCTAGAGATTTGATTGATCATATCTTGTGTTTCTATCATTTTTGTGTTAGTACTAAAGTCTTGAATATGTACTTCATGAACATGTTTATTTCAAGCTTTAGCAACATGAATAAAATCTAGGTTTAAAGTGTATGTTGGAAATTTGGAATGCTCTAGATTTTTGTTCATGTATAAGATCTAGACAATCTTGTTTTGTGAAATTTATTGTCTATGTCTAGATCTTTATGGAGTGTACCTAATCCATACATTTCATATGCTCATGCATCATCTTGTGTGGTGTCATTTTTGGATTATAAACTAGAAAAATATGCTTTGTGTGCTCATTGATTAATTCTAGTTTCCATAGAATTTGTTGATCATCTTATTTTATGTTGCGTGCTTGTTTGCGTTTTGCATTCATGATCACCTAGATGCCTTGTGAAAAGGAAGTAATGACAATAGGTGTGAGAACTATGGTGTTGAGCAAGAAGTTTTGGCAAGAGGTGTGAAGCCTTGGATTGTCAAGCAAGGAAGTCTTGGCTAGAGGTGTGAAGCCATGGATAGTCGAGCAAGAAGTCTTGCCTAGAGTTGGGAGAACTCGGATAGGTGAGCAAGGAAGTCTTGACTAGAGTCGTGAGGAATTAGTTGAGCAAGAAGTCTTGCCCTGGGTCGTGAGGATCTAGATAAGGTGAGCAAGGAAGTATTGACAAGAGGTGTGAAGCCTCGGATTGTTGAGCATTAGGGTGACATCTTCATGAGTAGGATATGAGGGTAGTTTCTAGGTGAAGGGGTCACTTGAGAGATTGTACTTGTCTTATCTACTAGTGGATTTTGTTTGCCTGTGGTTGCTAGCTCGTGGATGTTTCCTCTTCGGAGGTTTACCACGTTATATCTTGTGTCAACTTTTCTCTATCCCTAACTCTCTAGTATTTGTATTTGTTATTTGAATACTATGGATAAACCTCTTTATGTAAGTTGACTTCCTTATATAATATTGTTTGTGTATGTTAAATAACTTTGTATCTTGTGATATTCCATTCAAGTTGAAAAGTACCACTTTGTAATACTCTAAGTACAACTTATGAAATTTTGTCTACATTGAAAATACTTGTTCATAAGATACATTGATTCTTGTTGTATGTTTTGTAGACTAAGAGTGGAGATTTGAGCATACATGAATATATTGTTTTCTCATAACAATCATGTTGAATGTTAATTTGTGTGCTTATCAAGGTTTTGTCACTAGTCTCGAAAGATTTGTCAAAAGTGAGTGACAACCTATTCACCCCCCTCTAGGTTGTTTAGTATAACCTTGTACACATTCTTTCAATTGGTATCAAAGCATGTCACTTAAAGTAGTTAGTGTGATTCGGGATCTACAAGGTTATTTACTAATCATGGATATCAACCTCTAGTCTACAATTGTTTTTGGTTATCCTCCTTCGTTGGTTGTGAAAATGGTTCTTCTTGTTTTATATTTCATTTGTCTACTAACAATTTTGTTGATAAGCTTGAAAAGAAAGTTAGTGACAAAAGCAAAGATAAAGAAGCTTTTTTCGGAGGATGATCGATCTAGACATGATTACTTGTCTTTGCAACTCAATGAAGAGAATTGCATGTCAAAGACCACCAACTTCTACTTGATGGCAAGAGTTCAAACTCTTGACAAGGAAAGAGATGAAGCGTTAAAGGAAGTTGAATTGAAGAGTGGAGTGATCAAATGTCTAGAAAAGAATATGGTTGAAGAAGCTCGTATGGTAGATAGATTAACATATGATTTTGCTAATAATTTGCTTTTGTTTCTTGAAGGTAATGATCAGAGGAAAGGAAGAGGAGTTGGCAATCATGAAGGCCAAAGAGTTTTGGTAATCTTCATGGAGATTCAAGTGACTTAGGCATTGTAGATGAGCAAGTGGAGTCTCCTACAACTAAAGGCAAGTCACTAAGGAACAAGAGGATTTCAAAGGCCATATCTTCCAAGGTCAATTGCAAAATCAAAGAAATTAAGGAGTCTTCACCATCGGTACACTCTCATCTAAATAGTAACATCTCGAAATTTATTCCGGTTTGCTAATTTTGCTATATTGTCGTGAGTATTTTAGATGATGCAAACTAGGGAATATGATGCATGCTAATGAGATGTGAAAATATTCTATGAATGTTTCTTGCATGATAACACTTTGAATTTTGTTTGTGGTAATGATAATCATGTGAAGAAAATAGTTGAGAAAATTTGGGTGAAAATGAGTGTTTCACATGATCATATGTATAGTCTTGATTATATCTTTGTTGATGGCAATAATGATGTGTTTTACATGAGTAATATCTTTATAGAGAAGATAGTTGATGATTTATCTTCTAGATATATTTTTGCCATGAGAAATGATCATGATTTTTGTGTGAAAGTTCACCCAAGAACAAATAGTTCAAGGGTGAGTGCTCTTACCTCTAGTGTAAGTAGCACATGTGAGTTAGCTTTAAGGCTAAGTGTCAAGCGTGTTGAGAATTCTTGCTAGCTAGCTTGGAATACTCCACGTTTAGACATGAACTTAGCTATCTTACTTAACTTTGTTTTGATAGTCAAAATCCATTGATTAACTTTTGAGAAGTTACTCCTATGAAATCTATTTGGTGATTATCTTGTTAAGACTTTTGGAGAAAGTCATTTCTATGCTTGCATTGCATCATATAGCATGTCATATTAGAGAACTAGTATCGTATTCATATGGTCCTTATTGACATTTGCTCTCTAAAGATCTTTTTGTGATGTGTTCACAAAGATCTTACTCATGATGCTTGAAATGCTTGCTTGAATAATGAGTGGCATACTTTTTGAAAATATGAGCTTAATATTCTTTGAAAGCTACTTATTAGAGAATTAATGATCTTGAATAAGTCTTTACTTATTGCTCTTAGATCATGTGCTTTTGAGTCATAAAAACTTGATTTTTTTCAAAAATTGCACTTTGCTTCTCTTATATGTTTAAGTTTGAGTAGTTGAGTTTGAAAATGTGTAGATTATGGATGCATCTAAAAGTTTATTGCTTAGTACATGATAGATGACCTATGGTTAGTATCCATTTTGCTTCGGCAACTACATAGAACTCAACGAGCACCTTCATGGAAAGGGCTAAACACTTTGGTTGTGAAGCCACCCAATGTAGGAAAGGGCTGCACCATTATGATGAGTGAAAGCCGTCATGAAGAATTTATGTTTATGTATGCAAAATCAAAGAAGTGTTGAAAAAGAATCAATAAAAGAAAAATCTTTGATTCAAAGCCTAAAAAGAAATTGAGGAAGGCTTAAAATGGAGTATAGTTGAAAAAATTGTGATTGCTCGGGTTGAAAAATATAAATGGAATGACGAGCCACATGCACACACACGCTCATATGTTGATATCTATTCTCTTTAAAGCAAAAAATCCGGATGATGATCGGTTTGACCTTGATTGGAATAGCTTTAGATGGATAGGTGTTGAAGTGATTTGCATGTTGATATCACAATCACTCCTTTTATATATACTTGAAGCAAAATTCACACACACTTTTTGCTTATAGAGTATTTTGATATTCTAGCAATTTTTAGAAGAATTATGAGAGAGATTGAAAATATTGATGCATTATTCTATCTTGATCTTAGATAGAGCACTTATCAAGGGGGAGAATAGTATGCTAGACTTTGTTCTCTTTTATGATATGTTCACATGTTTCAAGTTGATATTTGTTGGCATATTCTTTGGTTGATACAATGAATCTTGTAGATGCTATTTCATGTTTCTTGATTTGCATGATGATTCTTTGTATTAACTTATGCCTTTGTATGTGTGATCACAAATAATGCATGAAACATTTTTGTAATAATTGTATGATTGTATTTGCGATCAACTTCTCCTTATTTGGGGTTGTATAGTAGTTGAGATTGCAATCAATTTCCTCATTCTTGAAATTGAAATGAGAATAGTTGCAATGAATTCTTCTTTGTTTTGGAGTCGATAGTAACTGTAATTGTAATTAATTCTATTGAATGTAGTTACAGTGAATTCCTCTTTATTTGGGGTCGATAGTAATTGTAGTTGTAATCAATCCAATTGGTTATAGTTGCAGCAAATTCCTCCTTGCATAGGGTGATAGTAATTGTGGTTTTAATCAATTTAATTGATTGTAATTGCAGAAAATTTCTCCTTACTTTGAATGATAGTAATTGTGGATGTAATCAAATCTTTTCTTGTTTGAGGTTGATATGATTGTCGTTGATACCAATTCCTTCATATTTGGGGTTAATATGATTGTTAATGCAATTGTTGAACTTGGTAGAAATGACCTATATGCTTAAGAGTAAAATTTATGCATTTGTGATTCACTATACCTTGATGAGTTTGTTGTGGTGTAGAGATTTGAATAACCTTTGATAGGTTAACATGGAAAAGCAAACTAGAATCAAGGGAGAAGATATGGGAGCTAGATGCTTGAAATAAATGAATTCTTCAAGTAAGGCATCCATCTCCGAACATTATGTGAGATCACCAATTGTTTCACTATTTGATCTCAATATATCATTTTTTTTTTCTTTGGCATAATTTTATGTCAAAAAGGGGGAGAAATATGATATTGTTTTAGCATATTTCTTTGAATATTTGTCAAGTATTGAACTTCTTATGGCATGTAATATTGTGATTTCATTTGGTTAAGAATATCTTTGAGATAACATGTATTAAGAGGGAGATACATGATTCATTTTGGACATAAGAATATCTTTGAGATAACTTGTATTAAGGGGGAGATACATGATTCATTTTGGATTTAAATGTTTTATTCTTGCCATAATTGTATATTTCCATATGTGTCTTTCTCTTGGATATGCTTTGTGCTTTAAGTTGATTTTAGGTAGCTACAAGAGAAGATCAAGAAGAAGTTCAAGACTTGTTGAAGATTAGTCTTAAGGAACTAACTCATTGTAATGTGAGGGTGTGATTTTGTGACCAATCTTCATTTTATGTGTTTTAGTATTTTGTATAGGTGTTTTGACATAGAATTTGTCAAAGGGAGAGATTGTTAGGTCTGTTAGTTTTGTTGGCATTATTCTATGTCAAAACAACATTTCCTTTGTATTGTTTAGTTGTCTAGGATTCATGATGATTCAAGCTTCAAAGAGGAAATGACAACTATTCAAGCAAGTTCAAGTCTTCAAAGGGAAAAGTGCTTCATGATTCTACAACGGTATATTAAGACCTTTCTTTTCTCTTTCAAGGCTTAGGCACACGCACACACACACACACACATTTCATTCATATGTGTCCCTGCATCGTTGTGCACCATTATAGGCACACACATACAATTTATTCATATGTGTCCCTGCATCGTTGTGCACCATGTAAAACACATTCACACACTTGAAGATGAATACTCATGCATTGGTATGGAAATAACATGTTTTGGAATATGCATGATTGGAAACTATCTCTATGTAGTTTGCATTCTAGTGTGAATTGTGTTTATGTGTGTATATATTTATATAGCATGGATATTGAACTTGGATTTAGTTTTAAATCATTCTTGATTGAGTTTCGGTCAATTCGGTTACTCATACTATTGATTTCCAGTTCTAAGTCAAAAGATACTACACTTTCAACTTATGTTGCGTACATTGTCTTTGTCTTTGTCTTCGTATATCGAGTAGAATTATTATTTTCTGGGTTGAGTATCTTATATATCCATGTCTGTGAGAGAGTTATGGTTTGTAATCCGTAAATAGATTCAAATTCCGAGTTTGGAGGCTGGAGAACAGTCGAAGAACGCGAGGGAAGCGCATGGGAGTTGCACCATGGCCGAAAGGCCAATAAGAGATGCAAGCCCGAGATGGCGCGTGGCCATCTCGGCTGCAACTCCTTGCTGCCCCAAGATGCCCACGCGCCATCACGGGGAAGCATCTTGAAAGGGGTAGCTTTGGTCTTTTCACATATATCTCTTCCCTCTCCTTTATATATCTCTTCTCTCTCTCATTTGAATTTATGGAAGAAGAAAATGTAGTGCAGAAAATTTTCAGGTTTTTTCTCACAACTTTGATTCACCATATCTCTCTCATTTATTATCCGATTTGAGTGATTCAAGTTGGAGAAGTTCCGTATTGAAGTCCTCTATCATCTCCAAGCAACCTTGAAGTCATTTGTTCAATTTTTCTGGTGGATTGCACCATTTTCGTGACTGCACTCGAAAGTGTCAAGGTATTTTTTTTATCTTTTGATTCCTTGATTCTAATGTTCAATTACCTTGGGTCTTCTTCCTATTATTGTGTATTTGACTTGAAAAAATGTTGATAAGTTATAGATCTTCAATTAAAAGCTAGATTGAGTTTCAATTGAAATCTCACATGTTGAGTTAGGTTTTGATTTTACCTATGTTTTCACATGTTTGGGATTGTATTGTGCTAGCTTTGAATCTAGGACTATTTGTGCTTTGATTGACTTTATTTTCATGATTAATAGTCTTATCATGTGCTAGAACTCATTTGTTGAGTAAATTTAGGATTAGCACATTTGATTATATATTTAGAGTCTATTAGAGTTTGATTGACTATTTTGTGAATATATGTTCTAAATGATTGCTAGAGATTTGATTGATCATATCTTGTGTTTCTATCATTTTTGTGTTAGTACTAAAGTCTTGAATATGTACTTCATGAACATGTTTATTTCAAGCTTTAGCAACATGAATAAAATCTAGGTTTAAAGTGTATGTTGGAAATTTGGAATGCTCTAGATTTTTGTTCATGTATAAGATCTAGACAATCTTGTTTTGTGAAATTTATTGTCTATGTCTAGATCTTTATGGAGTGTACCTAATCCATACATTTCATATGCTCATGCATCATCTTGTGTGGTGTCATTTTTGGATTATAAACTAGAAAAATATGCTTTGTGTGCTCATTGATTAATTCTAGTTTCCATAGAATTTGTTGATCATCTTATTTTATGTTGCGTGCTTGTTTGCGTTTTGCATTCATGATCACCTAGATGCCTTGTGAAAAGGAAGTAATGACAATAGGTGTGAGAACTATGGTGTTGAGCAAGAAGTTTTGGCAAGAGGTGTGAAGCCTTGGATTGTCAAGCAAGGAAGTCTTGGCTAGAGGTGTGAAGCCATGGATAGTCGAGCAAGAAGTCTTGCCTAGAGTTGGGAGAACTCGGATAGGTGAGCAAGGAAGTCTTGACTAGAGTCGTGAGGAATTAGTTGAGCAAGAAGTCTTGCCCTGGGTCGTGAGGATCTAGATAAGGTGAGCAAGAAAGTATTGACAAGAGGTGTGAAGCCTCGGATTGTTGAGCACTAGGGCGACATCTTCATGTGTAGGATAGAAGGGTAGTTTCTAGGTGAAGGGGTCACTTGAGAGATTGTACTTGTCTTATCTACTAAAGGATTTTGTTTGCCGGTGGATGCTAGCCCGTGGATGTTTCCTCTTCGGAGGTTTACCATGTTATATCTTGTGTCAACTTTTCTCTATCCCTAACTCTCCAGTATTTGTATTTGTTATTTGAATACTATGGATAGAACTCTTTATGTAAGTTGACTTCCTTATATAATATTGTTTGTGTATGTTAAATAACTTTGTATCTTGTGATATTCCATACAACTTATGGAATTTTGTCTACATTGAAAATACTTGTTCATAAGATACATTGATTCTTGTTGTATATTTTGTAGACTAAGAGTAGAGATTTGAGCATACATGAATATATTGTTTTCTCATAACAATCATGTTGAATGTTAATTTGTATGCTTATCAAGGTTTTGTCACTAGTCTCGAAAGATTTGTCAAAAGTGAGTGACAACCTATTCCCCCCCCCCCCCCCCCCCCCCCCCCCTCCTCTAGGTTGTTTAGTATAACCTTGTACACATTCTTTCATTTATATGTTTGTATAACTTAGATCTTGAACTTGGTTTTAGTCTTAGATTGTTCATGTTTGAGTTTCGATCATTTCGGTTACTCATACTATTGATTTCGAGTTCTAAGTCAAAAGATACTACACTTTCAACTCATGTTGCATACATTGTTTTCATCTTCATATATCGAGTTGAATTCTTATTTTCTGAGTTTAGTATCTTATATTTCCATGTCCGTGAGGGAGTCCTGGTTCGTAATCTTCAAACAGACTCGAATTTGGAGTTCGGAGGCCAAAGAACGGTCGAAGAACGTGAGAGGAGCGCAAGGGAAGAGGTGCGATGGCATAAGCCATCACTTGGCACCTTCCCGAGATGGCGCGTGGCCATCTCGGCCCCAAAGCCTTGCTGCCCGAGATGCCCACGTGCCATCTCGGGGAGGCACTAAGGCATGAGGGAAAAATGGTATTTTGGTTTTTCTCTCTTTAAAACCTCTCATTCCCTCTCATTCATTACAAGTTGAGAAAAACGAATTTGAAGAACAAGTGCAGAATTTTTCTCTCAACATTTTGATTTTTGTTTTTGTGATAACTTCTTCATTTCTACTCCGAATCACTTGATTCAAAAACCGATTTCGAGTGTATTGAAGATTTATACAAACCCCAAGCATTTCTAGAACCAAAGGATGTCTAGATTTTTCGTTCTGATCAGATCTTCAGTTCGTGGTTTTCATCCTTGTTGGTAAAATCATCTTCTTCTTAGTTTTCTTATTAGATCTTCTTATTGTTGATGTTATTTGATTAAGAAGCATGACTAGGATGATTTTGATATTATTTTGTGGTTTGTTGAATTGATTTTCAATTTTAGCTAGATTTGTGATAAGTTGATTGATTTGTGCTAAACTTGATAAACATGAAATTGTTTCTAGAAATCTTTTGTTCTTATGCTTGATTGACTGTTTCTAGATTTAATTTCATTTTCTAAGAACTAGGTCTACATCAATTGGTATATTCATTTCATTGATTTAGTTATTAGTTGATAACATACTTAGGTTGTCTAGATACATTTGTGATTGCTCTTGCAAGTATAATCTTGTCATCTAGTTGCATGTCCATAGAATTTGTTGATCATCATTTTCTATGTTGAGTGCTTGTTTGCATTTTGCATTCATGGTCACTTAGATGCCTTGTGAAGAGGTAGAAAGTCTCATATCTTAGAGTGATTCTTTGATTTGAGCAATTGAAAGTCTTAGCTAGAGTCGGGAGGACTTGGATAGCTAAGCAAGTGGAAGTCTCGACAAGAGGTGTGAGACCTCGGATTGTTGAGCAAGGAAATCTTGACTAGAGTCGGGAGGACTCGGATAGTTGAGCAAGAAGTCTTGCCTAGGGTCGGGAGGATCCGGATTGGTGAGCAAGGAATCTTTCTAGTGACAAGAGGTCTTGGATAGGAAGTCGGCTGATTAGATCACTAGGTTCAAGGATAGAGTGAGAGTGATAGCTTTAGCTTGGAGAGCATGTGTTGATTGCTTGAGTGTGTAACTCTTATTTAAAATAGTGGATTTGCTTTTGCCGATGGTTGTGTTATCAACCCTTGGATGTTTCCTCTTTCGAGGTTTACCACGTAAATATTGTGTGTCATTGTTTGCAATTTTCATTAAGCATTGTTAAAATTGCATTGTTTTAAAAGAAGACAAAAATTGGAGCATATACCTATTCATCCCCCCCCCCCCCCCCTCTCTAGGTATATTTACACTATAAAGATAAAGAGAAATTTCAATTGGTATCAAAGCCGGTGTCTAGACGCACTTAGATAGATCTTCTTTGTAGTGTTTGTTATTTTCTTTTGTTTCATCATGATTAAAGAAATGTATTATTTTGTGGCTTCTCTTGTTGAAGGTGAGTCTATTGACTTAGATGATCAAAAGATCAAAGATCTTATTTAAGAAAATGAAAGGATCTCTAAGATCAATAAGTCTCTCACTAAGAAGTTAGAAAATCATGATTGTAGCTCAAAATGTGTTATTGATCTTAATGACAAAATTCTTAATCTTGAGAAAAACTTGATTGATAGCAATGATAAATTAAGTATTTTGAAGCATGAAATTGAGCAAAGAGATGAATCTTTTGATAGTGCTAGGAGAATTGAAAATGTGCTTAAAGCAAAACTTAATGAGCATGAGAATCAAGAGAAAGTGCTTAATGACAAACTTAATGAGGCTAAAGAGATGATTAATAAGATATTATCTAGCTCTAACAAAGTGAAAGCTCTCATTAAGGTTGGAAAGCCTTCAAGCGACAAAAGAGGTTTAGGATATATTAATGAAAAATCAACTCCTTCATCTAACAAATCTAATTTTGTCAAAGCTTGTAGCAATTTAATTATTGGTACACTCTCTAACAGTAAAACCATGAATGCTACCGGAGGTGCCTCTACATCAACAATGAAAGTCAAGGAAAAGACTCAACAATGCCAAAGACAAGCTACATCATCATCAAATGCAAAAGGCAAGACATCTAGTGTTGCAAGCCAAAGAGGTAAACATGTGAGAAGGCAAAATGAGTTGAATGCTCAAGCAAATGGTAAACTTCTCAAATTCATACCTATTTGTCATTATTGCAACATGGTAGGACACGTAAGACCTAGATGCTTTGAATACATTCGTAAATGTAGAATTGCCAATGACTTGCATGATATGTCTTTGAATGAACCTAGTCAATCATCCATGTATGGATCTAGAATTATACCTAAGAAGAAAGCATGTTGAGAATAAATGTGTTGATGATTTGTTTGTTAAATCTTGTGTTGTGCCTCGTTCTACTATGCATAAGAAAGTTGATAATGCTTTGTTTGATTTGTTTGAAAAAGTGACTAATGGAGTCAATGTGCCTAAAAACAAGTCAAAGCATGTTAATAAAAGTAGGAATGAGAAACTTGTCAAGAAAGTTTGGGTTAAGAAAAACACAACACAATGTTTGGTTTCACAATATGCTTTAAGAGCTAATTCATCCTATTGTTGGTACCTAGATAGCGGTTGCTCTAGGAATATGATCGGTAACCAGAAATTCTTTAAGAATCTTGTTATGAATGATGGTGGATGGGTTACATTTGGTGATGACACTAAAAAGCAAGTTCTAGGCAAGGGAACAATTTGTATCCCCAGATTGCCTAAACTTCGTGACACCTTGTATGTAGATGGTCTACCAGCTAATCTAATAAGTATCACTCACTTGTGTGAAATTTTTAAAGAAGTTAGATTTAACAATGATGTGTGCACGATAATCGATAAAAAAAGCAAAATTGTTTTGAAAGTCAAAAGGTCTTCGGACAATTGCTATTGTTTAGAGGTTGATGCACTAACATGTAATATGGCACATAAGTGCAACAAGCTTGAATTATGGCATGAAAGATTGGGCCACATGAATTACAAAGATTTAAAGAAGCTTGAGAAATATACCATTGTTAGAGGTCTTCCTAGCCTTGGTAAAAAGCTTGATGGTGTTTATGAACCATGTCAATTAGGTAAACAAACCAAAGTGTCTCATAAAAAGAAAACTAATTTTGCTACCAATAAGCCCTTAGAACTTGTGCATATGGACCTAATGGGACCAATCCAAACTGAAAGCATAAATGGTAAAAAAATACATTTTTGTATGTGTTGATGATTTTTCTCGGTTTGCTTGGGTATATTTTCTTAGAGACAAGACCAAAACTTTTGGTTACTTTAAGAAGTTTTACAATCAAGTTCAAAATGAAAAAAGTCTTGGGATCAAGAAAATATGTCGCATTAGGAGTGATCATGAGAGTGAATTTGAAAAATGCTAGATTTAGAGAATTTTGTGATGATTATGGGATTTCACATGAGTTCTCGGCTCCTAGAACTCCTCAACAAAATGGTGTTGTTGAGAGGAAGAATTGTGTCTTGCAAGAGATGTTTAGGGTCATGCTCAATAGCAAAAAAGTCCCTAGAAATCTTTGGGCCGAAGCGGTCAATACCGCATGCTATGTCACTAATAGAGTTTTTAGAAGGCCCGGCACAAAACAAACCTCCTATGAACTTTGGAAGGGTAAGAAGCCCAATGTGAGTTACTTCCACACTTTTGGGAGTAAGTGTTTTATTTTGAATGATAGAGATCACTTAGGAAAGTTTGATGATAAAAGTGATATTGGTCTCTTTCTTGGTATGCTAATAATAGTCATGCATATAGAGTGTTCAATTTGAAAACTAAGACTATTATGAAGTCTATTAATGTGAAAATAGATGATCTTAGCATGCTTGATTTATGTGATAATAATGGTGTCAATGAACCTAAAAAACATTTGTTGAATGACACTAAAGCACCTATTGATGTGACTAGTTGTGATGAAAGTGAATCTAGTCATAATGATGATAATGGTAGTGTTTTTAGAGAAGAAAGTCAAGAGTTAGAAAATGGTTTGAATGATAACCAACAAGATGTTGAAAATTCTAATTCTAGACTTAGGAACATGCATTACCAACAAGACACCATAGGTGATTTGAATGAAGGGGTTAGAACTAGAAGGCAACTAGCTAACCAAATTTCATATGCTTGCTACACTTCTCAAATTGAGCCCAAAAATATTAATGAAGCAATTATTGATGAATATTGGGTTAATGCCATGCAAGAAGAACTAAATCAATTTGAGAGGAATGAAGTGTGGTCCTTAGTTCCTAGACCAAAAGATGTCAATGTGATTGGTACAAAATGGGTGTTTGGGAATAAGACCAATGAATGTGGCAAGATAATGAGAAATAAAGCAAGACTAATGGCTCAAGGATACACTCAAGTTGAGGGTGTAGACTTTGATGAGACTTTTGCACCCGTTAAGCGTCTTGAGTCCATTAGACTTTTGTTGTCCATTGCATGTCTTAAAAAATTCAAATTGTTTCAAATGGATGTCAAAAATGCTTTTCTCAATGGATACCTTCAAGAAGAATTGTATGTTGAACAACCTAAGGGTTTTGTAGACCCACACTCTCCTAATCATGTGTTTAAGTTGATAAAGGCTCTTTATGGCCTTAAGCAAGCCCCTAGAGCTTGGTATGATAGGTTGACTCAATATCTTATTGACAACCAATATAGGAGAGGTGGTATTGATAGAACTTTGTTTGTCAAGCATTATGACAATGACATTTTTGTTGCACAAATATATATTGATGACATTGTTTTTGGGTCTACATGCAAAACCAAGGTTGATGGTTTTGTGAATGTTATGTCAAAATAATTTGAAATGAGTATGGTAGGTGAACTCAATTAATTTGAAACACCTATGAGTACTACTTTAAAACTTGACAAAGATGAAAGAGGAAAAAATGTTGATCAAAGTCTCTATAGGAGCATGATAGGTAGCCTTCTCTACCTAACGGCTAGTAGGCCGAATATTTGTTTTAGTGTTGGTTTGTGTGCTAGGTTTCAAGCTAATCCAAAATAATCTCACTTGAAAGCCATTAAAAGAATCATTAGGTATATAAAAGGAACACATAATCTTGGTTTATTCTATTCCTTTGATACTAATGATATTCTTGTTGGCTGTTGTGATGCAGATTGGGCAGGAAACATTAATAATCGTAAAAGCACATCGGGCGGTTGCTTTTACTTGGGGAATAATTTGGTTGCTTGGCAAATCAAGAAGCAAAATTCCGTCTCTCTTTCTTCATCCAAAGCCGAGTATATTATGGCCGGAAGTGCTTGCACACAACTTATATGGATGAAACAAATTCTCAGGGATTATGAGATTAATCAAGGTAAAATGACTCTCTATTGTGATAATATGAGTGCCATTAACATCTCTAAAAATCCGGTTCAACACTCGCGCACAAAGCATATAGACATTAGGCATTATTTCATTAGAGAACTTGTTGAACATTCAATAGTAACTCTTGAACATATGCCTACTAAAAATCAACTTGCGGACTTGTTCACTTGGAAAAAGAGATATTTGTATCTCTTAGAAGATCCATTGGCATGATTTGTGTTGATTAATGCTTGTGTGTGGCTATGAGTGGCTTGATAAGAAAAACTATATTGTATATCTATTTCTTTGAGAGCTACTCATGTGAGAAGTAATGATCTTGATAAAATAGCTTTATTGCTTCTAGATCATGTACTTAAATCTTTGTAAATCTTGTTTTTAAAAGTGCACAAATGCTTCTCTTATATGTCTAAGTTTGAGTAATTGAGTTTGAAAGTATGTAGATTATGGATGCATCTTGAAGTTTATTGTCTAGTACATGATAAATGACCTATGGTTAGTTTCCATTCTGCTTCAACATCTACATAGAACTCAACGAGCACCTTCACGGAAAGGGCTACACACATTGATTGTGAAGCCGCCCAATGTAGGAAAGAGCTACACCATTGTGATGAGTGAAAGTCGTCATGAAGAGTATATGTTTATGTAAGAAAAATCAAAGAAGTGTTGAAAAAGAATCATTTTAAAAAAAAATCTTTGATACAAAGCCTAAAAAGAAATGGAGGAACGCTTAAAATGGAGTATAGTTGAAAATTGTGATTGCTTGGGTTGAAAACAAAAATGGAATGACGAGCCACATGCACACACACACTCATATGTTGAAATCTATTCTCTATAAAGCAAAAAATCCGGATGATAATCAGTGTGACCTTGATTGGAAAAGCTTTAGATGAATATGTGTTGAAGTGGTTTGCATGTTGATATCACAATCAATCCTTATATATATACTAGAAGATTTTTCACACACATACATTTTTGCTTAATGTGCTTGATTCATTAGCAATGAGAGATTATTTTTGAGAGAATAATGAAAATCTATGATTCTCTTACTAATTTTGAAAAATAATGGTTTACTATCTTTTATCGCTTGAAATGTGTGATTGTGTGATTCCCTTGTGAACAAGTTTACTTGCTTATTAATATATGGAGCATATGTTAAGGGGGAGCTTAGTTTGTTAAATTTAGTTCTCTATACAACTTGTTTGCTCACTATCTCATGATTTCATTATGCATCCCTTATAACCTTGTAGGTATTTTCATGGAATTTACTCTCTCTCTAGGTTGTGTAGTATGTTTTTGTCTATTCCTTGCCAAAAAGGGGGAGAAAGTGTTTTCCTCACCATGTTACTTACTTTTGATATAAAAGGGGAGACAATTCATTAAGGGGGGGAAATCTTGTCTAAAGGGGGAGAAGAACTCTTGTTTGCATGAGATAAGAAGAGAAAAGGGAATTTTTGTCTTGTTTCGTATATTGTTTGTTTATCTCACCTATCTTCTTTGTAGAAGATTTTTTTTGGTTGTTCTTGTCTCACAGATGCTTTGAATGTGTGAAGATATTCTTGAAGATTCTTGAAGACATTTTAGTCTAGAAATATCTCTTTGTAATGTGAGGATGTGAGAATGCAATCAACATTGGTTATGAGTGATCATTGTATGGTGAGGTAGAGGTTTTGTCATGGAATAGCCGAATGGGGAGATTGTTAGGTTTTAGATTTGTGTTGGCTTGATTTCATAACAAAACTTCATTTCTTTGTAATGCTTAGTTGCTTAAGTGGTTCGTGATGATAAGAGCTTCAAGGAAGAAAAGCAACTTCTCATGATGCAAAGTTCGTCTTCAAGAGGATTGGTACAATTCTTGGATGCTAAGGTATCGAGATTCTTCTTCCTCTTGCAAGGCATAAGCGCACACACACAAAATTCATTCAAATGTGTACCTACTTTGTTGTACATCATTATATATGCACACACACACAATTCATACATTTGTATCTCTGCATCGTAGTGCATCATTTGGTATAACACATTAACACACTTGAAGTTGAATGCTCATGCATTGGTATGAAAGTAACATGTTTTAAAAAATGCATGATTGAAGACTATCTATGTAGTTTGCATTCTTGTGTGAAATGTGTCTGTTTATTTATATGTTTGTATAAAATGGATCTTGAACATGGTTTTAGTCTTAGATTGTTCATGATTGAGTTCCGGTCATTTCGGTTACTCATACTATTGATTTCGAGTTCTAAGTCAAAAGATACTACACTTTCAACTCATGTTGCATACATTGTTTTCATCTTCATATATCGAGTTGAATTCTTATTTTCTGAGTTTAGTATCTTATATTTCCATGTCCGTGAGGGAGTCCTGGTTCGTAATCTTCAAACAGACTCGAATTCGGAGTTCGGAGGCCAAAGAACGGTCGAAGAACGTGAGAGGAGCGCAAGGGAAGAGGTGCGATGGCATAAGCCATCACTTGGCACCTTCCCGAGATGGCGCGTGGCCATCTCGGCCCCAAAGCCTTGCTGCCCGAGATGCCCACGTGCCATCTCGGGGAGGCACTAAGGCATGAGGGAAAAATGGTATTTTGGTTTTTCTCTCTTTAAAACCTCTCCTTCCCTCTCATTCATTACAAGTTGAGAAAAACGAATTTGAAGAACAAGTGCAGAATTTTTCTCTCAACATTTTGATTTTTGTTTTTGTGATAACTTCTTCATTTCTACTCCGAATCACTTGATTCAAAAACCGATTTCGAGTGTATTGAAGATTTATACAAACCCCAAGCATTTCTAGAACCAAAGGATGTCTAGATTTTTCGTTCTGATCAGATCTTCAGTTCGTGGTTTTCATCCTTGTTGGTAAAATCATCTTCTTCTTAGTTTTCTTATTAGATCTTCTTATTGTTGATGTTATTTGATTAAGAAGCATGACTAGGATGATTTTGATATTATTTTGTGGTTTGTTGAATTGATTTTCAAGTTTAGCTAGATTTGTGATAAGTTGATTGATTTGTGCTAAACTTGATAAACATGAAATTGTTTCTAGAAATCTTTTGTTCTTATGCTTGATTGACTGTTTCTAGATTTAATTTCATTTTCTAAGAACTAGGTCTACATCAATTGGTATATTCATTTCATTGATTTAGTTATTAGTTGATAACATGCTTAGGTTGTCTAGATACATTTGTGATTGCTCTTGCAAGTATAATCTTGTCATCTAGTTGCATGTCCATAGAATTTGTTGATCATCATTTTCTATGTTGAGTGCTTGTTTGCATTTTGCATGCATGGTCACTTAGATGCCTTGTGAAGAGGTAGAAAGTCTCATATCTTAGAGTGATTCTTTGATTTGAGCAATTGAAAGTCTTAGCTAGAGTCGGGAGGACTTGGATAGCTAAGCAAGTGGAAGTCTCGACAAGTGGTGTGAGACCTCGGATTGTTGAGCAAGGAAGTCTTGACAAGAGTCCGGAGGACTCGGATAGTTGAGCAAGAAGTTTTGCCTAGGGTCAGGAGGATCCGGATAGGTGAGCAAGGAATCTTCCTAGTGATAGAAGGTCTTGAATAGGAAGTCGGCTTAGTAGATCACTAGGTTCAAGGATAAAGTGATAGCTTTAGCTTGGAGAGCATGTGTTGATTGCTTGAGTGTGTAACTCTTATTTGAAATAGTGGATTTGCTTTTCCGGTGGTTATGGTATCAACCCGTGGATGTTTCCTATTCGGAGGTTTACCATATGAATATTGTGTGTCATTGTTTGCAATTTTCATTAAGCATTGTTAAAATTGCATTGTTTTAAAAGAAGACAAAAATTGGATCATTTACCTATTCACCCCCCCCCCCTCTAGGTATATATTACACTATTAAAGGGAAATTTCATGCTTCTCTTCTGACCTCGACCTAGGTGCAGCTAGTTGGGTAGACATCTAGCTCAAGTTGTTAACATGTGGCAGGAATTTATGTCCTGCTAACTTCGGAGGAGAGTCCCCTTGCATTGTATCTCGCATCTTTGATGATTCCTCGTGCAAACTTTAACCTGGCGATATAGGAAATCACATGCATACGAAAAACCAATGGTTAGTAGTAATGAATTATTTCATACTTAGGCGAAAGCTGAGTTGCAGCAATCTAGATACCCCTTCTCCCAGTTTTCGAGGAGATATCTTATCATGGCGACCTCAATCCAACATGCAAGTCTGTATTTATGCTTGGATTCTTCTCGGGGGTGGTAGCCCGACTAAGGCATTAGGAAGGTTATCTTGCTATCATGGTCTCGAGTTCTGGATGATAACTTTGCTCTTACACTCTGAACCTTCTTGGGGATGGTAGCCCAACCAAGGCATTAGGAAAGCAATCTAGTTATCCTAGTCTCGAGATCTGGATGGCAGCTATGCTCTCACACTCTGACCCTTCTTGGGGGTGGTAGCCTAACCAAGGCATCAGGAAGGCTATCTAGCTATCTTGGTCTCGAGATCTGGATGGTAACTATAATTTTACACTCTGACCCTTCTTAGGGGTGGTAGCCCGACCAAGGCATCAGGAAGGCTATCTAGCTATAATGGTCTCGAGATTTGGATGGCAATTTTGCTCTTACACTTAGACCCTTCTTGGGGGTGGTAGCCCGACCAAGGCATCAGGAAGGCTATCTAGCTATCATGGTCTCGAGATCAGGATGAAAACTATACTCTTACACTCTGACTCTTCTTGGGGGTGGTAGCCTAACCAAGGCATCAAGAAAGCTATCTAGCTATCCTAGTCTCGAGATCTGGATGGCAACTATGCTCTTACATTTAGACCCTTCTTGGGGGTGGTAGCCCGACCAAGGCATCAAGAAGGCTATCTAGCTTTCCTGGTCTCGAGATTTGGATGACAACTATGCTCTTACACTCAGGCCTTTCTTGGAGGTTGTAGCCCGACCAATGCATCATGAAGGCTAACGTGCTATTCTGGTCTTGAGGCGGTCATGGCAAATTTACTCGTGAAGAATACATTCAGAAATGAAGAAATTAATACCTTATGAAGAATACAATCAGAGATGGAGAAATAAATGGCAGACTTTATTGATGTTCAAGATGGAGTACATTGCTGTTTGAGAAGCTTACTGAAATCTAGATGGAGGTAAACTATTAAAAGTCCCCTTTCTAGGGGTAGAACTTCTTTAAATGTTCAGAATTCAAGGTGTGGTCAATGGGTCGACCATTCATGTCTTCAAGCTTGTATGCCCCTTTGCGGATCACTACCTTCACCAAGTATGACCGCTTCCAGTTGGGTCCTAGGACCCCATCCGACCTTTTTTGGGTATTCAGGATCACTTTCCAGAGAACCAAATCTCATTCCTTGAAGTTTTTGGCTCGGACCTTTTTGTTGAAATACCTGGCGTTCTTGCTATGATAAACCGATACTTTCTTAGCTACCCGGTCTTGTTTTTCTTCTAGGAGGTCTAGATTGGCTCAGAGCTTGACCTCGTTGCTTTATAGTTCAAAGTGTTACACCCTAAACGAGGTCAGTTTATACTCGATAGGTAGGACTGCTTCAACCCCGAAGGCTAGAGAGTAGGGTGTTTCTCCAGTAGCTATCCTTTTTGTGGTCCGATATACCTAAAGAACCTCAGGAATCTCCTCAGCCCACTTGCTTTTCTTCTGCTGCAATTTCTTCTTTAGCAGCTTCTTGATAGTCTTGTTGGTGGATTCGACCAGCCCATTAGTTTGAGGGTGGGCTACTGAAGCGAACCTGAGGTCGATTCCCAAGTCTTCACAGAAGTCTTTGAATCGGGCATTGTCAAACTGTTTGCCTAGGTCAACTATTATGATTAGTGGAGTCCCAAACCTGCTAACCACGTTGGTTTTGATAAACCTGGTTGTATTCTCCTCTAAAATATGGGAAAAAGTTCCTACTTCGACCCACATTGTAAAATCATCGATAGCCACGATGACGTGCTTAGCCTACCCATGAGCGGTAGGAAGCGGACCGATCAGGTCAATCCCCCACATGGCAAAGGGGTAGGGTGAACTGAGAGATGATAGTAGTTCTTATGGTAGGTGACTGAAGTTCGAGGTCCTCTGGCATGGTTCATAGGACTATATAAACTCCTTTGCGTCGTGGTGAATAGTAAGCCAGTAATACCCTATACGGAGCACTTGATACGCTAAAGCCTCCCCACCAATGTGATTCCCGAAGTCCCTAAAATAGACCTCTTTTAATGCCCAACTGACATCGTTCGGATGAAGACATCGAGGTAAATGAAGGGATTTACCCCTCCTATAGAGGTACCCATCTACCAAGCAATACCGAACTGACAATCTCTTTATTTTTTAGGCTTGGTTAGGGTCTTCGGGAAGTTTTCCTTTCTAGAGGTGGACAGCTATCAGGTCCATCCAACAGGGTAACCGTTCGATATGGCAGATTTCTTTACCTGCTATTATGCTCGATTGGGAGATCACTTAGAGGGGTACTCCTTTAGATAGAGCTTGACCTCCACTCGCGACTATCTTTGCTAAGACTTCCGTCCGGTGGTTTTGCATTCAAGGTATCTGCTAGATCAAAAATCCCTTGAACCTTTCTCTTAGTTGTTGGACAAGCCTCAAGTAAGCAGCCATGTTGTCGCCTTTGGCTTGGTAAACTCCTATAACCTGGTTGACAATGAGTAATGAATCACTCTTGATGTGAAAATAATCGGCCCCAAGCTCGTCGGCGACCTTCATACCGACTATGGAAGCTTCGTACTCTGCTTCATTATTTGTTGCTCTATATTCGAACCTCAAATAGTGGCAACAGTTCATCCTTTTAGGGTCGATCAAGACTATGTCAGCTCCTCCCCCTGCTTGTCCAGACGCTCCAGCAGTGTAAAAGTCTGTGCGTTACAGTTTTCCAGCCAGTTGCTGCCCTCTGTAAGCTTTTCAAAAGTCAGACCTGGTGTTGCCCGGGTCCCTTCGCTTGAGAGGGCTGAGAACTCGGCTACAAAGTCTGGTAGAGCCTGAGCTTTGATTGTCGTTCAAGATTTGTACTTCAGGTCGAACTGGGTGAGCTCCAAAGCCCACAGGACTAGCCTTTCGGATACGCTCGACCTCTATAAAAATTGGCAGAGGGATTGATCAGTCACTATCGCCATTGTATGGGCTTGAAAATAGGAGCGTAGCTTCTTAGTCGAGGTAGCTAGAGCAAGGGTGAGCTTCTCAAGGAGAATGTAGTTCTTCTCGGTCTTGGATAGCCCATGGCTGACATAGTAGATACTATCCCCGCACTACTTGACCAAAGCCCCGCTTACTACCATTTTTGACACTGATAGGACATCTGTAACTCTTTTCCCAGCATTGGCTTAACTGGCAGCGGTGGGCTGACGAGGTACTTTTTTAATTATTGGAAAGCTCGCTCGCAATCCTTGTCCCATTTCTTGTTCCTCCTTTGCTTGATGGCTTTGAAGAAGGGGAAACACTTATCCATGGGACGTGAAATGAACCTGTTGAGCACTGTTATACGCCCTGTCAACACTTGGGCTTGTTTGAGAGTGGTAGAAGGGTCTATGTTCAGGATATCTTAGATCTTTTTCGGATTTTCCTAAATCTCATTCACCATGAAACCCAAGAACTTTCCCGCAGTCACCCTGATAGTACACTTGGCGAGATTCAGCCGTATTTGGTTTCATCTTACTATCTGGAAAGTTCTACGGAGATGGTCTTGATGTTCCTCTGCTTTCTGAGATTTGGTGATCATATCATCTATGTATACCTCCATTGACTTCCTAATCTCCGGCTTGAACAAACAGTTGACCAATCACTGGTAGGTTTCTCCCATATTCTTGAGGCCAAAATGCATCACCTTGTAGCAATACAGACCTTGCCTCGTGATTAAGCTGGTCTTGTCTTGATCGGCGGGGTGCATCATAATTTGGTTATACCCTGAGAATACATCCATGAATTTGAGCAGCTTGTTCCCGATCGTGGAATCCACCAGCTGGTCAATTTTTGGCAAAGGAAAACTATCTTTTGGGCATGCCCGGTTGAGATCAGTGTAGTCGACACACATTCGCCACTTCCCATTTGCTTTTGTGACCATGACCACGTTAGCAATCTATTCAGGGTAGTGTGCTTCTCTAACGAAGCCTGCTTTGAGTAACTTGTCCACTTTTTCTTGGACCACAACGTTTCTCTCTGCATTGAAGTGACACCTCCTTTGGTTGATAGGCTTGAAGCTTGGGTCTACACGCTGTATACAAAAATCATTTGAATACTCTCAGTAACTCTGGGGTACAATGGATGTGGCGATTTTACGTATGTCGAGAAATAGATAACAATGAAAGCCGTATTCTGATCACAGAATTTAGGCAAAGATAAATTCCTCTCTCTATGTGTTTTTTCTCTTTCTTTTGTGCATGTTTGGACGTATTTATACACAGGTCAACTAGGTTAAACTTGTGATTCTCCCACCATTAATTCCCGAATCGAATCCCTTCTTATCAGGCAAGATATTCTATTTAAATGCCATTGACTTTGGTTTAATGATAGAATCGAGAATATCTTGGATAGAGATAAGTTTGTTTCCTCTTTAGACTCAATCACTTGCTCTACACGTACGCGGTGTTTTAATGCAAGTTGGAAAGTGAAGGCGATCATATATACTACCTTGGTAAGATGCATCATGGAGGTCACCGAATATGGCATTCACTGTCTCGAAGGGCGGGGTATTTACATGTGTTTGTCTTGGTGCTAGGAGCTTGACCTGACCTTTTTAAGTCCCTTTGGAGCTTGAAATGACTACGTTGGTAATCTTTAGTGGTAGTGGAGCTTCCGTGAGCTTCTTCCTACCTATTTAGGTGGACCCGATTCTTCCCCCAACAAAATGGAGCGATATTATAATATGAAACTGATGTTCTCACGGGCCTCTATATGTAATTGGGCAAGGTGGTGGGCATCTGGGGAGGTTGCGAGTTATTTCAACTCCGGGAAGCCTAGGTCTTGTCTCCTCGATCTTCCTCCGGTGTCTTATGTCAACTGAAGAAACTCGATATGATCATGTCGAGTTTTACCTGGGGTGTTCACAGGATGTGATGACCTCTCCTCACTTCTACGGGGTCGTACGTCAGTTGTCAGCTCGACCTTGAAAACCTCGGTACCGTGAATAGAAATCTCGAATTTGGACCCTAGCCAGGAGAGTGAAAAAATTTCCTTTGGACCCTAGCCAAATTTGGCTATTAACAATATATATATATATATATATATATATATATATATAGTATCAAATATTATATATTTATATAGGATATAATGTAATTTATTATGTATTATTATATATAAAAATATAATATAATATAATACAAAAAATATACTAATATTAAATATAATATATATATATATATACATTTTATTATTACATATATTATAATTTATTATTATAATATGTATATATATATATATTATAATATATATAATTATATTTTTATTATATAATAATATATATGTATATATATTATAATTATTTATTTATAATTTAGGAGTTTAGTTTTGATTAATTCATTTTTTGTTATGTTTTTTTGAATTAATTTTTGATTTGTTACTTTTACTTAATTTAAAAATCACAATACAAAAATTATATTGGTTAAATATTTAATCAATTTGTTTAAAGTTGTAATAATATTAAACAAAATGCCAAAATTGATATTTCAATTTTTGATAGTTTTCGGTTAACATAACAGATGCGTTTTTTCCGTTTTCATTTTCAAAATACAGCTTTCAGTATATGGTATCAGACGCGTTTTCAGAATTCGAAACTGAAACCAAAAATACTGTTTTCATTTTCATTTTCATTTCATTTTATTTTCGAAAAAAAACAACTGAAAAATACATACAGGACGGGCCCTAAAATACATGTTTTCTTTGTTTTTGTTTTTGTTTTCACTTTTTTTTTAAAAAAATCTTATTTTTTTATCCTCTTCTCCTTTTTCGTCTCCAAACCTCTTATTCTTCTCTGAACCTTTTTCTTCTTCGATCCTCTTCTTCTTCTTCTCTGACGCTTTTTCTTCTTCGATCCATCTCGATCCTCTTTCTTCTCTTCTTCTTCGATCTTCTTTCTTTGTTTTTCTTCTTTTCTTCTTCTTGATCGATCAGGTTTTCTTTATTTTATTTTTTTATTTTTTTTATTACTGTTATTTATATCTATTAAAATAATACTTATTTATAATTTAAGACTTTAGTTTTTATTAACTGATTATTTTATTTTTTTAGAAATTTGTGATGTGTTACTTTTGTTTAATTTTAAAATTACAATACAAAATTATATTGGTTAATTATGTAATCAATTTGTTTATAATTTTAATAACATTAAACAAAATGTAAAAATTGATATTTTAATTTTTGATAACTTTCACTTTTTAGTTAACCTACCAGACGCGATTTTTCCATTTTTATTTTCAAAATACAGCTTTCAGTATATGTTACCATATGCGTTTTCGGAATTCAAAAATGAAACCAAAAACATTGTTTTCATTTTCATTTTTATTTTCGAAAAATAATAACTAAAAAACACTTACAGGAAGAATCATCCTCTTTCTAGAAAATCATACAAGTTCATTGTTAAACGTGTTGTATGATCGTTATCGATTGGCTCATTCCGGTATAAAGTGGTATTTTTAACTTTGTTAATCACGATTGATGATACAACATACATTATTGACACAATTTATTCACAATTTGAGAGGAAAGAAGGGTTAAAATTGTCTTATGGGTAACTCATTCATCTTATTGCGTAGAGGGGATTTTGTTAACTAAGTGGCAAATCTTGATAATAAGTGGGGTGTATTGGTTCAAGATTTTACTTGACATATTGGGAAAGTAAAAATCTAGTGGTATTGGATTGAAACTGTTTAACAAGTTGGATAAGTTTGGTGGTATTCGATCAATACGTTTAAGATTCTTTTAGAGGAAATTGAAGGAAATAGCTTTTTCCCAACATTAACTTTCTAGGAAATAGCCCCTTGGAGAAAATATTGTATATATAGCCGCTTGTGAAACCCCATTTACTAGTATGCCCTTAAGACCCCCTGTTGATGAAATCCCCAAAATGCCCTCCATAAATTTAATAGCAAAAAAACTTTGATGAAGTTGACTATATTACCCTCTCAAATCTCATTTCCCACAAAATGACCAAATTGGTCTCTTATTTCAAAGAAAACTTCAATTACACCATAACCATTTTAATTCAAACGTCTCACCCTTTCCTACAACGAGAACAAACAGAGGCAGAAACATAAACTTTGAAGAATGAGAAAGCAGAAGGTATTTGTCATCGTCGTCATCGCCCTCGCCATTAGCATATAACCAAGCAACCAAATCCTAGACGATACGCAAACCCAATAACAACAAACGAGAAATAGATAGAGGAAGGAAAAGCATAAGCTCATCGTTGTCCTCGTCGTAGTTGTCGTCGACTTTGTCATCGTCACTGTCATCATCGTTGTCGCTGTCGCCGTCGCCATTTAACGAAGCACCCAAACCCAAGAAAAAAAAAAACAAACCAATTTGAAGGTACTAATTTCTTAAAATTTCTTAAAATTTCTGTATTTTATTGTAGTTTGTTCTCTCTTCTTTGTGTTTTTGGATAATATTCCCGTGTGTTACCTGTTTGTGTTTCGAGATGAATATTTGAGTTTGTTAATGTTTGTGTTTTTGATGTGTTTGTAAGTGTATTTCGGGATGGAATGTTTGCATTTGAAGGGCGAGCAAAATTTTTTAGTTACTGATTGATTGTTTTCTGTGAACTACACTTATAAGAAAGAAAAACGTTTGCAGAGCAAAGGACTGATGTTGCATGTAATAGTGAATGCATATGTTTAGTCTATGTATGATTCTCATAACTGTAGGGCCTAGAGGGATGGATGATACATGTAAGACTGATGTTTCTATGAATATTTTTTATAAGCCTAGTACTGATTTTGAGCCTAAGACTGATGATACCATCATAATTTTCAGGTTGAGACTGATGTTTCGGCTATGAATGTTTTTCCTTAGGCTACCACTAATGTTGAGCCTGGGAATGATGTTACATTTTTAATTTTAAGCGTAGAACTTATTTTCATAAAAGTGGGGGGTGGGACTGACTGATGCATTCATGGCCTATGAGTATATGAATGTTTTCATAAGCCTGTGACTATTCTTGAGCCTAAGATATATTTCTATATGCCAGGGACTGATATTGGTTTTTTTATTTTCATTGTTTAGATGCCTAAAAATGGAAATGCAGACTTGTGGCTATTCCCAAACCATGAGATTTGGTTCCCATCAGGGTTAACAATGGAAGCAAAAAGTATATGATTACAGAGTTGAAGTCGATGCTAAACAAATTTTGTTTTGAGGAAAGATTCAAGGAGGGGCCGTTCGGTATACATTTGGAGTTGAAAGAACCATTGACACTGTACGGGCAGCTGATACACAATATTTTAAAGAGAGAAATCATTCACCCGAAAGGACAAAGAGAAGATGAGATGTGGTTCGGGTTTGGGAAGTCGAAAGCCCAGTTCTGCCAAGAAGAATTTTGTTTATGCAATGGCTTGAAAATGGGACAGTTGCCCAAAGGTTTTGCTAACAACAACGAAGTTCCAAAGGGTTTGATGCTTAGCAGAATTTTCAACGGGAAAAGGCCAACATCAGAGGTATTGTATGCCACATTGAGCAAAATGACTTCCGAACTTGGTGAAGATACTTACAAGATGTTGAGTATATATATGGTGAGCCAATTCTTTGGCATTGATGACGGACAGACCATAGCCAACTGTGGATGGCTGTTCTCATTAGTTGAAAACGAAGAAGAATTAAAAAAAATCCACGAGCTTCATACAGCTTCAACTTTACACTACATTTTTTAAAGGGTGTATTAAGCAAAAGGCTATCCCAACTTAGAGGTGAAGCAAAGGAGAAAAAGAAAGGGAAAGGGAAAGGGAAAAAGAAAAGGGGAGAAGAGAAAAAGAAAAAGAAATCAAAGTATTACACCTACAATTTGTCTGGATTCCCTCTAGTACTTCAGGTAAGTTTTTAAAAAATTCATCATGTTATCAAACTTTGTTTTAATGTTTCTCGTTTCATAGTTTGTTATAATGAAAAACATTGATTGATATTTGTTAGTTTAAATTGTATAGGTATGGGCCATGGGGAGGATAATTCGTCTTGATAATAAAGTGGGAAAGAGAATTGGTACGGGTTATCCTCGGTTCAGTAGATGGAAATTTACTGCAAGGATTTCAGATATTAAATCCAAATTCAATGCATCGGTATGTCCAGAATGACCCTTTGTTTTTACTTAATTATTTGTATAAAATTTGTAACAAGAGTTGTTCCTAATATGCAGATAGCTTTATTCCCTTGGGTAGTTGAAACCTATGAAAGGGAACAGATTACTTCAAATCATTGAACCTCAAATACGTTTGTGAGCCATTAACAGAAAAGAAGCGGGAGAAATTGGCTCTCGATCTACATACAAGTGAAGAGGAACAATGCCTTGGATATGAGGATGCAATTGATGAATATCAGACCGGCAATGACAGTGATGGGATTGGTACTCTTGATCAGAGGAGATAGGATGCTCTATGGGGAGAGATAAAAGCACATTTTCTAGAGAATATTCCCCCACTCTAAGAAGCGTCTATTCTCCGATGGAAAATCCAAGGTATGGTTGCATCTACACTTTGGTTTCAGACACTTGTAGTATGTTATTCTTGTATGCATTGTATTATTAATTAATTATTGCATAATTCAGGTGCCATCCACAATCCTAGAACTATATGCCGCTATGATTGAATCCGGGAAACATATCATTTCCTTATGTACATAAGAATTTGTAAAAATTTGAAATGACATGAAGATTAGATATAAAGTTTTCAAAAATTATTTTATTAATACTTTTGTATATTAATAGTTTTTCACTTATTTATTGATGATGATGTGTAGAAGGGTGGTCACCAAGATGATGAGTTTGTTGGTGATATGGGTGTTGGTGAGGGTGCTATTGGTGAGCAAGGTGGTAAGGGTGTTGCTAAGGTGGCTGATGATGAGAAAGATGATATCCCTATTGTTGGTAAGGAGGATGTCGATGAAGATGAGGTTGTTAGTGAGGATGAGATTGTTGGTGATGAGGAAGATGAGGGATTAGGCTGGTGTTAAGGGTGTTAAGGATGTCGGGTCTACTGTAATCGAGGGTGATCGGATGGACAAGATACATTCTATAAATAATACTTTTGTCATGTATATCTATAAGGGGGTCATGTCCTTCTATATAGTTGGAACAAATCTGTTCTGCCTGGGAATAATGTGTTAGGCTTGGGAAGAATAAGGGAGGCCTGTAAGCAATTTGGTCAGCATAGGATCAATTTGGTAGGCCTGGGAACAATAGAGTAGACTTGTATAGGTTGAGGAGAATGTTTTTTGCAGGGGGAATGTTTATATGATGATGTTTTAGGCTGAGAATGTGTTTTGCATGGAAGAGGGTTATGATGTATTTTTGGCCTAGGAAAATTGTAGTAGTCCTTATAGATTTCTTCGTAATGATTTCATGTTTGAAATCATTACACACGACATTGTAAGCATGTTTGCACGTTACATTTCGATAGCGTGTCACGCTAAATATTAGAGCATGTAATCATGTGTTCAGTATGGCGTGTAATATTTCCCATTATTGCATCGTGTAATCTTTCACAATGCACCAAAGTGACTGATTACACGGTGTATGATAACAATATTGATGGTTACACGCTAAGCATCCTCGCACGCCATATTGTAAGAATGATTGAACGCTACATTTCTGTAGCCTGTAATCATGATTAAACGGTACATATTGTAGCATTCAATCATTCTTATAATATGGCTTGTAATGCGTACAATTGTTTAATCGTGTAAAACAATTCCCTTAGAGTAGAATTGTATAGGTTGAGAATGTTTTTTGCATGGAATGTTTATGATATATTTTTGGCGTAGGAAAATTGTAGTAGTCCTTGTAGATTTCTTCCCAATGATTTCACGTTTGGAATCATTACTCTCGACATCGTAAGCATGTTCACACGTTACATTTCTGTTGATTACAGGATATATAATAGAGCGTGTAATTATGTGTTCAGTTTGGTGTGTAATTTTTCCCATCATTGCATCGTGTAATCTTTCATATTGCACCGAAGTGATTGATTACACTTTGTATGGTAACAATATTGATGGTTACAACGCTAGCCATTCTCGCACGCCATTTCTGTAGTGTGTAATCATGATTACATAGTACATATTTTAGCGTGCAATCATTCTTACAATATGGCGTGTAATGAGTTCCATTGTTTAATCGTGTAATCCTGCTGAGTGTGTAACCATGATGTAAACTGGTGTGTAATTATGCTTATTAACTGTCGTGTAATTATATACAATTATGAAGTTGGACATGTTACGAATACTTAGCACAAATTCAGGTTGCAAACAAATCCACACCCATCATACCCAAATATTGTAGGCCTGGAAGCAATTTGGTCGCCCTGGGAACAATTCCCTTAGGCCTGGAAACAAAACAATAATAGTGTCATTGTGATGCATATTTTTCTTATCAATGGTTTATACCTTAGTACATATTTATTTGTATGTACGACTCGGGAGAAAAATCTGTCAATGGTGAGGAACAATATCCTTCACCGTCTGTGTGTTTCATTGGCCAGAGCTTGCCCAATAGTGTGATAGCACTTACTGAGGCCGACCCCAATGTCGAATAAAGAGATGTTGACAAACAGAGGGGTTGAAAACGGTCACGGTGGCTTGAAAGCCCCTACACAAATCCGATGGGGAAGAAGTCAAATAAGACAAAATCAAACGAGGAAAATGTAGAGTTAGTTGAGTTCACATCTTTCCTCAAGAACGATGACCAAGTAAGGTAATATTCCATCCCCGTAGGCTGTTTTATTGCCATGATTTTCAGTGTATTCAATTTAGTTTATTTATCATAATGAAATGTATTTATTTTTTATTAGTTTTTATACGGGTCAAATTCTACCCATGGCGCATCAACATTTTCAAGACTTTGTCAACGTTGAAAAGTGGATCTCAGATATGGTAACATAATTAACTGTCTATTTATCCCTGCTAATCAAGGCTTTATGTAACTTATTTCTTAACACATATCACTTCATTTACACAGCACATTCATAGTTACTTTGATATTCTGTGGGGGGGGCGTAGCCCTGATGTCAGTTACGTGCAAAATATTGGTTTGGTCAACACATCTTTCTTCGTAAGTATTACTCTAGTTATATGATATCGTAAATGGAAATTTGATTATGCATGTAATCTGAAACAGTGTTTTAATGCATGTGTATTTCAGCCTTTGATTGCTTGATATAAGCCTAGGACTGGTTGCTATAAATGGTTGTCATAAGTCTAGGAATTATGTTATATGATTGTGTTTTTTTATGACAAACAAGCATCAACATGAAGTAGGCAACATAAATGAAAATATTGGACAGCTTGAGGAAAATAGAACAATTTGAGAAGGATGAAGAGGAAATAATTCAGCCAAAAAATACTAGTTCTCCTTCTTCTCCTCAACAGAAAAGAGATAGGAAAAAAAGGGTCAACAATAAGATCGATGTCTGGGAAGATTACCCAGAGTTCGTCCCTCTAGATTACCAACCAAGTGCAAACATCCTCAGACATGTAACAAGGCATGAACTGCTATACCCTCAACCTTGGTGGCAAATGGATTCAGTAAGTTTTTTGTAATGACTTTGCCCTTTCATTATCTATTTCCTTCAATGATTTTTATCTATTGAATATACATGTGCTCATTTCATGCCACGTTCCCGGCCATTGGGTGTTGTGTCATGTACTTCTGAGGGAAGGAAAAGTTCTGCTCTTTGACTCATTGAACGAATGGAGGTGCAGAATTAGTCCACGACTGAAGGACATTCGTGGCCTGCTTTACTTGTTACCATCAATGTTGAAGCATGCTGGTTATTACCAAGAAATGAAAATGGAACCTCATGTAACCCCATTCAAGGTTGAAAGCATGCACTCTGATATCATTCCACAACAAAATGATGGGTATGTTTGAAATATTTAGTTACTTGTTATTTATTTGTTTTTACTTTCCTAAAGAACGTTATGTAATACATTTCTCATCATCTTACAAGAGCAGTTGAAGTGTATTTTTAATGAAGTATGCTGACTTAATAATGGCTGGAGTACCAACTCTATGGAAATCAACATTTGGATAAAAGAATATAAAAAACATTCGTAAGGCCATTGCAATTGACATTTTCAGGAATGGTCAACTCCGTAATTCCCCATAGACTAGACTTGTATAGCTTTTGAATAGTTTACAGGGAATGTTTATATGATGATGTATTTAGGTTGAATGTGTATATATATTAGTATGTATCATTATGTATTCTCATTCCCTGTTTATGATGTATTTTTAGCCTGGGAAAATTATAGTAACCTTGGAGATTTCTTCCCAATTTTAATGATTTCATGCTTGGAATCATTACACGCCACATTATAAGCATGTTTACACTTTACATTACTGTAGCGTGTAAACATTATTACACCCTACATAATGTAGCGTGTTATCATGTGTACAATGTGGCGTTTAAAATTTCCCATTATTGCATCGTGTAATACTTCATAATGCGCCAAAGTGGCTGATTGCACTCTGTATGGTAAACAATATTGATGGTTACATGCTAAGCATCCTCGCACGTGATACTGCAATCATGATTACACGGTACATAATGTAGCGTGTAATCATATTTACATTACGGCGTGTAATGAGTGCCATTTTTTAATCTTATAATCCTCCTGAGCATGTAACCATGATGTAAACTGTCATGTAATCATGCTTAACTGTCTTGTAATTATATAGAATTATGAAGTTGGACCTGTTACGAATATTTAGCACAAATTCAGGTTGCAAACATATCCACACCCAACATATCCAATCACCTTACATCAAGCACCTTACATCAACCGTGTGGCATCGTGTAAGCTTTCACAGTAATAACGTAAAATCTGTTAAAAGTAAAATGTTACATTTCTGTAGCATGTAAAGATGATTACACGTTACATTATATAGCGTGTAGTCATGATTATAAACTGCTGTGTAATTTTTTCCATAATGCACCAATTAAACTGATTACACATTACATTATGTAGCGTGTAATAATGATTATAAACATACGTTTGATCACTCATAATTTCAAGCGTGTAATCTTTACCCATATAATCACTCATTAAGAAGTGTGTAAACCCTAAAAACAATACGGCGTGTAATCATTCAGAGTGTGTAATCATTTTATGTGTAATCATAGTTGATATATCTAGTGTAGTGGGTAAGGACGTACTTGTTCAACTGTCTGATGATCTTGAAAATTAACGTATATATTTCCGTTGATTCTCCTTCATCGTTGGATGGTGCCGATCGTTTTGAATAATGTCTGGCCCTCACATACCCGTTGAGCGGTTATAAACTAAGGCCTAGAAACAGTTTCTGGGCCAAATATAATGTATTTCTAGGCCTGTATAATATTTCTTAGGCTCATGTACACGTGTCACGCACTATCCCAAATGTTTACTCGCCACGTGGTCAGTATTGGGGCTGATAACAAGGGACTAAGCCTAGAAAGTTTAAAGCCTACGAATCTAGATTTTAAGCCTAAGATATGATCTTAGGCCCATGTTGAATTTAATGTCTATTTAATTATATATATATTTTTTAATTTTTTAATTTTTTTTTTGTTGCCGATGTGTTAGTAAAAAGCAGTGTGCACCCACCCGAATCGAGTTTGGATGTGTAAATCGAATACGAGAGATCGATTAAATCTCAATGAGTACCATTGACAAGTTTTCTTACAACTCTTAGGCATTTAGGTGTTCCTAGTTGAAAAGGTTTTTACTATATCTAGAGCAGTGGGTAGGGAGGTAATTTTTCCACCGTTAGATGATATTGAAAATTTACGTATAGATATCCGTTGACTCCACTTCATCGTTGGATAGTGCCGATCGTTGAGGATAGTGTCTGGCCCTCACATTTTTGTAACTAGTGGAAAACTGTTAAGCATGGGAACAGTTCCTAGGCCCAACATAATTTGTTCCTAGGCCTGTATAATCTTTCCTAGGCTCATATACAAGTGTCACGTTTAATCCCACATGTTTACTCGCCACGTGGTCAGTTGGTAGTGAAGTACAAATGGTTTACAGGGTGGATCCCACTGCCACAAATCCTTCATATTCTTCCTTGGTCAAACATGCAAACACATCAACTTCAGGTGAAATCCATTACAGTCCCTCTAGTTTGACCTATAACACAAACTGGATTTACAAACCAAGATCTGCTAACTTTAAAAAACCAGATATTTCATCTTCATTCTATCAAACCCCAACCCATATTCAATTAAACCCATATTCAACAAACCATCCACCACCACCAGATTCAATACACCCAGATTCAACAAACCATTATTTTCTGGTAGAGATAATGGCGGCTTCTGTGTTTGATTGGGTTTGGGTTTGGGTTTCTAGGTTCTTAATTTGTGGTTGGTGGCGGTTGGTGGTTGGGTGGTGGTGTATGGGATCTGATTTTCTGGTACGTTTGTGGGTATAGAAAAAAATATTGAATCTGGTGTTGGTATGGTGGTGATGATGGTGGAAGTTCTAGGTTTAGTGCCATTGATGATGATGATGAATATGAAACTAAAATAAATAAATTTATTTTTTTGGCCTTTTTTGTTCTTTGAATAAAAAGTTGTGACGGTGGTGTAGATGATGATGATGATGACGAATATGAATGGTTGATTTTTTCTTTTTTAATGTGATTTTTTTTAATATTAGTTTTTTTATTAAAACAATTTTTAATTCCAGTTATTAATTTAAACCATGTTTTTACCATTATACCCTTAATGATCTAACGAAACACTAACGGAATTCGACGGTACGGATAAGGAACTTGGGTTGTTTAGAATATTTCGTATTGTAATATTCTGGTTGACAGCATCCTTCAGAAGGTTCCGTACATTAATGAAGTAATGTATTTACTTGTTCTGGGGTTCCCTATGATTATTGAATGAATATAATGACAACATGTAAATTGACATATGTATGTGAAAACAAAAACAAAACCAATAATTTTCATTAACTTTTTAGACAGTACAGCAAGAGAAAAAAACAAAAACAAAACAAAACAAAACAAAACGTTAGATTGAAATGTGTTCTTGTGTTTTTTGTTAAGGGTGATGTTGGAATGTTAAATTCCATCAACTTCTTCTGCATCTTTTCAATAAGTTGGTAGAGTCTACTGAGTTCGTTGTCCCTGACTTCAATTTCAACGTTTAAGTTGATGATTTCAGCTTTCAGATTTTGAAATCTCCCCATCAGAATAATATAATCATCACGTAGCCGTTTTGCATTTTTACACTCCTTGATAATGGTCTCATCTGCGATTGCAACCCTTTCATGTATCACTTCAAAAATGGAACTTCTCTTGTGACTGCTCCTGTGACCGCTCCTGTGACCGCTCCTGTGACCGTTTGCTTCCATCTCCACTTGTTAAAATAAAGTGATGAAACAAATGACTGGACTCAAGCCTTTTGTGACCACTAAGTAACGCATATGTGGTTTTATAGTGGAAGTTGGGGATGACCCATAACTCCCAAGGAACCATTGTAACCTTTTCATTTGAAATGAACATCCCAAATGAACCATTGTGTCTTAACACAATGTTTCACTATTTTACTTCTATATATATATATATATATATGTATCCATCTACTGTGAGTCAGTATGGGGTAAAGTCAAAATCATTTTGGTTTTTGGACAAGTATGCCCTTTTGAATTTTGGATGTGGCACTCAGGCTTAAATGAAATTAAAAACATTTCGGCGTGTAAACTTAGGAAACGTAACTGGTTTTCAGAGAGAGAACAGACTCACAGAGTGCAAGTGAGAAGATTTTTTGAAGAGCAGAAACGGGCTTTGTTCGTAGCCGACGAACTGTTCACCAACAAAGAGTATTGTTGTTGAAAGAGAAAGATGATGTCGATATGTGTCTTTAATTTTGTGAACAGTGTATGTGTTATGAAAGGATGATTTAATTTTGTGTTTAAGGTTTAAATTACCTAGAATGGTTATCTCTACAAACGACCGTGTAAACATATAAGAAGTCTCCAAGAGTGTAGGGGTTGACTACTTGTAAAAATGCCCAGAAGGGTTACACGTTACAATCACTTTACAATCTAGAGTGTAAAAATTTGTACAAGTGAGCGTGTAATCTTTATTGATTTGCGTGTAAAGAATCTGGGATTTGTTTCACGCCAAAATGAGTTGCCAAAATGAGTTTACTAATGAGCGTGTAAAGATTTTAGGAACTATTTGTGTAAACTTTACTCAGAATCGCTACATGATAAATGGGTTTACCTTGTAACGTGTAAACCCGTTTATAAGTTAGCTTGTAAAGATTTTTTATATGACTTTCGTGAACTCGATCCAGAATCGGTACACGGTAAATGGGGTCACATTATAGCGTGTAACGATGTTGTCATGTCGTGAGTGTAAAGATTTTATTAGACTTGCCCAGATTCGTTACAATCTAAATGGGTCACATTATAGCGTGTAAACCCTTTTCTAATTTAGTGTGTAAATATGAGGTTATGTCCAGTGTGTATAGAGTTTACTAGACTTGCCCAGATTCGTTACACGCTAAATGGGTTTACATTGAACCATGTAAACTCTTTTATAAGGTAGCGTGTAAAGATGTAATGTACAAGATTTTGGGGGTCATTTTGGTGAACTTTATGAAGAGAACCGTTACACGCTATATGGTCTTAATTTGTAGCGTGTAAACGTGTCTACAAATGAGCGTGTAAAGAATTTTTACACTTCATTTTGTTGTTCCTCTGTCATTATGTCTACTAACTATCATGGAAATTTTTTCAAGTTGTAACCAGAGAATGATAATTTACATAAGACTGAGAAAAAACCAGAGAAAGAACCAAAGAATTCAGATGGTAGAGCATGAAGATCGAGCAGAGATTGGGAATGTAGCAGATACTAGGAACGTAACAGACCCTGAGAATGTATGAGTGATTGAAGAGACTTCAGAGAATGAAGACTTAGATCAGTACTTGTTACACCCAAGGAATACGTGGGCGTATGATATAACGATTACAGTGCATTGCAAACTTAAATTGATCCATGACATTAAAGAGGTGTTGGGTAGCTGTGGTGAGTTGGAAGAATTCAAGAAAAGTTATTTCGGGCATTACTTGGATATGGCACATTACATGAGGGGTTTATTTCAAACGCAGTATATACATAACCTATTACTCTGCCAAATTCGGTTCCCGGGTGTGCGGGATGACGAGATGTGGTTTGCTTTGGGAAAGACCAAGGTTAGACTAGGAAAGACAGAGTTTTATTTGTGTACTGGGTTGAAGTTTGGTGAATTACCGGATATTTTTTTGAAAGATTACATCCCGGTGAAGGATTGCATTCACATGAGATATTTTGGTGGGGACAGATACTTATTAATGGATCAGATGTTGAACAGATTCTTAAGGGATAGCTTTGCCCATAAAAGTGATTGTTATGATGACACTTGTATTGTTTGCGAACAACATCCTATTTGGCCAGGATTATCAGAGACAAGTAACGTACTGGCTAATGTCGTTGGTTGAGGACATACGTGCTTTCAATTCCTTTCCATGGGGACATTACATGTTCAAGATGACATTGCACTACATCCGCATCGGCTTTAAGGTGCCGGAGCTAATGGGTCGTGTGAAGAGGTACAACCTTTACGATTTTAATTGGGGAGTTCAGGTACTGTGACAATTTTGATATATTGTTATAATTATGATGTATTCTGTTTATTGATATATTAATAAAACTATTTTACTGTTTCTATTTATTTTATGGTAGTTTTGGGCAATGAAGGCCATCCGATCGATGCATAAGAAATTAGGTGACATATTTGCTTCTCATGGACGCCCCCGTTTTAAAAAATGGGAATTTATCAAACGAGGATCAAATATGAGTGAATCATGGTTGAAGAAAGAGGCTGAAGGAAAGGTAGATACCAATTCGGTTTGTTATCTTAATTGGCTTAATTTTTCAGTTTGACATGCCTTTTAATTTTTCAGCTCACTAGATTTCCTACGATCTGTCCAAGTCGACTGGAGGAAAAAGAGGACTACTGGTCAGGCATTGATGAGGACATGTCTGAAGGTCCTCAGTTTGTACTGTTGAAGGATTTTACAAACAAAGAGGACAGAGCCAAGCCGTCGTCAAAAAATCTCCAAAAGAGGAAATGAAACATCTACAAAGGTCCTGATGAACCAATGAAAAGACGACAGAACGTAACACATGGATCACCACGTAGATGCAGCACTAGGACTGGGGACGACCGTGACAGCGCCACACCTGAAATGTCACCCACTTTGATGGAATCCCATGACCCACAGTTAGATGTACAGCACGGTGTGCACTAGTCTGGGCCTTTTCAGAGGAGTCCATCTCCTGGTCATGACCGTCATCCATCTTCATCTCGGTATAGTCCTCCATCTCCACCTCGTCATCGTCGACAATCATCGAGAAGATTAGAGGTGAGTGGTTTATTTAAATTTAATATTTGTAAAATACACTGAACATTTACCGCATAATCATTTAATTTTAAAATGTTTGTATTAGGGATCAACCTCTACTGCGATTACAGAGGCATTACTGGACCAACTGCGCTTCATTGTAGGTGAAGAGGTAAAAGCTGTGATACAGTCTGAATTTGGGAAGTTACAGACCGACTTGTTACAACTTTTTTCTTCCAAGGTATGTATAAGTTCTTTTTTTATTTGTAAAAATTTGGTGATATTATCCCGAGAGTTTAAGTTATTGTTTTCTTCATGGCAGATGGCCCCATGTTCGAGGGTATACAATGTTGCAGTACCCGATAACAGCGATGGAGATCCTGCATCTCATTTCCAGAGTGAGCTGTTTGTGGACCCTATCGTAACAGCCACCACCACCACCAATGCTGACCCCACCACCACTGGCACAGATCACACCACTTCCGAGACAACCCTCACCACCACTGTCACAGACCCCACCACCTCCTAGACACCCCTCACTACCACCATCACAGACCCCACCACCACCATCACATACCCCACCACCTCCGAGACACCCCTCAACACCACTGTCACAATCCCCACCACTTCTGAGACACCTCCCACCACCACCGTCAAAGACCCTACTACCTCCGAGGCAGCCCTTACCACCACCGTCACATACCCCTACCACTTTTGAGACACCCCTCACCACCACCGTCATAGACCCCACCACCACCATCACATACCCTACCACTTCTGAGACACCGCCCACCATCACCGTCATAACCCCCACCATGACCCAGACATCCCCCATCACCACCAATGCAGCCCCCACCACCACCGTCACAAAGCCCATCACCACCGTCATAACACCTACCACCATCATCAGAAAGCCCTCCATAAGTCAACCACCACTACCCCTACCCCTACATGACATGTATACCCCTGTACCATTATCGCCATTTGAACTGATGGAAGTAGTTAGGGAATGGTCTCGATCAAAATGATTAAAAAGCCCATACACAAATCCCTTTAGAGCACAAAGGAGGCAGGAAGTTGCTTTGCAATATAACGCCTTTATGAGTGATCCGGCCTTACGGTTGTAAGTGTTTTCACAACTTGTTTGGTGGTATTTAGTTTGAGCTCTTTGGTGATACTATACAACTATTCTTATTCACATGTTTGTAAATGCAGTCGTAACATCGGCATCGAAGCTTCTGTTTCTCAATCTTTTTTAAAAGAATTAGAAGATCCTGAAGAACAGTTGGGCATTGATCATGTGGATACGTACTTACATCTGTTTTGCAAGCAAAAACGAGACCCAATCAAAAGCCGCATATTTCCACGCAAAGTAGCAGTAGTTGACAGCGATTTCCTTGTAAGTAGATGTTATTTGACAATTTATAGTTTTGTTATAGTTTTGTCATATCTGCTTTCACGTTCTGTAACTTCATTATAGGATTCACTAAGCAATATTTGGAAAACATATCAACCTGATTTCCATGAACCGATGTCGAAAACATTCTACCCTAAAGATTTTGAAGTCCCAATAGAGTTGATTACGTATGCTGTCGGGGAGAAACTAGATTGGGGTACGCCATGGGATAATGTTGATGATGTATGCTACTTAACTCCCAATACACTTGATTACATATGCTACATACTGCTATTTGGAACAGGTTATTGTCCCTTGCTACGTGGGAGGGAGCCATTGGGTCTTTTGTGTTGTTCGTCTACACAATTGGGTCATTACAATTTTTGACTCAGTTGCAAATAAACTGCCAAAGAACCTGACGTACAGAGAACAACAGGTTTTGCCTCTACGACGCTTGTTCCCACTCATTTGCAAAGCGTCTTGTTACTTTGAAAAAAAGTAAGTGAAAGGACTGAAAGCTGAATTGTATGAAGGTTGTGAGATGGCTCCCACTTTATTCCCATGCCAGAATGACGGTAATAATTGTGGTGTTTTCATGGTTAAGGGGTATAGAGTATGTAATGATGAACAAAGATGCCAACTTCAATTTCAACCAATATAATAACCCTCGGTTTAGAAAACAAATGGCTACGGATATCTTTGCCAACAATGTACATTGTGATTAATATGTACAAAATGGATTGTGAGTTTTGTTGCTAATTGTATATATTTCCATTGCAATTTCTTTATGAATATATTTCTGTTTGGATATGTAAGGTGTGAATATGTTTGCATGGCAGTCTGTGCTAAGTAGTGGTACGAGGTCCTGGTTCATAACAACATTATTACACGTCAGAGTGTAAACATGATTACACACTACTTAATGAATGATTGAGTGTATAAAGATTACACGCTTGAAAATATGAGTGACTACACACCGTCAAAAATTGCACATTACTTTATGGGAATATTACACGCCAGTTTATAATCACGATTACAAGCCATATAATGTAGCGTGTAATCATCTTTACACGCTATAGATTACAGTATGGGGTGTGAGGATGCACAGCGTGTAACCATTAATATTGTTACCATCCAGCGTGTAATCAATCACTTTGGTGCATTGTGAAAGATTACATGATGGAATACTGTACACAAGATTACATGTTAAATTATGTAGCGTGTATTCGTGTTTAAGCGACAGAAACATAACGTGTAATCATGATTCCCCAAGACGGCTAGGCCTGGGAAGGAATTTCCAAGGAAAAGAAGACTCGTTCCAATACCTAACAAAATTTCCTTCGTAGGCCAAAAATACATCATAGGCCTAAACGGGCTTTTTAATAACATCCCCAGGGATAAAAAAATATCAAACTACAAAAAAAAAAATCGACATTATATCCAACATGGGCCTAGCAACAATTCCTAGGCTTAAAATCTACATTTCTTGGCTTTAAAATTCCTAGGCTTAGACCTTATCAGCCCCAATACTGACCACGGGGCACCTAAATACACATGGGCCTAGTAAACATTTTACGGGCCTAGTAAACATTTTACAGGCCTATAAAAGATTTTACAGGCCTATGAGCAATTAGTTTTGGGCCTAAAATATTCTTTCAGGCCTAAAACTATGACCAAATAGTTTAGGCATAGAATTGTTTCCCAAGCCTAATACATTACTTCCGGGGTTTAATATTTTCAAAATCGGTAACAACACCCCCAACCAATATCACTAGCCAATAATCCCTTATCCTGTTTTTGTTCAGCAACCATCATCATAAACACAAAAAAAAATACACATACACCATAAACCATCACAAAAAGTCATACAAAATAATAACATTTCCTATGAAATCATATATAAAACGAGATCCAATGTTCAAAGCTCCAGGTCACAGCAAAGAAACTTAGATGACTAGAGGCCCACCAGCTTTCTGTTTGTCCATGTCAATCAAGATAGGTTCAGGTGGCTTGTCCGGGCACTTAAGCCTGTTGTGTCCATCTTTCTTACAAATGCTACATGATCGAGCTTTTTTTGTTGGTTTGTTTGTGCTAGCTGATGGTTCTGGGAAGGTATTTTTCTTGTGTCCTTTTTTCCCGCACTTAGAACAAAAATGTAACTTTCTTTTCTCCCCAGCAGATGGTATCCTCAACTTCTTTGGTCTTCCCGGTAGATTTTTTTTTCTCCCATGGCAATACAATACGGTTCCAGATTGCTTCAGGAATGTCCCAAAATTCGGAATTCGGGATCCGGAACAGGGTTGACACCTATTTCATAAGCATGTTTAAGAAATCCTGTTGCATAAAGGTCTAAAACAAGTGAGTTGATTGACACTCCTTTGAACCTAGGCCATAACCCACCAGCAAAAAGAAATTTATGTTTGAAAAATCAACCACAACAGATAAATGTACAGAGTTAAAGGATTAGAAAGCATACCTAGCAACCGCCATTGTATGAGAACACGACAAGTCATCTAAATCTCATTCACGATATGAGCAAGAAGGTTCGACAAGGTCGACAGTTGTTGCCTTCCATTTGTCGGCTACCTTAAATTTATTGAAGTGAATGAGGTGAATCTCACACCGTTGTGTTGTATCTATCCTATCTTTGATGTGTGCGTCTGCAAACGTTGTCAAGTATGTAGATATTTCACATGCATTTTTTCGACGATCGTAGAACCACCTTTGTAACAAATCTCTGATACATTCCGCCATTGCTGTAATAGGCAATTTTCGGAATGCAACTAGACAAGAATTCATTGATTCAGCAATGTTGGTGGTCATAAAAAAGTACATCTTTCTAGGACAATGAGAACGTGAAAACATCTTTATCCCAATGCCTTGTAACTCATCATAAACCTTACGGTAGGTTTCTTTCAACACGGCCATTAAACGGTCAAAATCCTCGATACGGTACGCACACGTAGCACGATAGTAAAGCGAAATGACATCATCCCTCTGCTTGCAAAATATTTTGAGATTTTATGCTAAATGGTATGCACAAATCCCATGTGCTACATCTGGGAATATGGCTTCCATTACATTGAATATACCATTGTGCCGATCCAAAACTAACAGCACATGGTCGGGATATTGGATCAATTTACAGAGTTTCTCCAAAAACCAAGTCCACGACTCTGCGCATTCAGAGTTTGCAAACCTAAATGCCAAAGGGTATATCATCTCGTTTCCGTCTTTACACACCGCAACTAACAAAACACCCATGGTCCTAGCCTTCAAATGGGTAGCATCGAAGCAGATAATCGGCCTAATAACAGAATTGAACACTTCTATACAGGCTCCAACTGCCATGAATCCATATTTAAACCGATTTTACGAGTCGATCTTGATCTTTGTCACAGTCCCGGGGTTGGCTTGTTCCAAAACATAAAGATAAGATGGTAACCTCTGAAAAGATTTCCATGAACTGCCAAATACCTGATTCAAAGCATGCTTCTTCAACCTGTACGCTTTGTTGTACGAAAGGTGTATGTCATGCTACTCCCTCATCTCAGAAACAATATCTTTAGGACGGGCGATGCGCCCAGGATCATGATATTTACTTGCAAACAAATCCCTTATCACCGCGGCGCTTACACGTTTAAATTCAACATTGTAGTTGTCATTTTTTTCACATGTGTGCTTATTAAAGAACGCCTTCACATGCCAATAAGTCTCCCTATTCGGCTCCCATGCCCGAAAAACCCATCCACAACTTCTCTGACTACATTGTGCAGTGAATCATGTCTTGGAAGATCGTGAAACCCTGTCCTCAAACCTCTTTCCAAAAGCATACGACGCTACAGCTTGCTTCAAAGTAGATATGTCCTTGAACATTTGTCCTTTGTATAATAGACCTTGATCTACTGAATTGTCAAACACATCCACTGATCGAACAGCTTTAATTGAGTAAAGCATGACCCTGATACTGTCCACCGTGTGTTCATGGAAGGTGAAGAACTGTTGAGTGTTCCACTCACCCCTCGTTCTTCTATTCCAAGAACTGTTTCCGCTTACCCACTATCAACATCACTAGCACTCTCATCCTCTATATCACTGGTTTTTAAACTATTGGACCTTCTGAAAGTATCAATGCTTTCGAAACTATGATTGTCAACAATTACTGCATGGTTCGTAGTAGATGCTGGTGTCGCTTGGTCATTGCATGCTGATGTAAATCCGGGTGAAACCTGAGATGCAAGCGGATTATTACTGCCACTAACTGATTTATAGTTTGAAGTACCCGCCAGAGACCGTGGAATATCGGTGGGTTTAACATTCGAGACTGTACATGATGACTGGATTGAATTTGGTAGAGGTTCAAATTCAGGTTTATTGTCAAATTCAACATCAATTGTAGCCCAACCTCTTCCTTTATGAATAATCACAAACTCTACATCGTTGTCACTCATTATGGACAATGTAAATTTTTCAACCCCCGTTTCCACATGTGAGGTTAGTTGCAACTCAATTTGGTCTCTACTAACCCATGTCCGCTGGTATATGATTTCCACCAATTCATTGTACACTCTGTTGTCTTTCTTTGTTAGTCGTACTAAAAACAAAATAGGACCAGTAAACGTGTTACCCTTCCAATGCTCACCACACTGAACTAACCGCCAATAAATGGTATCCATACACCCTGAAATAGAAAATTCAGTAAATAACAGTATAACAATTACTGTAATTTAGTTTAGTTCAAAGCCTAAAAAAAACCATTTTAAGTCTAGGAATGGGTCTCAGGCTTAAAACATTACTCCCAGGATTGGATATGTTGGGTGCGGACGTCAAGCATTGCATTTTTACACTCCAGTTTATAAGCAAGATTACACAATAGTTTACATCATGGTTACACGCTTATCAGGATTACACGATTAAACAATGGCACCCTTTACACGTCGTAATGTCAGAATGATTACACGCTACATTATGTACCATTTAATCATGATTACACACTACAGAAATGGAGCGTGCTATCATTCTTACAATATGGCGTGCGAGGATGCTTAGCGTGTAACGATCAATATTCTTTACCATACAACGTGTAATCAGTCACTTTGGTGCAGTGTAAATCACGATGCAACTAATGGGAAATATTACATGCCACATTGTACACATGATAACACACTACATTATGTAATGTAGTGTGAAATCATGTTTACACGAGCCACCCATTTAACGTGTAATCATGCTTACCAATGTTGCGTGAAATCATTAATCGGGGTTGGGAAGAAATATCCAAGGCCTGTGAAGAAATCTTTTAGGCCAAGGCCTTACAAAATATTCCTAGGTCAATAAGACATGTTCCAAGGCCTAACAAAATTTTCCTGTGCCAAGAAGACATGTTTCAGGTCTAACAAAATTTCCTTCCTCGACCAAGAAGACATGTTCCAAGCCTAACAAAATTCCTTCCTAGGCCAAAATTACATCCATTAATCGAGGTTGGGAAGAAATCTCCTAGGCCAAGGTCTAACAAAATTTTCCTACGCCAAGAAGCATGTTCGAAGGCCTAACAATATATTCCTAGGCCAAGAAGACATGTTCCAAGGCTTAACAAAATTTTCCTAGGCCAAGAAGCATGTTCAAAGGCCTAACAAAATTTCCTAGGCCAAGAAGACATGTTATGAGGCCTAACAAAATTTTCCTAGTCCAAGAAGACATGTTCCAGGCCTAACAAAATTTCCTTCCTAGGCTAAGAAGACATGTTCCAAGGCCTAAGAAAATTTTCTTATGCCAAGAAGATATGTTCTAGGCCTAACAAAATTTCCTTCTTAGGCCAAGAAGACATGTTCCAAGCCTAACAAAATTTCCTTCCTAGGCCGAAGATGTAATTGTGAGCCTAATAATGGTTCCCATGCCTACAACATTCCTCCCAGGCTTGGATATGTTGGGTGTCCATGTCCTTGCATTGACATTTTTACTGAAGTATCGGGACAGACTTCATATTTCTATATAATTACACACCATTTTATAAGCAAGATTACACGCTAGTTTACATCATGGTTGTAAGCTCATCAAGATTACACGATTAAACAATGTCACCCTTTACACATCATAATGTAAGAATGATTACACACTACATTATGTACAGTGTAATCATGATTACAGACTACAAAAATAAAGAGTGCAATCATTCTTACAATATGGCGTGCGAGGATGCTTAGCGTGTAACCATTAATATTCTTTACCATACAACTTATAATCAGTCACTTTGGTGCATTGTGAAATATTACACGATAGAACTAATGGGAAATATTACATGATACATTATGTGTAGCATGTAATCATGTTTACACGAGTCACCAATCTAACGTATAATCATTCTTCCTAATGTGAGGTCACCTGAAAGGGAATCGTTAATCCCCGGGTTGGGAAAAAATCTCCAAGGCCTAGGAAGAAATCTCCTAGGCCAGCCTAACAAAATATTCCTAGGCCAAGAAGACATGTTCCCAGGTTTAACAAAATTTTCCTAGGCCAAGAATACATGTTTCAAGGTCTAACAAAATTTCCTTCTTACGCCACATTGTACACATGATAACACGCTACATTATGTAGCGTGGTGTTTACATGATTCACCAATCTAACGTGTAATCATTCTTCTTAATGTCCCCTCAAAGGGGATCATTTATCCTCTATACTCGGGGTTGGGAAAAAATCTCCAATGCATGGGAAGAAATCTCCTAAGCCAATGCCTAACAAAAAATTCCTAGGCTTAGCACATCTTCTGTTTTTAAAATCAATAACATGGGCGACCTAGGGCATAACAAAAGCAAAATCAATACTAACTAACACCGGGACCGTCGGTTTTTTGTTCAACCAACCCCAACACAAAATACACCTTAATACTAAACTGTGAGTCAGTTTAGGTGAGTGCTTAGGAACAATTGTTTTAGGCCTACAAATGAATGCTTTCCAAGCCTAGGGTGGGCCTACAACATTCCACCTTCCTCCCTGGCTTTTAGTTCATCTTCTGTTTTGAAAATCAACAGCGAAGGTTCCCTAATAATAGCAAAATCAATAACAAGTGTTTTGGTTCAACCATCCCCCAACACAACCAAAAGCGATCAACACAAGCAAATATACATATACCATCAGCAAATATACATCAACACAAACGAAGATCTAAATCCCATCAACCGAACAACAATATCAAAATCATAAACCTGTTTTGGTTCAGTAGGCTTAAACTTTTTCCCTACCAAACCATACAACAAAATCAATTTTCAAACAAACCACACAATACTATTCACCAGAGTGCATTTCCTGTTATTCATGTGATACAGAGGAAGATGTGTTTGCACCCAACAATACTACATACACCCCTTAAAATCTTGTTGTGGTATTTCATCAAACACCTTAACTAAACCCAACAATACTAGATACACAAACCCCAATTCATGGGCAACAAATCCAAAACCTGCAATCCCTCATGGTATCAAAAACGTTTCAAACTTGAACAACGATAAAAGATCGAGAGATTCAATGAAATTGAAAACTTAAGTGTCATTATGGAACTTACATTGACTGTGTATACTCCATTTCAAACTTGACAGTGAAGCTCGATTGAAGGAGTTGGCGGCACTGTTAAGATTTCGGTCACCACCGAGATTATGGTCGGCAGCAAGATTCCAGGGGAAAGGATGATGGGATTTCAACAACAATGTATTCCGGAAGACAATGAGAACAATGTGATTTGAAATGAGAAGAATGAGTGACCTAACTTCGATGGAGTGGATTTCGATCCATAGGAGAACAGTGGAGAAGATGACCCAATGTTTGAAAGTTATGGTTTTCTTCAGTCAACTGAAGGAGAAGAAGATAAGGGCAGTTTGGTCTTTACACAATGTAAGAGGGTAATTTAGTAATTTTTTACGATTTTATTGTAGAGGGCATTATTGTCTTAGAAAGGCTATTTCGTAGAAACTAAATATCAGGAAATGCTAGATATGCACTTTTTTACCCAATGGGTTATTTCCTAATAAAGATTGTTGAGGAAAGGCTATATTTACAAGGTCCCTTTAAAAAAAAAAAAAACTCCATATTGTCTTGTGGTATTGGATCTTAACTTTTAAGATTTTTTTTTTAAATCCATATTGTCTTGTGGTATTGGATCTAGACTTTTAAGATGCAGCAAATTGTCTGGTGGTATTGGATTGAGATCAAATTTTTTATGATTTCTTGATAAAATAGATTTTCAGACTTTTTAGTGATATTTATATATAATTTGAACCCAAAATTGTCTTGTCATCTCCCTCAATACTTTCTAGACTTTTCTCTCTCACTCAAAATCATCTTCAGCGTCCTCAACCTCCACACCCCTATCAAAATTTCATCATAAATTTTCAGTTTTCTCAACTTCCATACCTCATCAGATCTTCAGCTTGGACGAGTTGTGATTCACAGATGGGTGATTGGTGACCGGAGATTGGAGATTGGAGATTGGAGATTGGAGGGTAGAGTAGTGAAACAATTTTTCTTTGTATTTTTTTTTACTTAAATTTATAGAACATATGTTGAATAATGATTCCTAATCGTGTCATCTTTATTATTGTTCATGCCCCTTTGATAGGTTTAAATAATAGTTTATTTATACATAAATTGTAATGACTAGTGTGGATAAAGATATAGTTGTTTTACTAATATATATATATATAGTGGTTCTCTAGAAAGGACGTCCTGAAATAATAAATTAAGGGTGTTCAATCACAACCACACATTCATATTGGGTGTGGGTATATATTAATGTGTGGAGAAAATTAAATACTACAATCGACTCTTGAAAATCCAAATTTATAAAAGTCCAAAAAATCTTGAAATAAAGTCAAGATAATCCTAATAGTCTACAAATAAAGTCCATAGACTGTTTCAGAATTCTAAAAGTGTAGTCCATATAATCATAATAATCCTAATTATCTTAATAGTCTTACAAATCTATACAATCCTTACACCCTAAAATTGTCTATTAAAATCCTAATCAAATACACCCTCTAAAATATATAAAATTTGGAGGGTAATCAGATTTGAAATTATCATTAATTTAAAGTCTAAAGCAATCAATTTGCTCCAATTCTTATATATATTATTGTAAGGGGTAAATCTACTGACCTCCCGTAAAGTTTGATATAAATAAAAGGCAGAAAGTATGTCACGTATGACATTGGACAAACGAAAAATGCATCGCATATGATGTGGTGGATGCTCTTTACTTAACAGGACAATGAAGGAAATTCCAAAACCAACGATCAAGAGAGTTTGAAAGCTGTTCTGTATATTGCGTAGATAATGCATGTGCACATATAAATTGCGAACCTTTTTCAGGAATGCAACTACTGTATATATAGGTGTAGGGTGTTTGTAGAATTGTAGGGTATTGCCGTAATATTACCTGCCCTACAATGCAATTAATGTAGTTTATTTACTTAATGAATGTAGATTTTGTTACCTGATTTTGTGAGATAAATCTGTGATTTGCCTGTTTGTGGTTATTGATTAGGATTCTATTTGCAATACTAGTCTGTCTGACTTTATAACAATTAACAACATTTCTTCTGCCATGACTTGAAAATTTCGAACTTTTTAATTCTACTTGCATTGGAAGAATGTACCACCAGTCTCCGTCTCCGACGACCACATCGTCCATCTCGATTATGCAGACCATCAGCGGCTCCCACCACTTCAAGGTCAAGGGTTACACTCTCTCCAAGGGCATTGGCTTCGGTGAGCATATCGCCAGCGTAGACATGATCACGGTTCGGTTCAAACTGTGGAACCGAACCGTAACCCTGTGAAATGAACCGAACCGTAACCCTGTGAAATGAACCTAACCGTAATCAGAACCGTGGAACCGGTTCCGAAACCGTAACCGGAACCGTGGGGGAGGCGGTTCGGTTTCGGTTTCGGTTTCGGTTCTTCCTTTGAAAAAATTGGTCAGGAACCGGCGGTTCGGTTCCAATTCAGGAACCATTGGTTCCTGGCCTGTAATTGTTTTTCAAATTTTTTCTTTTTCTTTTCCCCTTAAATCTTTAATTTCCTATATAAATACCAAATCTTTAATTTCCTATATAAATACCCCCCCTAATTCATTTGTTTTCACACAATTGCTCTCTCAACTCTCTCTCAAATCTCAATTCTCATAATTCTCTTCAATTATTTATTTGTTTATATTTAGTGTATTGCAATTATTATTTTTTAAAATCATTTCAAAATCCTTGTCAACAATTTTTTAAAATATATTTCCGATAAAAAATTTAATTTTAATTTCATCCATTATCTTAATTTTTTTGAAGAGTTTTTTTACAAATTATTTTTTTCGATGGCAAGTGGAAGTGGAAGTGGAAGTGGAAGTGGAGTAAGAGACATTCCACCAAGGCATTCCGTTTCCAGGACCGGTAAGGGTCGTATGTCAGAGTCGGATCTGGTTCAGTCGGATAATATCGGTTTTGATGACACCGCTTACCATGATTTCTTGCAACGGCAAGCCTATCTTAAATCTCTAAACTATCCAGTCAATCCAAATCCCCCTTTAATAATTTCTGAACCCAATTCTAGCCAGCCTACTAGCGGCCCTAGCCCCGGTAATATGACAAGCCAATCAGAAAATATATCTGATTTTGCTGCAGATCCAAATTTTGAAGAGGCGGTAGAGAAGGATAAGAAGTAGGTCAAATCTGATCTATTTGTTCTCCACATGAAGAAATTTACGAAACCGAATGGAACATGTTGGGCGGTGTGCAATTACTGCCTTAAAGAATACAAGTGGACTAAATCTGGAGGATACGACACATATAGGAAGCATGATACAGCACATATAGGAAGCATATTACGACCCGTCATCCAGCAGAACTTGCCAAGGGGAATGCACAATCTCAAATTTCAGGTTTTCTACCTCTGACACTCAATTATTTAAATATAGTGATCAAGCTAATAAAGAAGAATTAGCTATGATGGTAGCTGTAAAACGTTTACTTTTTAGTTTTGGTGAAAAAATTGGTTTTATTAAATATTGTCATAAAGCATTAAATCCTGCTGCATGTCGTGTCCCTAGGACCACTCTCACGCGTACAATATATGATATTTATAAAATGGAAAAAAGGATTTTGAAAAAATATTTTGCGAACTATATAGGTCGTGTTTCCGTATGTGCTGACATATGGACTGATCATTGGCGAATGCATTCATACTTGGGTGTAACTTGTCATTATATGGACAAAGCATGGACAATACAAAAAAGAATTCTTGCATTTAGAGTTTTTGATGATGCACATACTACTGATAATATTTATAAAAATATGAAAATCATTTTTGAAGAGTATGAAATTGAAAGAAAAAAAATTCAATTGGTTTTGATAATGCTTCTAATAATACTGCAGTTATTCCTACTTTAATTGAATTATGCAAACCTTATTTTAATAGTAAATTTTTTCATCAAAGATGTGCTTGCTATGTTTTAAATTTATGCATTCAAAAAGGTTTGGAAATTCTTCAAGCTTTTATTAAACCCATTAAAGAGACCCTCTCATATTTGTGGAAACATCCTAATGTTATGAAAGTATGGGTAAGATTTTGTAAACAGACAGGTAGACATCTCATTAGATTTTTTCGTGATGTTCCAACACGTTGGAACTCTACGTATAATGTTATAAAAGCATGGGTAAGATTTTGTAAACAGACAAGTAGACATCTCATTAGATTTTCTCGTGATGTTCCAACACGTTGGAACTCTACTTATAAATTGCTTTGTGAAAGTTATGAATATAGGGATTTATTAGTTTCTTTTATGCAATATAATGTTAATCAAATCAATCTTTATGCACACCATTGGGATGTTTGTATAAAAATTTGTAATTTGTTAAAAGTTTTTAGTAGTGCTACTAAAAATTTGTCAGGTATTTATTATCCTACTACTCAATTATTTATTATTGAGGATTGTAAGATTGTTGGTGCATTTGCTGACTGTTCATCTGATATACAATTACAGGCATGCATTGAAGCTATGAAAAAAAAATGGTTAGACTATTATAGGGAGTTTCCAATTATTTACCTGCTTGGGTTGTGTTTTGACCCACGTTGTAAACTAGATGCATTGACAGATTATTCAACTCTTTATTATAAATGTTTAGGTATACAATTAGAAATTAATACTTATTGTGCTGCAATTAAGACATTATTTTATCAGTTATATGATGAATATCGTAGAATTTATGGTCCATCGTTGAACATTAGTGTTCCACAAAATGAAAATGTCTCCCAAACTCGATCTTCTGGAGTGTTGGGGGCAGGGTCTGCACTTTTATCCCAAAAGATCAAAAGATTACGGGGTTCTTCTTCTTCATCATCAAGTTCGGTCTCGTATGATGAGATAGAAACTTATCACAATACCAATTTTGAGTTTATAGGAGAAAATGATGTGAATAAATTTGATATTCTACATTGGTGGAGAGAACATCAAAAGCACTTCCCAATCTTGTCTATAATAGCCAAACAGATTCTTGCAACACCGATTTCTACAGTGGCTGTGGAACAAGAGTTTAGCGCTGGTGGAAATATTTTGTACGCAAGACGGTCGCTTTTGAGTCCAGAATCAATTCAAGTTCAAGTGTGTGTTGATGATTGGACAAAGGCTGAATATAGACAACAAGAAATGGAGTCATAAGTGATGTACGATTTCTTCGATGATGATCACACCACCGGCACCGGAACGGAAGACAGCGATTAGTTACAGACTTACATATGTAAAAGACAATAAAATGTAAAAGAACTACGTGGTCTTTGATCCCTCTTAACCTCGAAAGGATACGTATGCAACTTAATTTTGGTACAAATTAAGTGCAAAACCAATTTTTTTCATTTTTAGTTTTATACATTTATTTCAATTTATGTATTTACTATTATTATTTTTAATTTTAATTTCGGGCTTACGGCCTTACACAATAAAATTCATTTATAATTTCACATTATTACATGTCTTATGTTTTCGTATTTTTTTTAAATGAGTATAAATGTATAATAAGAACAGAAAAAAAAAGAACCGAACCGGCCAGAACCATGGCCATGTCTACGCCAGCGATACCTTCTTTGTCACCGGACCGGATACCAGTGGGCCATCTACTTCTACCCTGACGGCAAGGACTTCGACAACTCCAACTATGTCTCCATATTCAGGGCTCTCTTGGAGTTCACCCTACTCTATCAAAGCGGTAAAGGCAAACACAAAGTCCATTCTCACTTCGATTGCATCCCCCAGAACGGTCCCTACACCCTCAAGTTACTAGGCAGCATGTGCTAAGGCTTAGTTTGGTATTGCTTCCCCAGCTGCTTTTAGGGTCAAAAGTGATTCTGGACCTCAGACAGGGTGTTTGGTAAAATCGCGGGGAAGTGCTTTTGGTCACTTTTAGTTTCTCCCAACTGAGTTTTTGAGAAGCTACAAATACATGCTTTTGGATTTTGGCTTCTGCTTTTAGAAAACGCGCTACAGTGATATTAAATGAAATTTTACTAACTTTCCAACTTTATCCTTGCCTTTAACGAAATTTAACACAAAAAAAATTGGGTTTATATTTTTGTACAAAAAAAAATGTTTCCATAATTAATTCAATAAAGTAAAATAAAAATGAAATAAAAAATAAAGTAGAATAAAATAAAGAAATAAAGAAATAAAGAAATAAAGAAATAAAGAAATATGACTAATTAATTAAATAAAGTAGAATAAAAAATAGGGCTAATTAATTAAATAAAATACCATAATTATATAACACTTAACACTAAATACAAATAAACAAGAAAAATATAAAGTATATCAAATTAGTACCATTTAGATGTCTTTGTCCTTTCAGTAATTTTACACACTCACAACACTTTTTATATCAGTTTACCAAATACATTGAAATTACTTTTAGTTCTCACAGCATTTTTGAAAATTAGTTTACCAAACACTCAGCTGATTCTTCCCACAGCAATTCCAAAAGCAATTCCCCCCACAGCACAGCAATGTCAAACTAAGCCTAAGTTTTCATTCGAAATTACCGCATGTGCTCATTTTTAACATTGTAATATTAATTTCGTTTGATGTATTTTTTGGGCTTGTATTCTATTATTTATAGAACCCATGAGATATTAATTGGGCCATAACATTTATGCACAAACATTTTAAGAATTATTTTTGTGACAATGTTATAATCAAAGCAAATTTTTAAATATGAAACCCACATTCCCTTATTAAAGTTATGTTATTCTTTTTAGGCAATAGATTAGCACGACTGTGAGATGGGGAACAAACCACATAATTTGATTCCCAAGTTCTCTTTCTAAGTAAACGCATTATAAATCATTTTTATTAAATTTGCATTTAGGGGTCGTTGTTTTTTTGTCTGAAAACTGAAAAGTTCTGAATTTTTCTAATGACTGAATAGGGACTGAAATCTGAACCTGAATGACATGTTTGTTTGTTTTTTTCTCACATCTGAATGTATTGTCAACACGTTTATTTTTTTAAAGTAAAATTGTCTGAATATAAATAATTTTACATTTATACCTATGTTAAACAATTATATATATAATATGGAATAAAAACAATCCAAAAATAATAATTATATATTAACACATATGATCATGATCTTTATCTTTGATTACAAACAAACTTCATTTTTCTAAGAAAAGAAAATGTTTTTTTTTTCAAAAAATAAAAAAGGCATCAAGAAAACTCACACAAAACACTATAATATATATATATATATATATATCACCATAATATCATAATAAATTATCGATATTAAATACCAATATACACAGTGATTGAGGTTCTTTTTTATTTTTAAAGCTATTTAAAATAACTAATATATTAAAATAAAGATTTCTATACCATATGTAATTTTGATGAAATTTGAAATATGTTATATATGGGGGATAATATCGGAAGAAAAGATTTTATATTACATGTAATGCAATTCAGTGATTTGCAATTAAGTTAAAAGTCATGATTTTTTACTTTTTATTTTAAGTTGTTTTTTAGGATTTCTAAGTTGTTTTTTAGGATTTCTAAGTTGTTTAACAACTTAAAAAACAAACTAAACAACTTAATAATTATGATTCAGACCCATTAAATTTTAAGTGGAAAAAACAAACAACACCTTAATTATAGAATCAGGTCAGAATTTGTCATCTTTATAGGGTAATTTAGCTTCCCGGATCAAATCAGAGGGTCTAATTTCCATGTCAGAATATTCCGATACCGAGACATCTATATATATATTTAATTACTTCCCCACTTTTGCTTATTCCATATTTGTTTCTAATGGTTATGTGCTAAAGTGGGGAAGGATGTTAAGAACCACCGGATATGACGCATTTCATTTAGAAGGGCATATTTTGATTAATTAGTTAAATCTTCATTTGTAGTGAAGACAATTGGAATTTTGAATAGAATTCAGAAGTCATGTCTATTCACTAGAAAATTATGTCTTTTCATCAAGAGATGTAACTCTTCCAAAGAAGTGTGTTAATCAAGAGACACATTTGAGTTTATAAATTGGAATGAAATTCATTCTAAAATACAAGAGTTTAAAGAAGAATTTGATAGAAGTTCTTTTTTAGTTAGTTTGTCTGCATAAAAATAAGTATACTGAATTGAGAGGAAATATACAAAGTTCGCTAGGGTTCTAATTTCTAGTGTTAGAAATTAAAATACAGATAGTTGTATCTTGGAAAACAGTCACCTGTAGAATATCAAACACAAGAGAAGGGGTGAAATACTGTTTTAAGACATTGCAACCATTTGTAAGCCTTTATCTACTTATCAAGTCAATATTTTGGTTTTACTTCATTATTTCTTTTCTTTATTATTTATTGTTATTTAATTGCAGTGGGTCATTGAAAGATTAAATGTTTGGTATCTTTAAAATTGTTGCTTACATTTTTTTATATAAACGATTATATTTTTTTTCTATTTTCTTTCACCGATTGTTGTGTCCCCAACAAAGACCAACAACATAATGTATAGTAAGTAAGCTTCAAAAAATGTATTTGAATTAACTTGTGTGCTACTTATCAAGAGAGTTGTGTCTTCTTTTAGTATTTCTGCTAATTTGTCGTCTCCATTTTCTTCCAAATAGATATGTATGTCATGGTTGCTCTTTTTCATTATTTGTTTTTGCACAGCATATTTTATTTCACATGGACCTTAGGTTATATATATTATTATACAATAAATAAACCCGACTCTACTTTCATATGGGGTGTAGTCAATTTAGATTTGGTTGGAGCTGAATGGATTTCGGTGAAATTCACAAATCGCACAGATTCAATATAGATTTTGTCGAAATTGTATACAGAATTCGTTAGATTTTGTCGAAATTGTTTATGTATATTTGTATGGAATTGGATGGATTTATCTTGAACAAATAATAAAGAACCTTTTTTTGGGCGATTTGACATGGAAACCAAATCTCCGTCTCCTTCTTTTCAGAAACAAGTTAAAGAAAAAAAAAATCAAATCATAAATTTTTCTTCTCTAGTGATCCTTAACAACATCAATTAAGAAAAAAAATCAAAACTAGTGGCTCGAGTAATCAAGCTCTGTTTTTTCACTTCAAAAATCAGATCATCAACCAGATCTCCCATCTTCTTCTTCCTCATCAAGTGAAAAAAAAAATCATAATTTTTTTCTTCTCCGGTCAACATCAATAACATCAATTAAGGAAATTTTTTTAAATAAAAAAACAAGGAAATTTTTATTGGGAGATCTAGAAACATCAACGTAGTTCTTCGATGAAAGAAAAAAACAATACAAAGCATTTTTTTTTGGAATAAAGAAGATGAAATAGAAATAGAAATAGAAATTACCATTCGTATAAATGACAAAAAACAAAGAAAAAAAAAATTACCTAAATAAAACGGAGAGTTTGATATCTGTCACTTGAGAGTGGAGAGTTATACCGAATAAAACGAACTGGACATCAAAATGGATCCTTTGTTAATTTTTTTTGGGTAATGTGTGGGCGTTTTAAATAAAACAAATAATTGGGTCCTTTCCATTTATTGGGCTTTTTTTTCAGTATTCATCCCATAACAAATGAACTCTGCACTTGTATTTGAGGGCCCCTGAGCAGAGCGGTGATGATGTACTTGAAGTTATGCCTCTCTACTGCCTGAAATGGTAGATTTTCGCTTATATTGCTTAATATATTCAACCTTTTTCTTTTCTGAGTGAAACTTATTTGTATCTTTTTATGCAAGAGTTTCCTCTATTTGTTTTGCTAGACGGGACATATTTGAAAAGTCAAATTACTTTAAGGATGATTGTTTGAAATTTAATTGCATAGTTGGAGTTGTGGTTTCAACTATAGATTGTCATACAGGATCCTGAATCTGATATTGGTTCTGATTTTGTTATGTTTATCCGGATATTACTTTTAATGTTTTCTTCTTCTTTTTTAAGTCTAAAGCAAGCAATTTGCTTCTATTTTTATATCTGGCTGACTGGCTGCGGTTATTGTAAGTTTGTAACATTGTTATTGTTTTTGGGCAAATTTTGGAGTAAATCACCTCAAAATTCTTGCATACAGAAGACACCTTTCCTGCTCTGTTTGGATTATCTTATTTAGGTATTGTATAATTGATTTTTATATTCTTAAACAAATGGTAGAAAAAACCACGAAGATTTGGATCCTTTTTTACCTAAAATGATGTGTTGCTAGTAATATCACTTTGAACAAATAATTTGTACACTCTAATCTTACTTGAAAAACCGTGTATTGGGTTCAAACTTTTATTATATAAAGATAAAGAAATCTATTTTATTATTATTTTTAGAACAAGGACACCTAGTAAGAAAATTCTGAAACCGGAGGGGTAATATCAATTTAGTCCCTAAGTTTTGGTGAAAGATCAATTTTTTAAATGAAATGAACTTATATACAAGTATTATTAATTTTAATAAAATATTTTTTTTCTTTTTTCAAATTAATTTATCTTTTTATTGGGTTTCCATTTTAAAATAATAATAATTTTATGTTATTTGAAAAGTTATTATATATATTCCCATTTTAAAAATAAATAAATACCTTTTAAGTATTTTGTTTTAAAAAAATAATATTATATAACACGTGTTAATTTTTTATTGGTAAAGTTATCAAATTGTAAAAGATTGGAGGGTAAAAGTGTGTAAGAGATCAAGTAAAAAAACGAACTTGTTTAAAAAGTTGATCTTCCATTAAAACTTATGGATTAAATTGATAATACCACGTAACTGGATGGCCTTTCAACACTGGGCCCACCATTCACCAATCACCAATCACCAATCACCAAAGTATAAACCACAACTAGATTGCGCTGCATTAAGACTTTATATCGATTAGATTAGAGAGTTTTTCCTTACAATTCAACAAGTTATCTATTTACACTCCAATTTAACTTTTCTTTATTAATGACAATTTTAACATGAATTAAAATTACTAAACAAGACAGAAAAATTCTAAAGATACTCCAAACTAATTAAATTATTAAAAATTAAATATACGTATTAAACTCTATCTCATAAATCTATTATTACTATATTAAACACTATCTCCCAATTACTCTCTCTCTCTCTCTCTCCGTTTTTCAAAAAAAAAATTGTCTCTATACTTTCTCGATCAATCTCTGATTAATAGTTAAAGTAAGAAAAATTATAAATATTTTAGTTTTTTTACTAAACTAATATATATACACAAAAATTTAAGTCAATACACACTGATATAACTTCATTAGTGTATTGGATATGAACCATTAGATTTACATATTTTGACTTAAAGTGTAGACACTTGTCAAAATTTTGCCATAATCATTCGTTCACATGCAACGCGCTGATAGGAAAACCAATATATATATATATATATATATATATATATATATATATATATATATATATTAAAAAGTCAATACAAATACATTGTTTAAAAAAAGATATGAAAACTTGAAGTTACTTGTTTTTTGAGCTTTTTTTAATATATACATATACATAGCTCCTAAAAATCAAATTTATTCGTAAGTTTTTTTTTCTTAACTGTTAATGTTGCTTGAGAAAGAACGGAGATAGAAAATTAGAGTATCTCCAATGCAAGTGTGACTTGTGGAAAAAAGAGATGACACGTAGGATAAATGACGGCCAGTTGCATAACCCTTTTTTAGGTTGACTTAGCAAACATTTAAAATTGACATTAATTTTTTATCTATTTTTAGTAAGGAAATAAAATAAAAAAGTAAATAGGAAATAAAATTGAACACGTAATTAAAACAAAATTTGTTTTAAATAGAAGCATTATAGACCAAATTTTAAGTTGATTGTCTATCAAGTTCATATTTATACCACAAAGATAGCAAATCTCATGACATTGTTGAAGTGTAAATAATTATTCATATGCAATCAATTTTTAAATCGGAGATGCTCTTAGGGTATGTTCAGTAGGAAGGAAAAGAAAGAGGAAAGAAAATGGTGGAGGGATAAAAGAGAAGAAAATGGAGAAGTGTATGTATGGTATGAAGAGAAAAATGGAAGGAAGGGAAAAGTGGAAGGAAAATTTGATAGGTGGGACCCACTCATTTTAATCCTTCCAAAAGTGGGAGGAAAAGTGGATAGAAAAGTTTGAAGGATTTTGGCTTTTAATGAAATTACAAATTTACCCTTTTTTGAATTTAGTTAAAATTTATTTTTTTAAATAAATATTTAAAATATAATATATTAATTTATATATATATATATATATATATATATATATATATAATATGTTACAGAGTATGAATTCATTTTGTAAAAAAAAAATGGATTCAATATTATTTAATTTATATTTATTTACTAAATATAAAAATATATAATAGTAAAATTGATATAGAAGATTTTCCATATAATCTTCTTTCCTTCCTATTTACCAAACAGTTCAAGGGAAAATTATTTTTCTTTTTTCTCTCATCTTTTCTATCCCTTCAAATTTTTCTATCCTTCAAATCTTAGGGTATGTTCGGTAGGAAGGAAAATGGAGAGGAAAGAAAATGGTGGAGGGAAAAAGGAGAAGAAAATGGAGAAGTGTGTGTATGGTATGGAGAGAAAAATGGAAGGAAGGAAAAAATAAAAGGAAAAATTGATGGGTGAGACCCATTCATTTTAATCCTTTTAAAAGTGGGAGGAGAAGTGGAGAGAAAAGTTTGAAGGCCTTTGGCTTTAAATGAAATTACAAATTTGCCCTTTTTTTAATTTAGTTAAAATTTATTTTTTAAAAATAAATTTGTAAAATATAAATATATTTATTTATTAAATATAAAAATATATAATATATAAACTATAATGTAATGGTAAAATAGTAAAATTGATATAGAAGATTTTCCATCCAATCTTCTTTCCTTCCTAATTACCAAACAGCTCAAGGGAAAATTATTTTTCCTTCTTTCTCTCATCTTTTCTATCCCTTCAAATCTTTCTATCCTTCCTATTTTCTTTCCTCTCTACCAAACATACCCTTAGTGATATGCATTGTTGGAGCGAGAGTTTAATATAGTAATTAAAACTTTAGGAGAAAGTGTTTGACATGTAAGATTTAATCTAATGATTTATGAGAGATAATTTCTTTGTTTTAATAATTTTATTTAAAGAAAGATTACTCATCAGATGAATCCAAAGGCTACAATAGTTCGTCTTAACTTTTATTAAATAGAATAGAGTATCTTTAGAAATTTATTTTTTAAAATGGATTGTTAAAATAAGAATGTCAAAAGGTAAAAATGATAATCTTGGAACAAAAGGAAGTGTTTTTTTTTTAAAAAAAAAAAATCAATTCTGAGAATGGAATATCTTTAGAAAAGAAGTGTAAAATGAAAAAACTGGATTGTTAAAAAAGCCCTTTTATTATAGTTGATTAGAATTATTTTAAACTATGATGTAACTTGTAAATGTAAACAATAATAAAAAAAAAAGTAGAAATTGCTAAAAATGACCACAGTTATTATGGAAAATTCGTTTTTAACCACATACGAAAATTTATTTGTTAATAGCCATTTTTTTGAGAAATTACTTGAATGCCCTCATATAAAAATCATCTCTAAACACTTTCTTTTTTCTTTCTTTTTTCTCTCTCATTTCCTCATTCTTTCTCTCTCTCCGATCTTTCTCTCACATCGACGGTATGCTGGCGAACCGTCGTCGGCGTTCTTGCGAAGGCCGACGAAACGTCGCTGGCCTCCTCTCTCTCTCTCACCAAACATCTCTTTCTCTCTCCCCGCACCTATCTCTTTTCTTTCTCTCTCTTTCATTCACCTCTCTTTCTCTCTCCTCTTATTTCTCTCTCACACGACATCGACGACTTGCCGGAGTGCCGGTGTGCTGTCGTCTGGACTTTACAATGGTCCAGCAACGCCATGGACCCCCCCCCCCCCCCCTCCCCTCCGCCAGTGATGAGATCTGTAGAAAAAAAAGGAAGAAAACGAAATACCTAGAAACCTAGAACATTTCAAGTTTCAACATTTCAATTTAGTCAAGATTTCAAGTTTCAACATTTTAATTTAGGCAAGATTTCAAGTTTCAAAATTTGAAAATGAAAAACTTAAAAACCCAGAACATTTCAAGTTTCAACATTTCAATTTAGTCAAGATTTCAAGTTTCAACATTTCAATTTAAGTAAGATTTCAAGTGTTAAAATTTCATATTTTTAGAGAAGATTTCAAGTTTCAAGGTTTTAGTCCTGATTTCAAGTTTTCCTCTACTTTTTTTTATAAAAAAAAAAATCAAGGGTATTGTTGTAATTTATAGACATACAGTGATTTTTTTTAGTTAAAAAAGTGGCTATTAACGATTAAAATTTCAAAAGTGATTATTAACAAAAGTTTAATGTTTCCCATGACTATTTTTTGTTTTCTCTCAACAAAAAAATTCTTCAATTCTGTTTTCTGTATTTATAAACACGCACATAATGGATCACCAGTCTCAGTCTCCGACGATCAAGACCATCAATGGCTATCACCACTTCACGGTCAAGGGTTACTCTCTCTGCAAGGGCATTGGTGTCGACAAGCATATCGCCAGCGATACCTTCTCCGTCGTCGAATACCAGTGGGTCATCTACTCTACCCTGACGGTAAATACCATAAAGACAATTCAAACTATGTCTCCATCTTCATCGCTCTTGCCAGCAAAGGCACTGACGTACCCTTCTCGATCAGAGTGGTAAAGCAAAACACAGTCCATTCTCACTTCCATCACATCCCCCAGACCGGACCCTACACCCTCAAGTTTCAAGGCAGCATGTGGTCAGTTTTCTTTCCGTTTTTAGTAATTCCGTATAGAAAAAATCGTTCATATTCTTGACTTGATAATTCTTAATGATGTATATATTTATTTTGTTTGTCACATGTCTTTTTTAAGGCTTATATTCTATTATTTAGAGAACCCATGAGATATAAATTGGACAATTTTAAGAATCATTATTTGTAGCAATGTTCTAATAAAAGAAAATTTTCAAATATGAAACCCACCTTCCCTAATTAAAGTTATGTGATTCCTTTTATGCAGTAGATTGAGAAGGAGTTAGTCAAAGTAGGAACGGTTGTTCGTAAATGAAAAACAATCTGGTTCGAATCAGTAGAAAGTAACAAACAGAAACAAAAAATTAGGGAAATTGAGGTTCGTATTTCACACAATGTCCTTAAAAGAATTTCGTTATATATAACATCGTATGTGTATAGCGATTGTCTCCCAGGATAAAATGATTTAACAGTGGAAGTGTGAAGCACAACCACTCTCAGTGAGCTTAAATTAGGTTCAAACTTACCAAGCATAAAAAGAGAAGAATGAGGAGAGAGAATCACTATTGATCTTTTAATTTCATGATTCTAAGAATGAGTATTTGTATATTGTTTGATTTAATGAATCTTTTTAAAGACTAAATTATCCTTATTGGCTTAACTTAAATACAAAAATATCTTATGTATATTTTTAAAAGAGTAATTCCAAATTTTTTTCGGTAATTTAATTAAAGAATAATCTTCTAAAAGATTTATTCTTGATTGACGATTGATTCTGATCACTTAGTGATAAAATATCAGAATCCAAAATTGATCATCGATTCTGATTACTTAGTGATCAGGTATTTATCAGAATCCAAAATGGAAATCAACTATTTCCTTAATTTCCTTAATCAAAACGGAAATTACCTTTGTCCTTCTCATTCATTTAAAACTGTCTGACTTAGGGAAAATAATTAATTATTTCCTTATCAATAAACTGATTTAGGAAAAATTAAATTTAGAATAGTAGTAAAAATTTGGTTGTACTCTCACGGTCTAACCAAAGCGGCATTCGTGTATGCAGGACGTTCCCACACACATGTTGATAAGCTATTATCATATAACTACTTGTGTACTGCATATAAGTGATTTACCCAACCAATGTAGGATGCACATTTTTCCCTACACAATGGGCTTACTTTGAGACTCAATTTCTCATTCACCCATTAATTGATTTGTGAGTTTGAGTATACCATTTCGAAGCTTTCACGAAGGAGAATTTGAATATACTTGATCTTTTATTTTAATGAAACCAATCATACTCAAATAACGCTCTCAACCATCTTGTTTATCACAAATTTTCCAACAATCCCCCACATGAATGAAATTGACCCAGGAGACACGAGAGATGACTTTTGGTAAGTTCAAACAGTCGAAACCTGCATAGGATAGGTAGATGTTACCCTTTGAACCTTCCCTTATAAAGGCATTCTTACTTTACTGATTGATCAGTAGATGTGATATCCTTAAACTATTCTATCTTTTTATGTAAATGATAGTCTACCTCACACGGGCATCTTCTAGACCCAATTTGGTTCTCATTGTTATGTGCGTTTTGACCATGAACATGTGTCTGGTTCTGTGAGAGTCACTGGAGAATATAGTCATTCACTATTTTCTTTTAGAAACGGCCCCATTTATCTCTCACATAGGTGATTTCTTAATTAAGAGTAAGCCCAATTACTCTAATCAGATTTCCAATGCTTGGTATTCCAATGCATATAAGAATCATTAAAAACATAGTATAACCTTTTTCCTACGGGCATCACTGTTTCATCATAGGAATGGACTGGAGGGTAACCGTGATCTAACTAAGTCTTACAACTTGGTTGTCCCATTAAACCTAGATCTTAGGATCTCCAGTCAACTAGGTTGGGTTTCCATTGTATCGACGTTTTATTTCATGGGCTTTAGGCTTATTCACATCGATGATGTCTTAACTAATTATCAATTTAACCATTTTGTTAGCGGATCCATAATGTTATCTTTTGACTTTACATAGTCAATAGAGATAACTCTAATTGAGAGTAGATGTCTAATGGTATTACGTCTTCGACGTATATGTCTAGACTTTCCATTATACATGTTGCTCTGTGCTCTTCCAATAGCTGATTGATAATCACAGTGGATGCAAATTGCTGGCACAGGCATTGGCCATCTTGGATCTTGCTATACATGTCTGTTTGGAGGATTTCCAATTTACATATGCACCTCCTAATGTGAATACATACCCACTAGTGGATTTTGAATCGTTCATATCAGATATCCAGTTTGCATCAATGTATCCTTTCTAGGACTGTAGGATATCTGGTATAATACAGCCCATAATTACGAGTGTAACACAAGTACTTCAGTACTCTTACTATTCATTTCCAGTGATCAGTTTCTGGATTACTCGTATATCTACTCAATTTGCTAACTGTATTAGCTATGTCTGGTTTTATACAACTTGTTAAGTACATTAGACTTCCTATCATTCTAGAATATTCTAGTTGAGAGACGCTCTCACATTTATTCTTTGATAGATGTAGATTTGTATCTACTGATGTTCTGGATATTCCAGAGTCATTTTTGTTGAATTTTTTTAAGAATCATGTCAACATAGTGTGACTGATTTAGAATGAGTCCACTCGATGTCCTTGAGATTTTCATTCCTAACATTACATCAGTTGGTCCCATATCTTTCATATCAAATCTTGATTTCAACATATCCTTAGTAGATTTGATCATTTTATCATCACTACCAATAACTTATCAGCATGATTCCATTTCTTTCAAGGAATGATTTTTCCATTCAGAAATTTTGTTTTGCTGATACGGTGCAGTGGTTTAATGTATGATTCCATGTTGTGCACAGAATTCACCAAATGGTGCTTCATACTCACCACATCGGTTGCTTCTTAGTGATAGCATCCACCGGAAGGTTTCACTTAGGGTCATCCCTTTCGCATGAATCTTATACAGAAGCACTTGAAGCTCATGAACTTGACTCATAACTGTCTTGGAGTCCCTCATCTTGTAATCAAGAAGCCGGCCTACAACAAACCTTTTGGATCCAGTTTCCTCAGTCTTGTATTTCTTATCTAACGACTCCAACAGTTCTTTGGTTAGTTTTCTTTGAAGAATATACACTATACAACGAATCTGACAACCCGTTCAGTATGTAGTTTCGACATAAAAAATCTGAATGGTTACATGCATCAATATCATTTCATACCTGAACATCTCGCCATTCACCACTATTGGGTTTATGAGTTTCTTTAGTCAAGAACCCATCTATGTTCAGTGTGGTCAAATAAAACAGCATCTTTTATTGTCACCAATTAAAGTTCGTGTGACTCACACACTGGCTCATCACCGGTTCTACCAAGTTTCTCATGAATGAGTTGATGGCCGAAGTCGATGTTGCCACACTTGGCAACACAATAGGCACTCCACTTACAAGTAAAGAATTAACACCTAAAGTATTTAAACCTACACTTGGATTATCATTTGGAGTCTCTATCGGAACGCTCAAGTTCACGTTTGATATTTCCTTCGTAATATCAGGAGGAGATCAACTGAATTAATATGAAAATTAATTCTCATTAAAATTGGCAGCATTAAAGCCAAATCAGTTTTGTTTTGAATTCAAAATTTAATATTTCAATTAATCTGAAATTAATAATTGAAATAAATCATCATGAAATTGATAATTACAATTTTGAAGTTCAAAACAAATGATTTTGGCAATAATCACCATTTTAAACTTACACATCCAACTTGTTACCACTGTTGGCCTTAGGAGCCTTATCAGTTAAGAATCTCGCAAGATTCAACGTGGTCAATTAGAGCAACATCTTTTTTTTTGTTTTTTTTTGCCATCTCTTGAAATTCAGACCATTGAATTTCTCTGGTTTCTCCATATGGTTCATTAGAACCGAAACCGGAGACATAAGAATTCACCCTCAAGGTATTCATTTAACCCATAAAAGGGTTCACCATCGGGCCGATCAACTGACCCACTATTGGGTTGACCACCTGAGTCTCTTGAGCCATACTGATAGTCACATTTGATTAGACAATCATCTTACATAGAAAACGAAACCATTTTTTTTTTTGAACTACATATATACTATGATATAAACCATTGATCTATCATATATATACACTATATTTGATATATCAATCACTGATATATCAAATATAGTGTATCAAACACTATTCTATTACTTTAAATATAATATGTATATTTATAAATCAGTGTACTACTTGGTGTAGAATTACATAATAATATAATCAATTTATTCCAATTGATATCTAACACTGATATCAAACAATAATATTGTCTTTTGGTTGACCAAAATTTTATATTATTTAATTCCACACATATCAGTACAACATATTGATATATCAATCGGTCTAATTGTATGTTAATATATCAACAATATATATAACACATACAGATTAATCAATAAAATGATATGAAAAAACAGTGTCAATACTTAGGATTAAGTGAACTTAATATATATATACTCGTATATATAAAAACTAATTTGAACCTGATTATATAAAGATATAATCATTTTAACGGTTGTTTTAGATATAGACTATATTATATGTAAATTTTAGAGAAATCGACGTCAACGGACTACAATTCTATATCTCCGAAATATCAAGTATTTATACAATTCGTGTGTACAACTGATATACACTTAGAATCACAAAAATATCATATATATAATATGACAGTACCGATATCAATAAGTTGATATCAAAACAGTTAATCAACAATATATTCTAGATTTCACAATAGAAATCACAATCAGTGTCTGGTTTTTCAAACCCGATTACCCAGTTGAAATCGTAATTGATCTCCAAATCAGTGTCTATTAACAGACCCGATTTGTCAAAATACAATTCAGTTTTTTTTTAAAGATAAATCAGTGTCTTGAATAGACCCGATTTCCACATATTAATATTATTTAATCGAAATTAGTGTCTGAAAACCAGACCCAATATTTACAAATCGTTTTTAATTTAAGAAAACTCGAACCAGTGAGGTTTCAAATTTGTCACAATCTGAGTAGTACCAGAAACGAGAACCAGAAGGCTTGAAGAAATCATTTTAAAAATAGAGAAAAGTAGGAAGATTGTCTTAAGATTGTTGTTTGTAAATCAAAAATAACCTGGTTCAAATCTGTAGAAAGTATCAAACAAAAACAAAAGATCAGTGAAATCGAGGCCCGTGTTTCACACGGTGTCCTTAAGATAATTTCACCGTATATAACATCGTATGTGTATAGCGATTGGCTCCCAGGATACAATAATTTAACATTGAAAGTGTGAATCACAATCACTCTCAGCAAACTCAAATTAGATTCGAACTCAAATTAGGTTCGAACTTACCACACACAGAAAGAGAAAAAGGAGAAGAGAGAATAATTTTTGCTCTTTTAATTTCATGATTCTAAGAATGAGTGTTTGTTGTGTAGACTAGAGTTTCTTATATAGTCGAAATCAAAAGAGATTGATTTGAAAATTATTTGATAGCTACGTTTTAAAAGATAAAGGAAATTTAATTAAAGAATAATCTTCTAAAAGATTTATTCCTGATTGATCATTGATTCTGATCACTTAGTAATCAAATAAGTATTAGAATTACGAAGTGATCAGAATCCAAAATTAATCATTGATTCTGATTACTTAGTGATCAAGTAAGTATTAGAATCCAAAACGGAAATCAACTATTTCCTTAATTTCCTTAACCAAAATGGAAATTACATTTTTCCTTCTCATTCATTTAAAACCGTCTAACTTAGAAAATGATTAATTCTTTCCGTATCAATAAACTGATTTAGGAAAAAATAAATTTAGAATAGTAGCAAAAATTCGATTGTTCGCTCACGGTCTAAGCGAACATTCGTGTACACAGGACGTGCCCACACACATGTGGATAAGTTATTATCATATAACTACTTATATACTATATATAAGTGGCTTACCCAACCAATGTGAGATGCACATTTTTCCCTACATAATGAGCTCAGTTTGAGACTCAATTTCTCATTCACCCATTAATCAATTTGTGAGTTTGAGTATACCACTTCGAAACTCTTACGAATGAGAATTCGAATATACATTGTTCTTTCATTTTCATGAAACCGATCATACTCAAATAACGATCTCAAACCGCTAGTTTATCACAAATTTTCCAACAGGAACAACCCATATAATTTGATTCCCAATTGATTTGAGTGAAAATGTAATCTCAAATCAAGAATTAAATTCCCATCTCTTTCCAAGTAAACGCATCATAAGTAATTTTTATTAAATTTGCACTATGCTATGGAACCATGCCAGAATTTGTTATCCTTGTAGGGTAATTTAGCTTCCCGGAACTCTGGTACCTAGACATCTATAGAAACCTCTAATTACTTCACTTGCATCCCTACTGTTCTTCCTTATTCCATATTTGTTTCTAGTGGTTATGTGCTAAAGTGGGGAAGGATGCTAGGGAACGTTGGATATGACGCATTTCATTTAGAAGGGAATATTTTGATTTAGTTAGTTAAACCTTCATTTACAGTGAAGAAGGGTAACATATTTTAACAAGTAAGCTTCAAAAAATGTATTTGAATTAACCTGCATGCTATTACCAGTAGAGTTGGTGTCTTCCTCTAGTATTTCTACTAATTTGTCATGTCAAATTTCTTCAGAATAATTATGTATTTCATGGTTGCTCTGTTTTATTATTTATTTCTGCATAACATATTTTCTTTCACGTGCATCTTATGTTATATTAAATTTACATGTGGATGTGTTTGTTGGTGTGCAAAAAACCATGTAACCGAAGTACCGAACCAATCCACTCAACTCAACCCGAGTTTTATGGATTGGTTCTGTTACAAAAAAAAAATATTAATCGGTTTATTATTGAACAAGGATCGGTTTGGTTTGCAGTTGTTTAAAATAAAAATCATGCAACCCAAACCAACTCATATATTCAATAATTCATTATTTACTTTCTTTTTTAGTTTATTATGTTATGTTATCTTAATCTACTTCACGGCAACTCATATCATAATAAATCACATCTAAGAAGATAAAATAAGTACAAGCTTGATAATTTAACTCTTAAAAATAAGTTTTTTTTGGCTATTAATCTTTATTATCATTCGCTGTCATGATAATGTGAATTATATAATATTTTTCTCAATTTTCAGAATAGTTAATGAACACATATGTTTAATATTTTTTTATTTAAATATATATATTTTCTAATAATACAAAAAAAAATGATTTTTAGGTTTAAACTTAAATCGATAAATCTATCCAAACCAATCCGACTTTTTTTTTGTTTGATTTGGTAAATCACATCGGTTTGGTTTTAGTTAAAATATAGCCACATCTCAAACTGATACATATTGGTTTGGTTTGACTTTGAGTTTCAATCCAAACCAAACCAAAAATGCATACCCTGTGTCTGTGATTACGAACGCAAAGTTGAGCCCTACTACGCCTTAAAATGGTCTATTTTTCGTAAATATTGTTTAACATATTCAACCTTTTTTTTTCCTTTTTTTAAAGGCGTTGTTTTGCATAGAATCGGTGAACGCTCTTGGTATCATGCAAGAGTTTCCTCTATTTGTTTTGTAGGGGCTTGGTATCTTTTTATGCAAGAGTTTCCTTTATTTGTTTTGCAGGGGCTATAAACGTTATTTGAGATGGGACATATTTGAAGAGCAGATTACCTTAAGAATGACTGTTTGAAATTTAATTGCACCGTTGGAGTTGTGGTTTCAACTATAGATTGCCAAAGACTGCATTCTATAGAGGTTCATGAATCTGATATTGGTGCTGATTTTGTTATGTTATAGGAGAATGAGAAATGTCAAGATATTACTTTTAACGTTTTGGGAAGAAAGTTGTCGAGAGAGAAACACAAACAGACAAGAGAGAGCTGTATAACTCAAGTTATTTTTTAAAGAGGAAATACTAAAGGGGGTTAAAATTGTTAGAAAATTCTATCATATGGGGCCACACATGTGAACATTAAATGTGTTGTGCTATCTTTTAGTTAAGCCTAAATTAAAGTGATCTAATTAAGATTTAAGTATTAAGGCTTAAGGGTATAATTGTCATGGAATTAATGTGTAGATACCAGAGTGCTATTTCTAATTTGTTGAGGGGCCGAATTAGAAATAGCCAACATATAATAATTTGATTATTATATATATTTAGGGTTATGGTCCCCAAATTACACGATACCTTTTTTGTTTCTATGTATCCCATCAACAGAGAATCAAGAACACTCTAGGATTCATAGAGGATCGTGATAATTTGGAAGATCACAACCCATTCACAAACCTCCAGCGATGGATTCAGGTACGCTTCCGCTTTCTAGATTTAATTATTTTCCCTTGAATTGATATGAGTTATGTTATATTGTTTAGGGTTTGATTAAGTATGTGTAGAAACATGTTTAGGTTAAACATTTGGATTAATTTTGTGCCTGAACATGTTGGTTTTGTTTTAATTGTGTTAATCGAAATTCCTAACAAGTGGTATCAGAGCCACCCATAATCGATTCTTGAGAATTAAGATTTGGATTTTCAGTTTAAAAAAAAAATGGTTGTAATCTTCTGGTAAAAAAAAAAAAAAAAAAAGGTGTTGGAACTTAATCTGGGTTTTGTTTTGAGGTGATGGGTTGTGAATCGATGTTTGTTTTCGTCTGTTGGGTTTTCACACCCAAACCGACCTATGCCCAGCCACCCACACCCATCGATTTCCTTCTCGGGTCAAGATCCATCGCTGGCCACACCAGGTCCAACATCTCCTCTTCTCGGTCAACGCGTAGTTTTCGGTGAGAACCCACGCGTTTTGCGACGACGATTGCTATCGTCGGGCTACCGCCACGATCTGGTTCAGATCGAACCAAGCTCGGTCGCCGTTCGTTTCGTAGATCGGTGCTTCGTTCGATCGCCGATCGATTGGTGCGCTGCTGCTTGGCCGCCGTTCGTCGCATTCTGGTGGCATTCTGGTGGCTAAGGCGGCGGCGGCAAGAAGAGCTTAGGGTTTTCAGTCAATTTTTGATCAGGCCCTTCTTCTGAAAATTTGAAATTCTTGAGAGACTGTTTTGCAATTTATTTGGGCCATTATGTGATTTTGATAACGTTTCGGGGTCAGTTTATAATTTCCAAAACTTAGAGGGCCTGTATGCAATTACAAAAGAGTTTTGGGGTAGATTTATAATTATTGAAAAGTTACGGGGACACCTTGTAATTTTCAAAAGTTTTGGGGACAAATTTTAATTATTGTAATTTACTGGGTCAGTTTATGATTTTAACACAATATAGGGGTCGATTTGTAATTACTGAAACTTAAGGGGCCTTTCTATAATTTTACAAAAAAGGGATATTTTTGTAATTTTGATAAAATGAAATAAATTTTTTATTTATTTTCATTTTATTATAAAGATCAACTTAAATTCAAATATTTGGTGATATACCTTTTATGGTTAAATAAAGTAATTCATCATTCTAAATGGGATAACTGAAACAAGATGTCACCAAAGTGACCTCTCTTGTGTAGATTATTCATGAGGGATGTTGGATGTTCGTGTGTGTGTAAATTCATAAGGGTATTAGTCGGCCCAAAGGAAGGTTAATACTTGGCTGAATTGTACACACATCTGTGGTGGTAAACATGTGACGATTATAAGGTTTTATAAATGAATAATAAGTCGATCCAAAGATAGATTTATTATTTAACATAAATTTCTGTTAATGTTTAATTACTACTAAAGGAGTACCACGTGTGTGTATATAAATTCATGCGGGTATTAGTCGGCCCAAAGGAAGGTTAATACTTGGCCGAATTGTATACACATCTGTGGTGGTAAACATGTGATGATTATAAGGTTTTACATGTGAATAATAAGTCGATCCAAAGATAGATTTATTATTTAACATAAATTATTGTCAATGTTTGATTACTACAACAAGAATACCACTTACAATTAATAGTATTGTCTAAAGACTTGATATTAATGTTGTATTAGGTATCTTAAGATGGGACCAACCATTATTTGATATATCTTTTATGGTTAAATAAAGTGATCTATCATTCTAAATGGGCTAATTGAAGCAAGATGTCGCCAAAGTGACATCTCTTGTGTAGATTATTCATGAGGGATGTTGGATGTTTGTGAGTATGTAAATTCATGCGAGTATTAGTCGGCTCAAAGGAAGGTTAATACTTGGCCGAATTGCACACACACCTGTGGTGATAAATATGTGACGATTATAAGGTTTGACATGTGAATAATGACTCGATCCAAAGATAGATTTATTATTTGACATTAATTATTGTCAATGTTTGATCACTACAACAAGAGTACCACTTACAATTAATATTACTGTCCAAAGACTTGATATTAATGTTGTGCTAGGTATCTTGAGATGGGACTTACCATTATCTGAATTTGTTGATCATTTTATTTGGTTATTCATGTGAGCATGTTTGTGTGTTTGTTTTGTTCTCTTTCAAGCTAATGTTTTACTATATCTGCTAATACCAACTATATACCCAAACCCATGCTTAATGGGATTAACTTTAAGGATTGGAAAGAGAACATAGAAATCGTTCTCGGCTGCATGGATCTAGACCTTGCACTTCGGGTTGAGCAACCCGCTTCTCTTAGGGATGCAAGTTCTCCTGATGACAGGAGGAACTTTGAGAAGTGGGATCGCTCAAATCGCATGAGTCTTATGATCATCAAGCGCGGCATTCCGGAGGCATTTAGGGGTGGGGTATCTGAAAAGATAACCAAAGCCAAGGAGTTCCTAACCGAAATTGAAAAGCGTTTTGTTAAAAACGATAAGGTAGAAACAAGCACGCATTTGCAAAGCTTGATTTCATGAAGTACAAAGGCAAAGGGAACATTAAGGAGTACATTATGGAAATGTCTCATATTGTTTCTAAGCTTAAGGCACTGAATCTCGAGCTGTCTGACGACCTGCTCGTGCATTTGGTATTAATATCTCTTCCTGCACAATACAACCAGTTTAAGGTCAGTTGCAAATGTCAAAAGGAGAAATGGACTCTTAATGAGCTCATTTCTTACTGTGTGCAAGAGGAAGAGAGACTGAAGCGAGACAGGACCAAAAGTGCTCATTTGGATAGCACCTATAAGGTTAAGGGCAAATAGAGGAAGAATAATGAAGCTGCTAAACACCTTATGAGCTTTGGACAAGCATAAAAGCCTAATCTAAAGCATTTTCACATTTGGGGATGTCCAGCTGAGACAAGGCCTTACAGGCCACATGAAAAGAAATTGGACTCCAAAATTGTGAGTAGCTACTTTATTGGCTACTCTGAGCGATCTAAGGGCTATAAGTTTTATGATCCCACACTTCGATCAATTTTTGAAACGGGAACTGCAACATTTTTGAGTATGTTGAGTTTGGGGGAGAAATAAGGTTAGAGACATTATCTTTGAGGAAGAATCGATTTCGATTCTACTATCGCTTTTGACAATGTGCAGGTTTCTATACATGTCATTGATCAAGAAGCAAATCTGGATCCTCAACCAGACAATGTTGAACAACCCTCATTCAAGATGAGGTAATTGTTCCTGAGGAACAAACTCAACAACTTCAAGAACCAGTGTCATTAAGGCGATCCACTAGAGAAAGGAGAAATGCTATTCCGGACGATTTTTTACGTATTTCTCCAGGAAAATGAGGAAGACATTGGAATGATGGAAAATGATCCAATCAACTTCTATCAAGCCATGCAGGGTTCCAACTCTCAAAAGTGGATTGATGCCATGAATGGGGAATATAAGTCTATGCAAGGCAATAAGGTTTGGGAACTTGTCCCATTACCAGAAGGTGCGAAACTCATTGGTTGTAAATGGATATTTAAAACCAAAAGGGATTCGAAAGGTAATGTGGAGAGGTATAAGGCTCGTCTTGTAGCTAAAGGCTTTACCCAAAAAGAAGGGATTGACTATAAAGAGACTTTCTCTCCAGTTTCAAGGAAAGACTCTTTTAGGACAATCATGGCACTTGTTGCACATTTTGATCTTGAGCTTCATCGGATGGATGTCAATACGGTGTTTCTCAATGGTGACATTGATGAAACAATTTATATGGTGCAACCAGAAAACTTTGAGTCGGGAGACCCAAAGAATATGGTTTGCAAATTGACAAAATCCATTTATGAACTCAAGCAAGCTTCCCGTCAGTGGTACCATAAGTTTCATCAAGTGATTATCTCGTTTGGTTTTGAGATAAACATTGTTGATAATTGTGTGTATCACAAATTCAGTGGGAGTAAGCACATATTCCTAGTTTTATATGTCGATGACATATTGCTTGCCACAAATGATATAGGCATATTGCATGAAACCAAGAGATTTCTATCAAAGAATTTTGAGATGAAAGATCTTGGTGACGCCTCTTTTGTATTAGGGATTCAGATACAACGAGATCGTTCTCGGGGTATTCTTGGATTATCACAAATGAGCTTTATCGATACAGTGCTCAAAAGGTTTGGCATGCATAACTGCAAACCAGGTGACACCCCCGTCGCTAAGGGAGACAAGTTCAGTCTCAACCAGTGCCCTGAAAGTAACCTTGAAGTTAAGGAAATGCAGAAGATTCCCTATGCATCAGCTGTAGGGAGTCTAATGTATGCTCAGGTGTGTACGCGTCCGGATATTGCGTACATTGTTGGTATGTTAGACAGATATTTAAGTAACCCTGGAATGGATCATTGGATAGCAGCCAATCAGGTTATAAGGTATTTGAAGAGAACAAAATATTACATGCTCACATATAGGAGATCGGATCAGTTTGAGATCATAAAGTATTCCGACTCTGATTATGCTGGATGCCAAGACAGTAGGAGATCCACATCAGGCTACAAATACTTGTTGGCTGGTGAAGCTATATCTTGGAGGAGTGCCAAATAGACACTCATAGCTTCTTCCACCATGGCAACAGAGTTTGTATCAAGCTATGAGGCATCCAACCATGGAATATGGCTGCGGAATTTCGTCACTGTGCTACGCATTCTGGAGGGTGTTGAAAGACCACTCAAACTATTTTGTGACAATAAGTCAGCAGTGCTATATTCTAATAACAACAGGAGCTCATCTAAGTCAAAGCATATTGACATTAAGTTCCTAGTTGTGAAGGAAAGAGTACAGAGTGGACATATATCCATAGAGCACATTGGGACAAACTCCATGATAGCGGATCCGCTTACAAAAGGATTACCACTCAAGGTCTTTCATGAGAACACTGCTCATATAGGTGTTATTTTGTGTGAGGATATCACATTATAGTGGGAGTTTGTATAATTTAGTATTGTATTGCTCTATATTTTTATTTTGGATATATATATATGCATTTATGTATTTGGATATTTTTCTGATCAGAAATAAAGTATTCGGTTAATTACAATCTGTTACATTGTGTTAAGTTTTGATCTCACTAAGGAATAAAGAAGGACCAGTTGGAATAGACATGTATAGATCACATTGCATGTAATTTCCATGCTACGCATCCATGATTGATTTATGTCAATTGGTTATGTTGGTATACGTGACCATTGATGGGTTTAATCATGCTAAATGTGACGAAAACCGCTTTGATCCTATGTCGGCATAATCAATAGACGAGATTGTTCGGATATACCCTAAAATTGTGATAGCAAAATTTTGGAGCTCATAAAGTCATACACATTTGTAAAGTTACATATGTGGCACAGTGGGAGATTGTTAGAAATATCTATCATATGGGGCCACACATGTGAACATTAAATGTGTTGTGCTATCTTTTGGTTAAGCCTAAATTAAAGTGATCTAATTAAGATTTAAGTATTAAGGCTTAAGGGTATAATTGTCATAGAATTAATGTGTAGATACCAGAGTGCTATTTCTAATTTGTTATTTCTAATTTGTTGAGGGGCCGAATTAGAAATAGCCAACATATAATAATTTGATTATTATATATATTTAGGGTTATGGTCCCCAAATTACACGATACCTTTTTTGTTTCTCTGTATCTCATCAACAGAGCATCAAGAACACAGTAGGGTTCATAGAGGATCGTGATAATTTGGAAGATCAGAACCCATTCACAAACCTCCAGCGATGGATTCAGGTACGCTTCCGCTTTCTAGATTTAATTATTTTCTCTTGAATTGATATGTGTTATGTTATATTGTTTAGGGTTTGATTAAGTATGTATAGAAACATGTTTAGGTTAACCATTCGGATTAATTTTGTGCCTGAACATGTTGGTTTTGTTTTAATTGTATTAATCGAAATTCCTAACAAAAATCACCATATTGGTAACTCGATCTTTCCTCTCATTATGTAGGGGTATTTTTGATAATTAAGTGACAAATGTTGACGATAAAAGATTTTTTTTTTTTATAGGGTAACTAGTTTTGAAATTATCATTACGTTAACGTCTAAAGCAAGCAATTTGCTCCGATTTTTATCTCTGGCAGCTGTCATTGTTTTCCGGCGATTGTCGAGTAAATCACCTCAAAATTCTGGCATATTCAAGACACCTTTCCTGCTTAGTTTTAGGTAATGTTCTAAATTCTTAAACAAATGGTAGAATAAGTGTTATTTTCATTTTTTTCTTCACTACTACAAATTAATTAGAGTTTGTAATTTTAGAGACAAATTATTGTACTTTTATTATATAAAGATAAGGAAATCTATTTTTATTTTTTTTTAATAAACAAAAATAGAAAAAATGTAAGAAGATTTACAAGCATGTTTTTTTCCATATCTGAAATCTGAACCATGTATAAGTATATAACATTGGCTGAATTAAATAATATGTGATCTGATGGACGCTCATCTGTTAAAAGGATGGACAAGAAGGAAGAAAATTCTTAAACTAGTTGTAAACAAGTCAAATACCAAAATCGAAATCCTCACTCTATACGTCTAAAAATCAAAATCTTTTCCTAAAAGGAAAAAAAATCTTCTCCTATTCTTTATCAATATCTTTGCTTCTCTTTGGGGGTGTATTGAATTAGGATTTTTGAGGAAATTTAAAGACTTGATAAATCTGGATGTATTCAATTTGAACATTTAAAGAATTTAAAATAGTCTATGTTAATCCGGTGGTATTCAATTCGGATTTCTATGGACTTTTTAAGAGTCTTTCTAAATCCAGGTGTATTGAACTGAGACATTAAAAATGTCTACAATAATCAAGGTATATTCAATTGGGACAAGATTTTAAAGGATTTTCTTAAGTTATGGATTTTGGTGGCCTTGATGGAGAGAAGTATGAATATCAAAAGCCATAATAAGTTTAGCCTTCTCCCCAAGGATTTTGGTGGACTTTAGCGTTCTAAACATACAAAAGTTTGCTGGAACCCTTTTATTTTGACGAATGACCAAAATTCATAAATTTAATTGGGCGGGTTTTTCTTTCTAGAAAATTATGAAAAATTATATTTAGATAAAATGTTATGTCTAATATTAATCTGTAAAATTTCGTGGCTTATAAATAAGTATAAAAATTGTTATAAATTTTGGAGTGAACAAAGGTCAATATTGATTTCTGCTAGACAGATTCGAGAGATAAGAAACAAATGAATGTTTTATTATACAAATGATCATGGATTAAATTGATAATTTTACTATAGTATATTCTATATGTCTAGATTATACATATAAAATTTTGAAAGATTTTATGTTGTGGACAGTTAATTAAAAATTGTGGATCAAATGGTGGTCAGTTGTGATAAGATTTAGTTTAGGGTTATGTTTTTTTTTTAAATATTTTATATAAAGCTTTGCTTGGTTATTCAAATAGTTGATTATTGTTTGTTTATATGATTAGTTAAATATACAAATATTTTATTATTGTTTGCTTGGTTATTCGATTAGTCAATTATTATTTGTTTATATTCTTTCATCATTTATATTATTTAATGTTCTTTTATAATCTAGTATGAATGAAAGATTTGTTTCTTTTTGGGTTCATTTATATGATTATAGAATGAGGAATTTGCTTCATTTTAATTCATATTTTTTAGTTCATATATCAGTTTATTTTACGTAGTTTAGTGACGATATATATTAGATAGTTGGTTACTTTTCTTGCATGCTTATTATAAATTGTATTTGAATGTCTCAATCAATCCATCTATAATAGAAGTCTGAGATAACAAATCCATGAAAGTCTGAAATATATATCTAAATAAATCCATACAAGTCTGAGACAAATATCTAAACAAATCAATAAAAGTCCATGTGGATTTATAAAAGTCCGTAGAAATCCATGAAAATCTATCATTTACAAAATGTCTTTACATGTCTTCAAGAATCTTGAATACATCCCCTTCATCTCTATAAATCCTATTTATTTGTTTAAGAACCCTATCACACTGGAACCGTAAACACACACATAATGGACCACCAGTCTCAGTTTCGACGACCAAGACCATCAACAGCTCTCACCACTTCACGGTCAAGGGTTACTCTGTCTCTCTAAGGGCATCAAGTACGTTGCCAGCGATACCTTCTCTGTTGTGGGATACAAGTTGGCCGTCTACTTCTATCCTAACGGCAAGAACCCCAAAGACAATTCCAAATATGTCTCTGTCTTCATCGCTCTTGCCAGCAAAGGCAACGACGTCGGGGCTCTCTTCGAGCTCACCTTCATGGATCAGAGAGGTAAAGGCAAACACAAAGTCTATTCTCACTTCGTTAAGCCTGCCAAAGGCGGTCCCTACACCCTCCCATATCGTCGCAACATGTGGTCAGTGTTCTTTCCATTTTTGTTCAATTCCTTCCTTTTCAATCTTTTGAATGTATTATACTATTAGTTTTGATTGAGGTATTGTTCTATTTTTTTTTTATGCTCAGGTGTTATTGTTCAATGAGGGTCCGTTTGGTATGTGGGACGGGACAGGACAACTTTCTCTTGTCCCACTTTTGGCGTACCATTAGTATGGGACGGGACGGGATAGGAGAAGGTGGGACAAAAACCACAAAATCTTGTCCCACTTTAGACCCTCGGCCAGGTTTGTCTCATGCATGTGACAAGCACCAAAAATACAATTTTACCCTCAAAACTTTCAAAAATTACAACTATAAAATTAAAAACCTAACAAATCTCTCATCCTCACTCACCCATTGCTTCTTTCTCCTCTCTCTCTCTCTCTATATATCTTTCTCACCACCAGGCGCCGGATCTGGTGGTGGTCTGATGCATCATTTATACGGCTTCAATTCGTTGAACCATCTTTAAGATCCAATACAAAGTACTTAGAGGTCTTCAATTTCAAGGTACTTTTCAAGCTTCAATTTCAGAGTTCTTCAAGTTCTCAGATCCAGTTTTTATTTATTTATTATTTTTAAGATTTTGTGTATATAAGTTGATTACATATTGTTGAAGAAGAGGTTTCATAAAAAACTAGATTTGTTTTCGAATCTGATGAAGATTTGGATGTGTTTGAATCTAATGAAGAAATTGGTTTGATGATTATTCAATGAAGTAAAAATTGTTGGTTGATTTTTTTTTTATTCAATGAAGTTCTCAGATCCAGTTTTTTTATTATTATTATTTTTAAAGTTTTGTGTATATAAGTTGATTTCATATTGTTGAGGTAGAGGTTTTAAAGATCTGGATTTGCTTTCGAATTTGATGAAAATTTGGATGTGTTTGAATCTAATGAAGAAATTGGTTTGATGAATGGATATTCAGTGAAGTAAAAAAAGTGGGTTGATTTTTTTTATATTAAGTTTTTTTATCACATAAATAAAATAATAAATCTAATCAAATAAAATAGATAAACTGGGAATTGTGAACATGACCATAAATCTAATCTAAAATGAAATATGATTCTATAAATTTGGCCAAAAATTTAATTTTTTTATTGATATGGACATCAATCTAACCTGTTAGATATTATTATTAGTATTAGTATTATTATTATTATTATTAGAAACAAAAATTAACAAATCTTTCAAAAAATTATTAATTAAAACTATTTTTCATATATTTTTAATCAATTTTTATATTTTTATTAATAAAAAAGTTACAATATATTTTAATTTAACAATTTTTATTTAATAAAATCAAATAAATACTGAATTGTCATATCTCATTCGACACTACTATGTGGTAACAAACATTATACATAATAAGAAGGGCACTTTGATCATTTGAATATCCTGTTCTGTTTTGTTCCACTCATACCAAACGTATAACGGTACAGTTCACAGTTCTGTCCAAGTCATTATAAACACAATACAGAACAACTATCCCGTCCCGTCCTGTCATGTCCGTCCCGTCTTGTCCTGTCTCATCCCGGTACCAAACGCACCCTGAGTGTGAGCGGACTGTGAGGGTTTTAAAATATTAATTCTAACTTAATCAGCCTAAAAACAGTCAATTTTGATATTAAAAAGAAAAAAATAAATCCTTAATTCAAAACTAATAGTTTTACCATCCAAAACTAAATTCATATGACACTTCACCATCTATAACCAAATTGTTATTGCACCGTCTCAAGTGGGTTCGACTTCATTGCACATCATTTAAAAAAAGCTTTTAAGCGCCAGCCTCAAGGCTGTGATTTGTAAAACAATGGTCCATTTTAAACTGGGAATACAGTATATATACTTCAAAATGAAACTCAAAGTCACCTATTTAATACAGAACTGTAGTCAATTATTTATGAACCTATGAAATATTAATTAGAACATAAGATTAAAACTTATGCATAACATTTTAAGAGGGTTCGAAAATTATATAGCACATTTTTTAGGGTGTATTTTAAGACTATCACCACTTTAATAATTTGAGTTTAAATGACATATATTCACCTATTATGGTGAACGGACAAAAATGCTAATAGATTTTTAATATTTCTTTTTTTCTTTTTTACTTTTCAGTTTTCCAAATTTTTTGTTGTTGTTGTTGTTAATCTTTTTTGTTGGGTCTCCAATGGAGGTCAAACAGACCTCTTCGTTCGACCTCTATTAGAGGTCGAAATCGACTTCCAATGGAGCTCGATGTCGTTTTACCTCCGTTGGAAGTCTAATTGACCTCCATAGAGGTCGAAATCGACTTTTAATGGAGATTGAAATGATGAAGAAAAAGATGAAAAAAAAAATCATTTTTACCAATAAGTCTCAAAAATTATAAAAGCACCCTTAAAGTCTTGTAAACTATCAAATAAGTCTCGAAAATACCCAATAAATCTCGGTTAGAGAATTATTTTGTAGTTTTAGAGACTTTTGGGATAATTTTTAGACTTATTAGGTATTTTTATAATTTCAGAGACTTATTGGACTTTTTCGTAATTTTTTAGACTTATAGGTCTTTGTCCAATAAATCTTGAAAATTATGAAAAAATCTAATAAATCCTAAATATTAAAAAAAATACCCAATAGTCTCGAAAACTGCAAAATTAGTCTCGAAAATACCCAATAAGTCTCATACTGAGACTTATTAGGTATTTTCGAGACTTATTTTATAGTTTTCGAGACTATTGGGTATTTTTTTTAATATTTAAGACTTATTGGACAAAATGAAATTTTTCAAAAAAAAATTCATCTTCTTCTTCATCGACCTTCGATTATTAAACCTCCAATGAAGGTCAAATGACTTCGACCTCCAATAGATTGGAGATCGAACAAACAGACCTCCGTTAGAGGTCCAATAGAGCTCAATTTTGACATCCAATAGAAATCCAATGAGAAGATGAAGAAAAAAACAAATTTTAAAAAAACATCGGAAAACTGAAAAGTAAAAAACAAATCTGTAAGGGTATTTTTATTCATTCACCATTACAGGTGTTATTTACAGTCAAATAATTAAAGTGGTGATAGTATTGCAAACCCACTTTAAAAGATTGACAAAGCCCTTTATTTCTCCCATTTTAAGAATCATTATTTAACAAGTTGATTATGCCTTGGCATTGCTTGTAGCTTAATTCATGTTAGCTTAATACAAGTTGATTTCTGGTTCTGAATTGTTTTCTAACCTTTATATTTGGCATTTGGGATCATAGTTGACTTGCATATAGTATGAGTAGTTATAACTTATAGTAATTTTTTTTATTCTCTTCAATTTTGTGACTGACTTAGACATATTTGTTGTTTATAGGTATCGTTCAATAGTGGAGTGGCAGCTTGGTTCTCGACACAATCGGCCACACCTTCGGTCAGAAGTACCACTACAAGGTTATTCAAGTGAGAAATGTTTTTTGTGTCATGAATTATATTAGTCTATTAGGTACACCTTTGAGTGACAACATGAATTAATTACAAAAAATTCCAAAGTTCATTAGTAAATTTAATCATCCTTTCTACCAACATTAGCTCGTTAATCGTTTGCCTATTTTTATGCCCTAACCAAAATTTCTCTTTTCCTGTTTTAGTTGCCTATGCAGTAGAAGTTGATGATTTGATATCTTGTGTTGTCTATCTGAAGGTCTTTTGAATCGTTTAGTTATAGATGCCAGACTTGTATCCACCGTATGGAGTATATATTTTAATGCTCAAGACTTCAATTAGCTTTATTGATCACTTGCAAGAGTTTCTTCGTGTTGTTCTTGTTGTTTGTACGCTGGTTATACCTCCTGTCATAGAGCTGAAAAGGAATTAATTTGGCATCTTCGAGGTTTTACAGGTACAATCACGTAATAATTTGCCCCTTGTGCTTTTTAGGTAGATAAGTTCAAATGAGCTATCTTTTTGATAAGACATTCAAACTAAGCTCTCTTAGGACAGCCTCAAAAAAGCTACAGTAGTCCACTTGAGCTTGTTGTTGCTTGTATAAACACTTCTAACTCTTGATGTGGTATTTTCTTCATTTTGATCTATTAGGATAACTTGTTCAAAGAAATCATGAATATTGTTGTCTTATATCCTGATCAATCAATGTAATAGAATTAAGTGTTTTGCTTGCAAGGTTTGACGTATGAATGATTTTGAAATATGCTTAGTAGAATCATTCACCTGGAAGCCGCTCCGGCATGTATGCACCGGTCATAGTCTTTGTCTTCGTCTTTCTTTCCTGGTGGAGTGGTCAGGCCCAGCCCTAGAGGGAGCTCAGTGAGGCAACCGCCTAGGGACCCCGATTGTAAAAGGCCCTAAATTATAGCTTAAAAAATATTGAATGTAAAATATAATTCATCTAGGATTTTAAACAAAACAAGTCTATTAATGGTTTTAAAAATGGTCCACCATTCACATATAATTTTTTTAAAAAAAGTCCACTAATACAAACCCAACCTATAAGTAAATTTAAATATGGCCCACCATATACGTAATTTTTTTTAAAGACTCACTAATGGAAACTCATTTATCATTCTTACAATAACAACATATATGGGAACAATGATGGTAGTGAATAGAATACCAGTAACACTCATGTTTGTCATAAATAATCACCTTTTATATCTCTAAAAAAACTCAATACTCTCTTGAAACGAAAATTCATAAGTCATTGTTTTAAAGACCTCAATTTATTATATTGATTTTTATAAATATTTACTAGAGAAAAAAAAACAAGTAAATATATATAGATTAACGAGGGCCTCACTTTCTATAATTCGTCTCGGGCCCCGAAAATCTCAGAGTCGGCCTTGGGAGAGGCTTTGCCACTGCAAGCTCATCAGGTCCGGCTTCAGACATTTCCTCCCAGGCCTGCTTTAGACCATCTTGTCATGCTCTCATAGTCGGACTTGCTTATCTTGTTATTGTTGTTGAAATTCAAACCACGTGAATGGAAATTTGGGTTTATATATTGAAACATAAAGAGGAAGAATTCTTATAAAGATTAAATATGTAATGCAATTATGTTTCTAGTGGAAATAAAAGAAAAAAAATCATTTTCATGATTCAAATGTTTTATTTTATTATATGGTTTTATTTTTATCTTTTATTATCTAAAAAAAATTAACAAAAATTAACATTTTAAAAAATAGAGTAAAAATTGCAAACATTTCTTACCATGGATGGCTGCTGTGGCAAATATAAAATTCTTTGTAACAGGTTTTTACCATGGGTAATTAGCCGTGGCAAAAACACTTTTTGCCACAGCTACATCAGTGGCAAAAAAAATTATCACGGTTGTATTTGCAACATCCAAAATCTAAATACAACCAAAATCTGCAGCAAATCCACGGTATACCATGGATTTTGCTGTGGATTTATCTGCAGTAAAAAGTCTTCTTTTTTTGTGTGTTTGTGGCAATATTTTAATCAAAGCAAATTTGTAAATATGAAACCCGCCTTCAAGTTATGTGATTCTTGGGGCAATAGAGTAGCAAGACTGTGAGATGCGGGTTGCCTAAGTATGTATCATGTTGGGGTGCAGTAAAATATGTATTTGAATCTCTTAGTTAAATAAGAACAATAAATATTTGAATCCCTGACTAGTTGTATTGATTTTATCAACTATATCAGACTGTTCAATGAAACAAAGATTTTAGTGAACAATGTAATTGCATATCCTGATTTAAGTTCTTTTTTCTTTAGATTCTTGATTAGTTAATGCGTCATAAATCACTTTCATTAAATTTACACTGAGCTATGGAACCTAGCCAGAATTTTAACCTTGCACGGTACTTTAGCTTTCCAAATCAAATTAGACTGTATAACAAGAATGTTCAGGTCATTTACTAGATACACTGATAGTGAAAATAGAAATTTATTGAGAAATTACCGGACTTCTCCGGCAATTTCAAAAAATGTGTTTGAAATAACTTGCATGCTACTTATCAATAGAGTTGGTGTCTTTAATATTTCTGCTAATTTGTTGTGTTCAATTTCTTCCGTATAAATATGTTTGTCATGGTTGCTCTTTTTCATTATTTATTTTTGAAAGTAAATTCAATGAATAAACAAAATTGAATTCGGATTACCGTTCACCATCGGAATCCAAATTTCAATGGAAGTGGATCGAAAACTCTGGTTGTACCACCAGTCGGAGGACAATCACAATGATTAGAAAGTCCCCTCTAATCATAATACATAAACCCATATACCGATGAGATGAGAGAAAATTCTTACATTAATTTTCTCCACATCTTCTTCCCTTCTTGACTTTGTATATTACACACATATAGTGTCTCTGTTTTTGCACACACTCTTGATCTCTATTGAACTTACACCGAAGCACACATTCTTGCCTTGTATTATAGAATATCCACACCAACCGATGCTATTTACGTTATCTTACACCGTTTGTGTAAATAACTTCTCATGCAGTTTCTTATTAAGATATATGGGTTCATGCTTAGGCTAGGTTTGCATGGGCTTAGACTTGGCCCTACTTGAGTGTCCAATCTATACCTAAACATACTAACATCTCCCACTCGTATAAGTGGGGCCCACATAGTTAAGTTGCCACAAGTTCATCATGGGTGCAACATTATTAATTAACATCTCTCATTTGTCCAGAATGGCGTAAGGTGTGATACATACAGAGGAGTCTTTGAGCCTTTAGACATAAATATTATCATCATAATGTTCATACTGGTAAATGCATCGTGTGACATAAGAGTTGTGAGCTTTTAAGAATACGTGGTCATACAAGACCTCACATCTGACTTAATCAGGTTTTAATGATAGTGGGGTCTATCACGATCGGTTCTAAAATGTTGGTATATTTATTGTGAACCTCATCTTGACCCAGTTAAGGTGACAAATTCATATATATATATATATCTAAGCTCCGTAAGAATATATCCCACATATTCTCTAATATATACGTGTCTCATCTTAGCCTGTTACCTCATCAACTGAAGTGACCGCATATGTAACAATGATGGTCTCAACCTGACAACATATTTATATCACATTATGTGCATAATTATGGTAACATAAATGATAGTTTTTTTTTTACTATTAAGCATGTCACAATCCTTTCAATCTATGATTATATTGGTATACATTCACCAATCTTGTGGCATAACTTCTATTAGATCTTGTACATATCACAATGTACACTACACAGTTAGTCGTACTTCCAATGTATGTCATAATCTTCTTGACAACATCTCAATGTTGTAATCTATGATTATATTGGTGTTCACTCACCGATCATACGGCGTAACTAAAGATAGACTTTGTACATATCACAATGTACATGAAACTTTACATGGTACTAACATGAGGAACTTGTCATCAATTTTTTGATCTTATGGAGTTTCAGGGTACATATTAAGGTTGAGAGTTTGTGATTTCACAATGGAAGTATCTATGAATTTATAATTGCTCATTCCGAATCAACTCTCACTCCTAATATATAAGCCACTTACCTCATATAAAATATCAATGTTTTACAAATTTGTAAAACATATAGTTTTACAAATTCTTCATTATTTCTATCTAAAACATATAGTCCACAGATAGATAATTTAAAAAATTATCTTCAACCTGTTTAGTGCACTTACCATGGCTATCTTTAATTATCATTAATCTGTAAGACATTATAACTTGATGAGATCAAAGATACCACTTTCTAGAGAATCGTTTTAAACCATACATTAATCAAGCAAGCACACTTATGCGCTCTTGGTCTTTTGAAACAAAAATTTATAGGTTATTGCATGTAAATCTCTTCATATATTTCTCTATCGAGAAGTCCAATCATTACAACCATTTAATGTAATTCCAGGTTCATATATGTGACAAGTGTTAGAATAAGGCGTATGGAAAAAAAACTTTACTTTTAGAGAATAAGTTTCTTCATTTGCGACTAATTACGCCTTATAGCTCTTAATAGTACTTTCCGTCCTACATATGATATGTGGAACCCATATGTTCACAATGGTCTAATGATCAGGCAGTAAGTGAATCAACTCCTAGACATGATCACTTTTCTAGACTCCATCTCCTCTTTCATTGCTTTCATTCATATATTTTCTTTATAGATAGAAGTGATAACTCAATTCTAAAATCATTGACTTTTTACTGCCAAGTGAAAAAATCATCAAATCTTCAATTTCAATCTCTGAAAGATGACATGGGATAATTTTATGATTATTTCAACCAGTTGGTAAATTATTACGCTAGCTGATTCAATAATTGTTTCACTCCTACCATGGATGAAAGGTCCATGCTGATTTCTACTCCCACTATGGTGTAGACTTCCACTCCCACTAGGGATGGAGGATCATGTTAAATTTTAATTTACCGCCACTCGCGTATTAACACGGATCATCCAATTCTTAAAATCAGATATCTATATCAAACTCGCTTCTATTAAGAAATTCATTCCCTAATAATGACATCTTGTGATTTTAATTCAATCACACTTCTATCTAATCGTACACCTTCGTTTATTTATCCTTTGGAATGCACAGAACATCCAACAAAGATACACTTTCTCTTTTTGCTTTCAGTTTCTCATTTCTATGATATGGATTATAAATATAACCTGCATATCCCTTGTAGATTAGTGCTACTTACCTGTCCAGAATTCTTAAGGTGTGGAAGTGTCTGATCTAGTGGAACATGACTAAGTAAGTATGCATCAATTAATTAACATATCTTCTGGTAAGTTACTAAAAAATTCACTTGTGTCATCACAGACTTAACCATTGCCAACAATATTTATTCATTCTTTCCGTTACACTATTTTGTTACAGAGTCCTAAGAATAAATAAATATATTTTTATACTTTTCTTGCTAAACAATTTCTTAAACCGTTCAGAAAGATATTTACATACTCGATTTATTCTTTAAACTTAAAAGTTTATCATCTAATATGATCATCAACCAAACCGAGACTATTAAATAAATTAATGAATGTAACTAGTTATGAAATTTCATGTATGGCATTTACACTCATTTAATCACAATTGTTATAATGAATTAATTGTAATGGAATTCATGATCTAGTTTCTTACTAAATGATTTTCTAGTTGTTTTTCTTACTGGATAATTTGCATGACCTTTAAGATAAGTGGGTCCAATTAGTCATTTCTGACTGATATACTCATTCTTTCTAGTCCAACGTGACTTAATCTAGTATATCAAAATATCAGTATCATCATCATTGCAATGATTGAAAAACAGACAAAATTATAACTGTCTCTACTGACGTATAATACTATAAAACCATTAAATAACTATCAAGTACCATATGAGTATAATTTGCTAAAATAATATTTATATAACCATCATGATTATTAACGATAACCCGAATTGATAAAGACAACTGCAGATACTAAAACCCAGTTAGATCTTAAGTGTATATTAGAATATGATGGAGTTCAAATTTAAGCTACCATGCAAACTCAGTTTGTAGGAACTTAACTCCAAGATTGTTCTAACACATATACATTTTGTATCTAACTTTAATCAATGTATGCTTTATTGGATGGTATATTTTCACTCATCTACGGTCCACAAAGGACAAGATTTAGAAATAAAATACCTAGCCATAAGTTTAAGCATAACTTAACAAATTCTGGTTTTACTCTTTTTGACTCGGTACATTTATGAGTGAAAAAGACTAAACTTGACGCAATTGTAATAAGTTATTTTAGTTTTGTCCTTCCTCAATTCGTCATCCCTCAACTTCTTGCATATTTCGACGTAAGATTAATTATGGTTAGGACTAGATTCTTTTCCCCTTTTGGAGATAGTTATTTCCACTAAAACGCTCAAAACTTAAAAGTTTTATACAAGTTGGAATCTTTCATATAAATTGATAATCTTCTACAAAAGAAATTACACGATCGATACGTGTTAGATTACTTTTATATATTTCAACTATTGAAAGAAATCATATCGTTTAGTCGGTGTATTACGTTTTATATCCTTATTGGAGGCTACCACTAATTTGGCACTTCTTATAAGTACTTAAAAAACTTGATAACGAACCTATTAAAATTTTAGCATTCAAAATACAACTAAAATCGTCCTTCAAGTCAAACTCCCAATGGTAAGCCACTTCATATAAATCCTACTGTACTTATCAAACACACATGTGAGGCTACTCTTTAAGTTACTCTGCACATATGGCAGAAAAACTGCTTTTGGGTCACCGGAAAACCGTCTTTGGGTTGTCAAAAAAAATAACCGAAAAAATTGGATTAGTAATAAAAAAATGACAAACGGGACCGAAAAGCAGTCTGATCGGCGATGATGTGGTATCGAAAACCGCTCCGGTTGCCAAATTCATCGTAAAAAACCACTTCGATATCAGAAACCGTTGATGGTTTTCTTAACCAACACATTATCACCACGTGTCATAATGGGATTAGGACATATGTCACAATGACACAACCCTACCACGTGTCACTCTTTCGTAGGTCCATGTGTCTACTGCTGAACCAATCAAGCCTCTTGCATGTGTCTACCACATGCACATGCAACGAGTGGACTGCACGCGCCACCTTCTTGACTTTTCCCTATCATTGGACCACCATCATCCAACTCTAAATTTGATTTTAATTTCATAAATGCCCTTAGTTGTGAAGCTTGGGTCTGGGTGAAGTGCGCTCACCGCCCATAGGCATCTGACACTTGTTCTTCACCCAAATTCAAAAACAAAACAAGTTTCTAGATTTTGATTTCGATTGAAAATTTCAAAATTTGTTTTCTCCCATTATACTAATCCAAATTATTCAAATAACATATCGTTAGAAAGTTCTCAGAAGGCTCTATCTAATGGTACCATGATCGTAGATTTTTTTTTTTAAAAAAAAAAGATGAGTTATAACCCTATTACTATCACGGTTTTTTAAAGTTTAATTTTTCTAAATTCTTAAAATTTTAAAGTCACCATGTGGCAAGCATTTCCAGAACACATTATTATTATTATTATTATTATTATATATTCCTGAAAAAAAAATGAAATTAAAACAATGCGTGGTGTTATGCCATTATTGAATTTGTGATGCAATCAAGCATTTAAAAAAAAAAACAAATCCTAAACATGGCATATTCTACCATAATACAATCTCAACTAGGCTCTGATACCAACGAAAGTAAATTCAACGAATAAACAAAATTTAATTCGGATTACCGTTCACCATCAGAATCCAAATTCCAACGAAAGCGGATCGAACACTTTGGATTCACTACAAGAAAAAAGTTATTTTGTAACTAACTTCATAGTCATTTAAGGTATATTTTTAGTTAGTAAATAGCTTTTGCAACTATTTTTTTTTATTGCAAAGTTAGTAGCGCTAGGCAAATTGCAGAAGGTTTTTGCAACCATCAATCATATAGTTACAAAAAGATTTACCTTTCGCAACTAAATATTTTGTTGTACATTTTGTTGTTTTAGTTGCTTAAGATCATAGAGAATCAAAACAAATAGTTACAAATAGTATTTTACAATAAAATATTTTGTTGTAGAAATATATATTTTGCAACCACATAAATTTAAATGTTTACATCTAAACGTAAGTAGTAGAAAAAAATTTATATTCACAACTAAATATTTTGTTGTAAAAATAACTTTCACAACTAATATTTTTATTATTGTATACTATATACATTCAAGACACATTTTCATATGGAAAAAACTTTATAAGAATTTTTAATATTTACTCAAAATCCTTACAGTTGTAGATCACAATTAACATATACAATATTTAGGTACAATCAAAAACAAGAAATACAATAAGATAGTGTCTTCTTATTTTAATAAGTTGAATCTACAATACTAGTTTGACAAGTTGAATTCTCTTGTTTTAGCATCTTCCAATTCTTCAGCAGTACTATTGAATCTCATCCTAAATTCCACCACTTGACAAAATAATCCAAATACTTAAACTTTAAGTCTTTCGATGTATATTTTTCCAATTAGCCAATATATCAAAGTTAGTAAAAGATAAATAAATTTCAATAAACAAAATAACCATCAATAATTGAAACATACCAATTTTTCAACATTCGAAACTTTCCATTCCTTGTTGATGGATCAGAGTCCTTACAAAGTCAAAATCTTTGAATGGATCTAATAATACTAATTAAACCCTGTAGTGCTATATATATATATATATATATAAAGGAATAAAATCATAAAAAAAAAAGATTACAAACATTAAAGAAATAAAATCAATCAATATAAAAAAGAAACATAAATCAAATGAAATATATTTGCTTGACTTACTTGCAATAGAGAGATTGATGGTCAACAATTTCTACATATTTACTGATTTTTTGTTTGAGTTTTACAAAGTAGAAAACATGTGAAAAGAAAAAGTGAAAAGAAAAAGTAAGTTTGTGGAGTTTATGTGTGCTATGAAAAGAAAAAGATAAGTAGGGATAGGGTTTTTATGAGCTCCACTTTTTATAAACTTACCCTAGTGAATAAACTTACTGATTTCATTTTTTTTTATATTATTTTTTTTATTCATTACTCTTATTTCTTTTTTACTCTTATTTCTTTTTCAACTTTCTTCTAACATTTTTTTCCCGTTTCCCTTTTTCTATTTTTTATTTTCTTTTCTTAGTCTTCCTTTTTTTTTACTATTTATTCCTTCCTTCATTTTTATTTATTTTTCATCTCACTTATTATTAATTTTTTGAAATATTCTTCTGTCTTATTTCACCTATGTAAAGAATAGTCACTAATAATTAAAAAAAATTAACTTATTATTTTTTTACAGATTTTTTATTTTTATTAATATAATTATTTTTAGGATTTTTTTTAAACAAGTATTTACAGAAAACTTTAACTTATTTAATAAAACATAAAATAGTCATAAAGATTTTCTTTCCTATTTATCAACTAAACGTATTAGAAACAACTAAAAAAAAATCATTTGTTTCAAAAAAAATTGTTGCTTGACTAAATTTTAGTTACAGATTCTTTATTTTTCATTTTTAAAAAAATGTTTTGGAGGGAAAGAATGGCTCCAAAATGATTTTTCTTCTTTGTCTGCTAAAAATATTAGCCATAGAAAAAATCATTACCCAACAAAAATTATAGTCGCGAAGAATACATGTTGATTGCAAGATGTGTGCCTTTGGTGGGAAATGATTGCGCCAAAATATTAATCGCTGATTTGCAACTAAATTAGATACAAAGTTGGCAAATGAGTTATTTAATGACTAAATATGTAGTCATAAATCCTAAAAATCTGGTAGCAAAAGAAATTGAATCCCTTACATGCATATTTACTACTATCATCTTAGTATGGTTGTCAAAAGCGATATTTTATAACTATTTATTCATTTGTCATAAAAAGTTAGTCACCAAATATCAATTTTCTTGTAGTGATTGTGTCACCGGTCGGTGGACGATCACGATGAACAGAATGTCCCCTCTGATCACAATGTATAAACCCACATGCTGATGATATGAGAAAAAAAATTCTTACATTAATTTTCTCCACATCTTCTTCCCTTCTTGACTCTCTATATATTGCACATACACCGTCTCTGTTTTTGCACACACTCATGCTCTCTGTTGCACTTACACTGAAGCACACTTTCATGCCTTGCATTATAGAATATCCACACCAACCGATGTTATTCACGTATCTTACACTCTTTGTGTAAACAACTTCTCATGCAGATTCTTATTTTGGTGCATGGGCTCATGCTTGAGCTAGGTTTGCATGAGATTTGCATGTGCTTGGACTTGGCTCTCCTTGGATGTCCAACACATACCCAAACATACCAACTATTTTTGTATAATATATTTTCTTTCACATAAACCTTAGGTTATATTAATTACTTTACATGGGATTGTTAGTTCTTTCCTTGACAAACAGTGGATGTGTTTGATGACGAACTTTTGAAATGGTCTATTTTTGAAAAAAATAATCAGTATATTCATTTTTTTCTTTTTCTAAAGGAGTTTTCTTTGCATATAATCAATGAACTTTGGTTCTTTTGCATGCAACAGTTTCATTTGTTTGTTTTGCAGGGGCTATAAGCGGTTTTTCAGACAGGCCATGTTTGAAAAGTCAGATTACCTTAAGGATGGCTACTTGAAATTTAATTGTACAGTTAGAGTTGTGGTTTCAACTATAGATTTTCCAAGAAAGCATTCAATATAAGTTCCTAAATCTGACATTAGTGCTAATTTTGTTATGTTATCGGAGAATGAGGAACACCCAAACATTACTTTTAATATTTTCGGAGAGAAATTTACCAAGGGAGAAACACAAATAGAGGAGAGAGACGAGAGAGATGTATAACTAAAGTTTTTTTTAGAGGAAAGAGGGTGAAAATCACCATATTGGTAAATCCATCCTTCCTTTCATTATGTAGGGGCATTTTTGTTAATTAAGTGACAAATGTTGACAATAAAAGATTTTTTTAAAAGATAACAAGTTTTAAAATTATCATTAATTTAAAGTCTATAGCAAACAAATTGCTCCTATTTTTATATCTGGCAGCAGTTATTATAACACTGATAGTGTTTTCGGGCAATTTTAGAGTAAACGACTTCAAAATTATTGTATATTAAGAATCCTTTCGGACTATCCTATTTAGTTAATGTATAACTGAATTTTAAATTCCTAAAAAAGTGATAGAAAAACTAATAATAAGTGTTATTTTTTTTATAACTATTACAAATTTAAGCGTTTGTAATATTACTTGTAATATCATCTTGACCAAATAATTTGTACACTATAATCTTATAAAAAAAATGAGAATTGGGTTCAAACTTTTATTATCACTATTGCTAAACAACCTAAAAATTTAGTCCAAATTTTAACTCAAATGATGTGATTTTTTATTAACCAAATCATCTAATATTGAATGTGGTGATGATAACTGACTTGCCATAATATAATATCACTCTTTTATTAAATAAAGATTAAGAAATCTACTTTAGTGTAAATTGCCAAAAATAACTGCGTACAATATGAAAATTTTGTTTTTGATCACATATGAAAGTTTAACAATTAATAACCACATTTTAAAAAAAAATCATTGAATATCCAAAATTATAAAAACAACTTAGCTTTTTTAATTTAAAAAAAAAACTTGAGATCTTCATAAAGAAAAAAAAGGTGAAATATTAATGACTTTGTGAAATGTTGCTACAACAAAAAAGTGAAATGTTGAAACAAAAAAGTGAAATCTTATAAAATACGTGAAATTTCATAAATAAACATAAAATGTTCATATTTTTTCAATCGTGAAATCCGAAGAAAAAATGTGAAATATTTGAGAAAATTATAAACTGTTGAAAAAAAAAACGTGAAATATTCAAAAAATAGTGAAATGTTGGAAAAAAAAGTGAAATGTGATAAATATTTTATTGTGAAATCTCATCAAAAATACATAGATGTTTAAAAAAAAAATCAAAGATAAAATTACTGAAACACCTCTCTGAAATCATATTTTAAACTTATTATAAGGTAAAATTATTGAAATATCCCTCCATGAGGGTGTTTCGATAATTCACCATTCATCATTTATGGTTTTTTCTTCTCATTTCATTGATGAACAACGTCGTTGAAAAGGGAAAGTCTTGACAACACTATCTCCTAGGCATGTGATGCCCATGACTTTGCCTGATTAGCAAAGCCCAAGCATTCACCTAGTTCTTGCAAGCCAAGCAATGCACAATTGGGGTCATGTGTGCTTGGCGGTGTACTCCTAGGCAGCTCCATTTAATGAGCGTTTGATGGGAGAAGGGTGAAAGAAAATGTTTGAAGAAGTTTTTTTATTTTGAAATATTACATTAATTTGAGTTTCGAAAGAAGAAGAACTCGAACCATAATCTTATAGTTTATGTGTGAGATATATATCATTTGAGCAACTTCATCTTATCGTTGTCCGAAGATGTTTAATATGACGGTATTAAGATAATTTTTAAAAAAACATATATGATTATAAACGGTTACTTATTTGAAAGTGGTTAAAAATGAAAGTACGAGGCTAATTTTGATTTTCTCGCACTATTTTCTAATGATTTTTTTTTAAAAAAAATCATGTGCGTCATGTGTATGTCACGTAAATGGTGATGTGATGGATGCACATCTGTTAAAAAGAGAGTACAACAAGAAGTAAGAAAATTCTGAAACCAACAGGGCAACAATGGGCCCACCATTCACCATTCACCAAAACCACTACCAGATCCCCGTCTATTTCTTCTCTTCCATGACTTCAAAATTTCAAACGTCAATTTAATTCTTCTTCCACTGGAACTGGAAACACACACATAGAGAGAGAATGTACCACCAGTCTCCGTCTCCGTCACCGACGACCACGCCTCTCTCCTCACCCACGTCGTCCCTCTCGCTTACGCAGACAATCAACGGCTCTCACCACTTCACGGTCAAGGGTTACTCTCTCTCCAAAGGCATCGGCGTCGGCAAACACATCGCCAGCGACACTTTCTCTGTCGCTGGATACCAGTGGGCCATCTACTTCTACCCTGACGGCAAGAACCCCGAAGACAATTCCACTTATGTCTCCGTCTTCATCGCCCTCGCCAGCGAAGGCACAGACGTTAGGGCTCTATTTGAGCTCACACTCCTCGATCAGAGTGGTAAAGGCAAACACAAAGTCCATTCTCACTTCGATCGCTCTCTCGAGAGCGGTCCTTACACACTCAAGTATCGCGGCAGCATGTGGTCAGTTTTCTTTCAATTTTTTTTTTTTTGTTGTTGTTGTATTCCTTCTTTTTAAACTTGGAATACACCATATATATACTTTAATTTCATTTGTCACATGTCAGTTGAATAAAACTCGAAAGTCATCTGTTGAATTTGGGGATTGTAGTCAATTATTGGACTATAAGATTCACATTTATGCATAAACTTTATATGAATCATTAATGGTAGCAAATTTTTAAGTATAAGACTCCCCCTTCCGTAATAAAAGTTATGTGATTATTTTTAGGCAATCAGTAGAGTAGCAATTAGCAGGACTGAGATGGGGTTTACCAAAGTATGTATCTTGTTGGGCTGCAGTAACAAAAGCATTTGAACCTGGTAGTTAAATAAGAATCCTTGACTGGTTGTATTGATTTTATCAACTGTATATGACTGTTCAATGAAACAAAGAACAGATAAATATGAACTATAATATAAAGATGTGTCTTTGAGTGTGTGCACATGAGTGGGTGGTGCCTGGTGGCCGAGGATGCATATGTGAGCGTCTATGTGAGGTCAATAAATGTTTGTATCTTTCCTCAATTGCATAGATGAATTGCAGAAACTTTCTTAGCTTTGATGCAAATATATGTGACGTAATTAGATGCAGCTCAACAAGATCATATTTCTAGGGAAAGCCTTCTTCTTGCATGACCGGTGTGGATGACGCAACAACTTCGTTTTTTACTAGCTTTGTACACAAAAGAAATATAGTGCGAGGATTTCTGTAAAATTCTATTTTAGAATTATTATTTTCTGGTAATGTTTAAGAAGTGGATTTGAGCTTGATAATGCCATGTGGAACCATAAAAAGTTACTTTTGAGCTTTTAGTTTTTACTAATTCTTCCTTGTGTGGGAGGGCTGTGAAGAAGATACAGCTTCTTTGGGAAGCATTTAGAAGTCAGTTTTTGGCATTTTGGGAAACGGCTATTAGAGGTGTACGGTTGAACCATGGAAAGAACTTATAGTTCTTGGAAGCTTTTCTTAGAGAAGCTAGGCCCACCATGTTTGGCCTTGTTTGGGATAGCTTTTCAGAGGCTTGGAAGCTCTTTTGAGACTCAAAAGCCACTTTTAGCGATGTTTGGATAAAATAGGAAAAGAGCTTCTTAACCTTGGAAGCTCTTTTACAAGAAGCATCAGTATAGGTGCTTCTCTTGGAAGGGCTTCCAAGAAGCCAAATGAGCAGTTAAATGAATTTTTTATATTGCCAATTTTACCCTTATTGGTATAAATAACAAACCAATAATTCCAATTGTATCCTGAAACCAATTCCAATTGAAAGGGCTCCTCACCATCTCTTTTTCATCTCTCTCGTCCAATCTCATCTCTCACTCATTCAACAAAATTAAACCCAGAAAACAACCATATACCTCTGAAACTCCATCATTCTTACAGACACTCGCCGCCACAAAACCCCACAAATCTAGCTTCCCTCGCCGCGGCGGTGATCGAGAAAGAAGAGCGATCGATTTGCATTGCGGCGACATGATTGATTCCGAGATGGTTTGAATCACGGTGGTGGGTTGATTCACGACTGGGTCTGAATCACGACGGCGAGGGAGATCGAGTCGAAATTGATGTGAATCACGGCAGCGGCGGATCGATTGCGTCTGAATCACGGCGGCGGATCGAATCTGAGAGTTGTGGTGGTTCGATTTTATGATGGGAGGATTTTCTGGGTTCGATTTTTGCTGTGGAAGGGGTTTCAATTGAATTAAAATTACAGACAAAAAAAAACATACATGAAGAGGAAAAGAAGAAAATCCAAGCGAGGGAAAAGGAAAAAAAATACAAATTCGTTTTTATGTGAATTTGTTTATAATTTTGTTTTGGATTGGTTATATATGGTATAAATGGGGATTTCGTGATTTGGAGTTGATGCCATTGGCAGGTTCAGGCCATGCCTGGCAATTTGTCTCTCTCGCTGATGTGTGGCCTCTCTGTTTTTGTCCAGTTGCCCTGTTTTCCTTTGATTGTTGGATGCTCTGTGCTTCTTCTGTTTTGATGCTTTTGTTTTGATTGTTTGGGGTTGTTGCTTTTAATCCCCGTTTGTGTTTGGGCTGTTTGCTTTGTTTGAGTGGTGTACTGGTGTAATTGTTGTCTTGTCTAAACAAAATGGTGGATTTTTTTCTGGAAATTTTTATGGTTTATATTGAATTTTTGTAATTGTTTTGGTTAACGGTTGATAAATTAACCAATCTTATCTCCATTAGATCTATGAATTTATTTTATTTTATTTTATTTTTGAAAAGAATTTTTTTATCTTGTTAAGGGAAATATAATAGAAATTTTTTCAATTATTTAATATAATAAACTTTTATTAAAAAAAATACATATATGTTATTTATTCAAATTAAAATACAAAATGTCAAAATATTCCAACCAAACAAATTATAAAGGGTAAAAATGTCAAATTATAGTTATAAGAGCTTTTGAAATGTTTAAACCAAACGATCTTAAAAGCTCTTTTGGATACAAAAGCTATTTTGAAATTTACAATCCAAACGGAAATTGAGAAGCTAAGGCTTTCACTTCTCTTCTTCTACTGATATAAGCTAAAAGTAAAAGTTATCTCAAACGAGTCCTTTCTCTTGGAAGCTTTTCCAAGAACAAGGGAAACCATCTTCCATCTTTAATGAAACTTTTAATTTACATTTTTATTCTTTTATTAATGCATAACAACACAAAAAATCCATTTATATCGCTTTAATTGCAAAAGACAAGCCCTTTTGAAATACACTTCCTAACGATAGCTAAAAAAATTGAACTTTTACTTTTATTCTATTTTCAAAAGCCAAAAGCAAAGACTATCCCAAACAAGCCCATATTATTTGGTGGCATCTGTACTCGAGAATTTTCTTGTATGAGAAACCTTTTGTTTTTTTTGGTAAGCAGACAGTGTCAGATTATGATAATTGATTGTGGAGAACACGTCACTATGTCGGTCGTGATGCGATTTGTTAGCCTACAAAGTCAAACAACGCTTCTCTGCATTAGTGATCATAAGCACCAAATACATAATCGATTGATGATAAATTACAATAAACCATTGTTCTATGAATTGGACTTCCTAGGCGGAGTCAAGGCCAGTCAATTTTTAATTTTTTTTTTTCCTAAACGGCATCATTTTGACTTATTCAGCTTCACCACCTAGGTGGTCTAGGCACTAGGCACCAGTCTGCCATACGAATGGCACCTAGCACCTACTAGAACACTGCCATAAACATTTTCCGTGTGAGAGGATCTGAGTAAGATAACTAGTATTTAGTGGCTTTTGTACTTAAGAGAATAGGAAAATGATAAAGTCGCTTGTGAGGGTTGATTGTGAGCATGACACGTTACAACTATAGAAGAGGCAACTGGTACATTCAGGTCCCAGCGAGTGTACCAAGCAGTCTACTTCAAATATTTTCTTCCAAAAGGAAACTTTGAATTAAAGGAAAGAGGATATAAATGAAATGAAAAAAATAAGCAAAAACGGAAACAAAATAGACAAAAACTAATAGGATTGCAGCCTAAATAAGAGTTGGAACAAAAGTATTAGATGGATCTCCTAAAAAACCTGAATGGAATCCCTTATGCACAAAGTTACAGCTTCCCAATTGTTAAGAATGAAAAATAAAGGGATATCTTTGAATTTCTGAAGCTACCGAAGTCCAAAGAGAAGCTCAAAACATATTTTGTGCCACAGTCTGAATTTCCTCCCCTCTAAAGTCCTCAATTATTCTCTTACATCTTTCTTTTCAAAATTCAAATCACCCATAGAGTAGCCATTACAACGTAGCCCAAAAACACTTTGGCTACCACCAAGAATCTTTCAGTTTTTTTTAGGAACTTCCCACACAAGAGGTCCAGACCAGCTTAGATTAAACTTAATAACAGATTATTTTATCAACGCCAAGTGATAGGACATTGAAAAAATAGATGATTTGAGTTCTCTGAAGCTCCTTTATCCAAAATACTTCTACGGGGAGAGATGGCCAAACCTGGCCTTTTCCTTTGCACCAAGTCACTATGTTAAATTTGCACTGAACTATGGAACCATGCCATAATTTTGACCTTGGTACTTTAGCTTTCATCAAATTAGAGGTTCTAAAAAGAGGAATGTTCGGGTCATCTACTAGATAGTGAAAGTAGGATTTTAAAGAGAAATTTCCCAACATCTCCGGCACCTAAAACCTCCTCTCTTCCATGTTTTCCTGAAGTCTGACACCCTTAAAATATTCAGTATTCTACACACTGCACTGCCCCTTGTTTTTCAGATTTCTTATAAATTGAAATTCCATCCTTAAGACATCTATTGCCCTCAGATTCACAATGGTCTGATTTTGGTCATTAGCCAACTGCCAACCTATACACCGAGGATAAAGGTCAGAAAAAGTCACCTTAAAATCCAGTATCTTCCCAAAAATGAACTTTTCTATCATTGCCTACCACCACCCTCACATTTGGGACTTGTTGCTTTGAGAAATAAGGGTACTAGGACATCTACAAAAACCTCTAACCACTTCACTTGCATCCCTATTGTTTGTGTTTATTCCATATTTGCTTCTAATAGTTATGTTTATTTATGTACTAAAGTGGGGAAGGATGTTAGGAACCATTAGATGACTCAGTTCATTTAGAAGGGCATATTTTGATTTAGTTAAAATGACATTTTACTGTGACGAATGATAACATATTGTAATAAGTAAGCTTCAAATAATGTGTTTGAAATTGACTTGCATGCTACTAGTCAAAGTAGTTGGTGTCTTCCCAATTTATGCTAATTTGTGTCCAATTTCTTTCGAATAAATATGACGAAGCAAAGGCGATAGGTTCTTGAATCCACAAGAAGAATTTTCTCCAAATGAACGCCCTAGGATTTGAGATTCCTAAATTGACTACACAACACAAAAATCTCAAAATTTACCCAAAAAGGCAAATTTGGGTTATTACCAAAAACTGAAAGAGAAATCCTAATCATACTCAAAGAAACAAACCTTGCTGAAAATGGAAATTCCTACTAAAAGATATTAGGATCCAAAAATACTGCCTAAAAAAGGAAAAACATGGAAAACAGAAGGAAAAACAGCCGTTTTCCTCCGTTTTTCGGGAAAACTGTGATGCATTACGGGGTAAATTCCCAGTAGTTTCTGCAGGGCTTGTCAATACGGTTCCCATGATATATTATGGGTCTAAAACGGATGTCATTTGCCACTCCAAAGAGGCTCCCAAAGTGTCCTACATCAAAATATGTATGCCATTGTTGCACTTTTTCATTATTTATTTCTGCATAGCATATTTTCTTTCACCTGTACCTTAGGTTATTTTACCTTTACATGGGCTGTTTGTTCTTTTCTTGACAAAATAGAAGGTATCTGCAAAATTATTATTTTCCATATTTTGACCTGGTAGTAGATGTGTGATGATGAACTTAAAGTTGAGCCCCTCTACTGCTTGAAACGGTCTAAATTTTTGTAAATCCTGTTTAGCATATTCAACCTTTTTTTTTTCTTTTTCTGAAGGAGTTGTTTCACTTGGAATCAGTGAACCTTGGTATCTTTTTATGCAATGGTTTCCTCTTTTTAAAGGCGGAATACTCTATTTGTTTTGCAGGGGTTACAAACGTTTCTTCAGACGGGCAATGCTTGAAACATCAGATTTCCTTAAGGATGACTGCTTGAAAATTAATTGCACTGTTGGGGTTGTGGTTTCAGCTATAGATTGCCCAAGACTGCATTCCATACAGGTTCCTGAATCGGACATTGGTGCTCATTTTGGTATGTTATTGGAGAATGAGGAATGCTCAGATATTACTTTTAATGTTTCTGGGGAAAAGTTCTTTGCTCACAAGTTGGTTTTGGCTGCTCGGTCTCCTGTATTTGAAAATGAATTTTCGGATGCAATGGATGAAAATAATCATGAAATAGTAGTTACAGATATGGAACCTAAGGTTTTTAAGGTAGCAACTGATATTCCTTTGCTTTAAAGTCTATGTTCTGAATTATGCTGCATTTTATGGCAGTGAGTATAGATATGTCTGTTGTCCTTGATTTCCTTAATAATTTTTTGGTTGTGTATTGGGCAGGCTTTATTACACTTCATATACAGAGATTCTCTTATTGAAGATGGGGAGTCCTCAGCATCAAGTTCATCTTGTATGCCATTCGTATCTCATACATTAGAAGCAAAACTGTTAGCTGCAGCAGAAAAATATGCCTTGCCTAGACTAAGACTGATGTGTGAGTCTGTGCTCTGCAAGCTTATAACAGTGAATTCAGTTGCCCATATTCTGGCCCTGGCTGATCAACATTGTGCTATGGATCTAAAATCTGTTTGTTTAAAATTTGCTGCTGAAAACCTTGTAGGTATGTCATCTCCATTTTGACTCTTTTTCTTCTGCGGTTCTTCTATTTCATTATGTAACGGGATGTTTGCAAATTATGATGATATAATTGTTTGCCATGGGATGTTGCTCATTTCACATCAATGGTTTTAGTTCTATTTCTTGGAAAATTTCGCAGAATTACCTCTGGCACCATTTTTTTGTAGGTTCGAACAATATGATAATAGAGGTTCTTAAATTAATAATGTACATCACATGAGTCCCTAAATTTTGATAAATTATCGCAACAGCTCCTGTAACTGTGAAAACTTAATAAAAATTTGACATTTAGTATTGATAGAATTGTTAGAAGTAGCATCTTATCCTCTGACATATCGTTTGACTATAAGAACTACATTTATACCTGCTGTTGTTTATGGAATTTTACTTGAATAAAGTCTCACTTATTGAAAGTCTATATTACCCATAACCCCTGCATTCTTTTGAAAATTTTACTCTTTTAAGTATTAAAATAATTACTAAAAGGCCTCAAAAAGTAATATGACTGCCATGCAATGCTAACAAACAACTTTTATACGTGCTTGGCCATCGTTATTGACTCCCCCCTTTATGCATTTTTAATTGTCAGCTAATTTTCACATTCATCCACTTATTGTCAGCTAATTTGTCATTTATCAGCCTTTCTTAATATTTCATCCAAACCTGCAAAAGGGTAATATTTTGCAAAACTGAGGATTTTTTTTGGAAATATTCCTTATTCTTCCTTTTCCTTTAAATCTTCCCCTCTCAATAGACAGTATGGTGCATGCATCGGAGATTTGAAGTTCCTTTGGGGTATCTTTAAATTAGTTTCAAGCCTCGAGTAAATTTCACACTTTAAATCTAGATGTACAAATTTTGTGTAATAAACTGTGTAAACTAATTTAAGAAAGATAAATTTAATTTATTTGTGCTGTTCGATTCCTTGTTTTTTCTTTGCCTTTGCCTGTTGGCGTTCTTGTATGTGTGTTATGTTGTATGTTACTATGTTTGTCTCCTCAACAAATTGTTAGAAGGTCAAACAAAATTGTCAGTAGATTAATTCTCCCACCGGTAGAATTTAGATGTCTTTGACTAGTAGGTAGCTTGTCAATTATCATTGTTCTTATTTTGATTGAATGGTTATTGCATATCCGTTCAGGAGTTCAGAAATTTTCAAAAGGAGCCTATCTAGCTCAAATGCAAATTCTTAAGCTAACAAATTTCTCACGTCTTCTCACTAACATTTTCCCCTTCCACCCCCATCCTCAACTCAAAACCCAGAGAAAACTATAAAGAAAATCACTTTTAAGTTACTGATTAAGATTGCCTTGACTACATCAAATATTTCTTAAACATTGCTGTCCTTTATTTTCATCGAGTGTTTATTCTTCAGGATGTCTTGAAAATGAAAAACTGGAATGTAGAATGGAGCCTTAAGTTCTTTATAATTTCAATAAGAAGTTTATTCTTGTTTTTCAAACTTATCATGTCTACATCCTCCAATTGCCCCCCTCTGATGCAGCTGTTATGCGCTCGGATGATTTCCAGTATCTCAAAGAAAACTGCCCTTTGTTGCAGTCTGAACTACTAAAGACAGTGGCGGGATGTGAAGAGGAAATCAGTGGATGGGGAAAAAGTCGGAGTGTGTGGGCACAGTTTTCCGATGGTGATGATACAAACGATAGAAGTGTGAGGCAACAAACCTGGGAAAATGGCGGGGAAAGAAGTCAAAACTTGTGGATAGAGCTCGATGTAGTCGATGCAGATGGTAGTCCTGGAGAAGAAGGCTGATAATTCTTTGAACAAAGTGGTTAGTTGGGTTACTATGCTGTCACTTATGGGAAAGAAAAATGTAGATTGCCTCCTTTGTGCATCCCCCATTTAAATGATCTATGTTGTATGTTGAAACAATAACAGATGCTTTGGTGGCAATAAACTGATCTAATGTTGTAGCAAATAGATTCTCTTAAGGAAATTATAATTCTTTGCATCCATCATATTATTGATTATACCTATTTCTTTTGCAAGATTACTTTGTTCAGTATGAGTACGTATTAAGAAGTGTATAAATTGCAGGCTGACGAAATTTGTCTCAAGATTTTATGACGAAATTCCACCTGGTACGAAATTATCGGTACAAAGCAACTAAATAATAAAATCAATAACTGAAACTCAGGTAGTCCTAGATAAGACTAGGCTCATCAAAGCATTCATGCAGGACTCGGTCACCATGCAGGACTCGGTCAATGGTTATCATGTGTGCAAACATGCAACTATGCAAGGTTCCGTTGAGATCTTGAGTTGACGTGCATCCTGTCACGGCAAGATCCAGCTGCATTCACGGATGGTAGGTAAGTTAGGTCCTTTGGATTTAAGGATGGTAGGTAAGTTAGGTTTCCTTAGAAATAGGCAATTAAATTTGCCTAAATAAGCTAAAACAACAGAACAAGTAGATGAAACCAGGTGGAATTTGTACCGATAATTTTGAGATTCCACCATGGTTTCAGAAGATGATTATCAACACCCCGTACATGGCATCAGGCCACATGATGCCAGTGGTGGACATTGCTAGGTTATTTGCTGCAAACGGCATAAGAGTCACTATAGTAGTCACAGCTTTCAATGCTCTACGATTCAAACATGTTATCGATAGAGATATTGAATCTGGTCGGATGATTGCTAGCGAAATTCTCCATTTCCCTTATGCAGGATCCGGCCTCCCTGAAGGATGCGAGAATTTGTCATCAACTCCAACCCCTGAAATGAGCATAAAGCTTTTTCACGCCATTGATCTGCTCCAACCGCATTGTGTAAAGCTCTTCCGCGACCACTATCATAATTGCATTGTGTCTGATTATCTGTTCCCGTGGACTGTCAAATTAGCAATAGAACTAGTCGGCATACCAACGCTTGCATTCAGCAGCAGTGGGTTCTTCAATCTCTGTCTCGCATAACATTGAATTTTACAAGCCTCATGAGAAGATTGAATCCGAGACACAGACATTTATCATTCCAGGCCTGCCGGACCGAGTGAAACTCACGAGATCACAACTGCCGGATATTGTCAAAACCAAGACTGCGTTCTCTGCTATGTTTGAACAGCTCAAGGAAGCTGAGAGGAACAGCTTTGGTGTGTTGATGAACAGCTTTTACGAGTTGGAACCCGCTTACCTAGATCACCATAGACAACATACAGGAATCAAGACGTGGAATTTAGGCCCGGTAGCCCTATTCAACGGAGGAGACACGGCCAGCGTATCCAAACACAGTTGCTTGAGTTGGCTTGATTCCAGGAAGCCAAATCAGTTCTCTACATCTGTTTCGGAAGCCTAGCAAGATTCAGCAAAGCTCAACTTACAGAGATTGCAAGTGCACTTGAAGCATCAGGCCACCCATTTATTTGGGTTGTTGGAAAAATTCTAGACAACGAGGATGAAAACGACGACAACCAGCAACAAGAATCACGGTGGTCACAGGACGAAGAATTCGAGGAGAGAATCACCAAAAATGAGAGAGGACTGATGATAAGGGGATGGGCACCACAAGTGTTGTGACTAGAACATCCCTCCATTGACGGGTTCTTGACACACTGCGGCTGGAACTCGATTCTCGAAGGAGTGCTGGTGTGGCCATGGTCACTTGGCCGATTTTCGCTGAGCAATTTTACAATGAGAAGTTGATAACTCAAGTGCTGAAAATAGGAGTCTCTGTAGGGAATGAAACATGGAAAATATGGGCAACACAAGACTCGCCTCTTGTAGAGAGAAACAAGATCAAGAATGCAGTGTGTGCAGTGATGGGTAGTAGTAGTGAAGAAGATAGTTGTGGTAGAAGTAGTAGTATCAGAAGAAGAGTGAATCATCTCAGCAAATTGGCAAAGAAGGCTGTGGAAATAGGTGGGTCATCTTCCATTGACCTCACTGCTCTAATAAAGGATATCAGATTGTACAAACAGACTTGTCAAGTTGTAAATGCATGACAGGAATTAGGGAGATCATAGTGTTTGCACATGTACAGTTTAGTTTTTTTTTTTCCTTTGAAATCCGACACCAAACGTAGTTAGGACTTAGGATCTGCCGGGTAGACCTCTATATCTACTTTGATATTTGGAAGGTATTTAGGATCTTCCCACATTTCACGGTTTTATTGGCATGGGACAATATATATACATGCTAGAGTTTAAAACCTCATCTGCACATACTATAGTTGAAACCTTAATCAACTAAAAGTTTCAAGATAGGATATCAGATTGTACTGAAAGATTATTTATTAGGGTATTTACCCTTGTGGCCTTCGACTTATATCATCACTATCAAAATAGTCACTAAATGAGAAATTAGTTTTAAAATGGTTATTTTTGACAAACACTATTACATTAATGGTCATTCCATCTATTTTTATCAAATTCCATCCAATGAGTAGTATTTTGGTAAATAAGGAGATGGTGTTAATTTATTTAAATGTTTTTTTAGAAATAATTTTTTCTTTTGTTTTTTTAAAACGGATAATTATATTTAGTGTGTGTATCTACGTATAACATATCTCAAATATATATGTATATATATATAGAGAGGGTTCCAAAAATTAATGGCATATTTTAGGGGGGCTTTTGGGAAATATCACAACATTAATAAATCATGTTTAAAATATACCATTTAAAGTGTAGAGACAAAAATACCCATGCCATCACTGTCGTTGTGAAGAAAGAGAGAGAAAGTAAAGAGACAAAAAGTGAAATCGAGCTTTTACTTGCATTCGAGGTTTTGTATTTGTTGAAAGTTATTGAGGAAGATGAAATCGAGCTTTTATTTGCATTCGAGTGTTTATTTTTCGAGATTTTGACATGTAATCGAGCTTTTATACAGAAACTTCGAGCTTTTGTATAAAATCTCAGAGTTTTTATAAAAGCTCGGATCGCTTTTATAAAAGCTCGAAGCTTTATATAAAAGGTCGATCCGAGTATACAAAAGCTCATATCGAGATTTTATGCTTTTATCTTAAGGTTCCGAGCTTTTGTAATTACATTTCAGATTCTTTTATCTTAAAGCTCCAAGCTCGACCCCCGAATGCGTCTACGTAGTCCCACCAAACTAATTATCCAATGAAGATGCATTGATAATGTTATGATGTTTGACCTCTATTGGAGGTCTGTTAAACAGACCTCTATGAAGAAGATGAAAGAATAAAATCTTCAAAAATTTAAAAGTAAGAGCTGATTGAAGTACAAAAACAATTTTTAAGGGCATTTTGGACCGTTCATCATAATAGGTGTCTTTTAAACATAAGTTATTAAACTGATGACATCATCACAACATAAGAAAAAATGGTGACAAGCATCACCATTTCCACTATATATATATATATATATATATATACGAATCAAGCTAAATCAATTTAGATTTGTGACTTAAAATTTTGACTTCAACATCGCAACCCTCCATGTGCTCTTAATCTAAAGGTTGAGATTGAATGTATTTATAACAGTTGGATTAAGAGCACATGGAAAATTGAGATGTTGAAGTTAAAATTTTAAGTCAAAAATTTGAGTTGATTTAGCTTAACGATATATATGCTCAAGTCAGTAGCACTGATATAACTTTATCAGTGCAAGAGATGTTGACTATTAGATTACATACTTTGACTCAAAGTGTATGCACTTGTTAAAGCTTCTACATAATCAATGGTCCACATGCAACGCACTGACGTAAGTTATATTAGTGTGCACCGACCAGAACGAGACAGTATATATATATATATATATATTTATATGTGTGTGTATGTGTGTGTGTGTGTGTTTGAGATATGCTATATATATATACACACTAACTATAATTATTTGTTTCAAATATCAAAATTAAAAATGATTTCTAAAAAAATATCTAACATAAATTAATGTCATCCACTTATTTACCAAAATACTACTCATTGGATGAAAATTGATGGAATTGGATGGAATGACCATTTTGAAACCGATTTCCCATCTGATTATCATTTTGATAGTGGTGACATAAGTTGATGGCCACCGGGTAATTATCCATTATTTAAACCTTAAAATTTATTTTTGAATATATATATATATATATATATATATATATATATATTAAAATTTAACTTTAATTTGGGTTATTTTTATTGGAGAAGGAGGACTCGAATCCAAGACCTCGTGACATATGTGTGTGTTAGGGTTTATGCCCTAAAACTTGTAATTTATAAATGTGAAAGAAACATTAATAAAAGAAGTAGTTTATTCATTCTATAAATCTGTCTCATACATTTATATCATGTATACTTAACATCCAAGATTGCCGGTTGTAATCTCAAACTGAGTATATGAGTGTCATATACAGAGGTATTCAGTTTGAGATGAACAATCTAAAGAGTCCGTAGATAGTAAATAGAGTTGGATACTTTATTTCTGATTAGTCTACAGTTGCGGTCAATTCTGTATTGTACGGTGGTCTCACTACAAAAAAGTTGCCATTACTGACAAAATATTTCTGACTGCACCAATTGCTGTCGGAAATACAACCTTTTCCGATGGCATTTTTAACCCCGTCAGAAAAGTTGAAAAAAATCTTACATGATTTCCCACGGGCAATAGCCGTTGCAAATAGAAGACCATGCCGTCAGTTTTGTCCATGAAATTGGTAAATGTGACAAGATTATTTCCGAGGGGAAAGTTGCCGTCGGAAATGATCTAAAATATTACCGGGAAAATAAGATATATTTGGCATGCAGAGTTAGCACTCATAACAATTTGATTTAGCAATTCTGAGGGTATTTGCCATCGGAAATTCCCTAAGTGCGATCAAAATTGTTAGAAATATGAGTAGAATATTTTCGACCATAACAATGATCGTCGGAAATGACCTATAAAATTACCGGGAAAATAAAATATGTTTGGCGGGTAGAGTTGGCGCTGACATTGATTTGGTGATGGCTTTTTACCCTCAGAAATGTCCTAAGTTTTGTCAGAATTGGCCAAAAATGTTGAGAAAATAATGAGTTCTTACAATTTTAATTAAATATTGGAAAAAATAAAATAATATACAATTAAATTTTGTAATTCAAAGGCCAAAACACAAAACTCACCGTTTCTTTCCCTTTCCTTAAAAAAAAAAATAGTCACCATTCCTTTCAAATGTCAATCTCTTAAACTCCAAAATTTCTTTCTTTCATTTCAGACATCAACCCTATTTTCTCTCATCTTGAAGATTAGCCTCTTTCGAAACAATCTAAGGTTTCATTGCAACATTTGCCTCTTGTTCTTGTGTCTGGTAAGTTACTTGTCAATTATTTATTTATTTTTAAATGTAAGCTCTTTCTCAATAATTTGTCAATGATTTCGTTGTAATCATTGAGTTATCGAAGTTAAATGATTTTGGGATAGACTAATAGAGAAATGGTGTTTGGGAGGGAAGTTTAAAAGTGAGTATTAGAGAAAAATTTGGGGGATTATAAGAAATAGAGGAGGAGAGAGAGGCGAGGTCTATCAAAAATGTGATGTCTATCAAAAGCAATGAACATCAAGAAACAAAACCCATATACCCATATTATTAATTAATATTTGGTGGGAATTGTATTTAGGCTTTAGTGGTGGAGGAACCTGTGTAATTTGTTTGCTTAGAAATTGTTTGATTCCCTGTGATGTGGTCCCTATGATTGAGACAAACAGGGGATAGGTTTTTCAAGGGATGGTTGGCCCACTACTGATATTACTGATAAAATAATTGTAAAGTAAACATTAATCGATTGTTAATTTTGAAGTTTAATCTATCATAAAATATTGATCTCATTCACTCATAACTAATAATTTCTGTCTTTATGTTTAATACTATTGTTTCATCTTTAATTGGCTTGTTATGGCTAGCCATTTTTGCATTTGACTTTTTGTATGTATGGGAAAATACACTTTAGAGTTATATGGGTGATCTCCAAACTGATAAGTTCTACCAAACTAATTTATTCAATAATGTTAAATAAACTTTTGGAAGCTTATAAGAAGGGCTTGGCCTATACCATATTTAGCTAGCAAAAGACAAATATTAAGTTTGTGAAAGAGAACAAAGAATAAGTGAACATGAGTTACTGAATTGTGAGTTAAAAGTGGGTCTAGTAAAGAAAAAGGCTTAAAGGGAAGGGTATGTTTTTGAGGCCAAGTTCATTTCAGCTGCTACTAGTGCTCGTTTTGGTTTTCAATTTGGAAAGTTTCTTGTTAAACTTGTTTAGTTTATGCATTTTGTTTCGTGTTGCTCTTTGTCGGGTCTTTTGTTTTGATACTAAGTTTTGGCTGATGTCTGGTTTATGCCCAACTCGTTTCTTGTAATGTTGGGTTTCCTTAACTCGTTTCTTGTAATGTTGGGTTTCCTTTTGATCTATATATATTTGCTATTTCAAAAAAAAAATGTGTGACTATGTTAGAGAGAGACCACACACAAGTGAATGTGCAGTTAGTGAATGATTTTGAACTTTCTTAAGTAAAGGTGAGTGGAAAGTGGATTCGGTAAACACCCAGGTTCTATTTTTGTATTATTTGTATGTTTGATTGAATATTTTACAAAGCAAGATGCCAATGTTATAAAAATTTTAGGCTGTAAATTTGATTTAGATTTAATTTTTTTGTATTAATATAATTATTGGGTGAGAAAGAAACAACTTTGATGTAGTAACCTGTGAGATGACTTTAGTTTTATTTTTTGTTGAAAAAACATTACAAAATTGAACTAGGTTTTTAGAAGAAAAAGAAAAAGAAAATAAGAGAATTCATCGGTTGCATCATTACTACAATGTCACATTTTTTTATCATTGCCATCTCTTTTATCATATGTGATATGTTTTGTTGGTTTTGTAGGACTGCAGTTTTGATATACTTACATCATTCTGTTTGAATTTTCATGAATCTAATTTATTGTTCACTGTTTTGAAATCATAACCCTTATTTCTTGGTGCTTATATCGTATTTCTTTTTTCTTTATCTTTTCGTTTGTCATAGGCAAGATGCCTCTTGATAAATCTTGGATGCAATTAAGTAGGTCAACAATTGAGTATTTTGAAGGAGTAGAACAATTCCTTGATTATGCCTATAGTCATATACAGTATGAGGATTTGAAAATATTATGTCCTTGTGTAAAGTGTAACAATAGATATAGAAGAATTCGGAGTGAGGTACACGAGCTTCTGTTATGTAAAGGAATAAGGCGTGACTATACAACTTGGTATTGTCATGGTGAAAATGGGGATATTGATAGTGATAGTGATAGTGATAGTGATTCCAATGAGGATATAGACAATGATCCCCATAATAATCACCATGATGACATGCATGGTTTAATAGAAGAAGCATGTCCTCAAGATCCTAATGCAGATGCACATAAGTTCTATCAGTTGCTTGAAGAATCTGAACAACCTCTATATCCAAATTGTAAAAAATATTCTAATTTATCATTTGTTGTCAAGTTGTTGCACCTCAAATGCATCAATGGATGGAGCAACAAATCCTTTAGCATGTTGTTGGAATTGTTGAAAGATGCATTTCCCATGTGTGAGAAGTTGCCCACTTCTAACTTTGATGCAAAAAAATTTGTAAAAGATCTTGGTCTTCACTATGTGAAGTTTTATGCTTGTAAAAATGATTGTATTATTTACTATAAGGAATATGCAGACGCATCAAAATGTCCAATTTGTGAACTTCCAAGATGGATGCAAAAAGGAAAGGATGGCAATCGAAAATCTAAAAAAATTCCTTGGAAGGCTTTGCGTTACTTTTCAATTACTTCAAGACTTCAAAGGATGTTTATGTCCTCCAAAACTGCTGCAAATATGAGATGGCACTTTGAAAATAGAATTAAAGATGGAATGTTAAGGCATCCGGCTGATGGTGATTCTTGGAAGAACTTTGATGAGATTCACAAGTCTTTTGCTAGTGATCCACGAAATGTACGATTAGGTCTAGCAACCAATGGGTTTAATCCATTTGGAAACATGAACCTTGCACATAGTACTTGGTCGGTTCTTTTATTTCCATATAATCTTCCTCCATGGATGTGAATGAAAGAGCAATATACATTCATATCTTTAATAATCCTAGGTCCAAAGAGCCCTGGTAATGACATTGATATGTATTTGAAACCTTTGATTGATGAATTATATGAGATGTGGGAAAATGGTGTGAACACATATGATGTCTCAACTGGTCAAAACTTTCAAATGAAAGCTGCAGTTATATGGACTATCAATGACTTTCCTGCTTATGCTAATCTTTCGGGTTGGAGTACAAAGGGAAAGTTAGCATGTCCATGTTGTGCCAAGGAAACAGCTCATCGTAGGTTAGTTAATGGTTCAAAAACTTGCTACATGAGTCACTGTAGATTTCTACATGAGGATCATAAATGGCGAAAGCAAAGAAGAGAATTTGATGGTAAGAAGGACAATAAAGCTACACCAAAGCGACCATCTGATGATGATGTCTTTAATGAGCTTGAAAGTTTAACTCTAATAACATTTGGCAAGAGTGTTAAAAGGCAAAAGATAATCGGGTTTGGAAAAAGTCATAATTGGTCGAAACGTAATATCTTTTTCCAATTACCGTATTGGAGAATACTTACGTTGCGCCATAATTTAGACATTATGCATATAGAGAAAAATATTTGTGATAACGTGCTTGGTACTATATTTAATATTGATGGAAAAAGTAAAGATTCTTTAAATGCTCGTCTCGATCTTCAAACAATGGGTATAAGAAATGAACTTCATCCAGTCGATATTGACGGAAAATTTGTGTTGCCTGCCACTTGTTACACACTTACAAATGATGTCAAGAAAAACATATGTGAGTGGTTGATAAATTTAAAAGTTCCCGATGGATATTCTGGTAATTTGTCTCGATGTGTAAATGTAAGGGACCGTAAGATATCGAGAATGAAGACACATGATTGTCATGTATTCTTACAGAGATTATTACCACTTATAGTGCGAGATTGTTTACCTAAACACGTATCCGATACATTAATTGAACTTAGCAATTTCTTCAAAGAATTGTGTGCTAAAGTGTTGAAGAAAGATGACTTGGACCAACTTCAAAACCAAATTCCTTTAACTCTTTGCAAGTTAGAGCGAATATTCCCTCCCGTTTTTTTTGATATAATGATTCACCTTCTTATTCATCTAGCTTGGGAGGCTAAAGTTGCCGGTCCTGTACAGTATAGGTGGATGTATCCTGTTGAAAGGTATTTATTTTTTATTTATATTTAGTTTGGATATTGTTATTATAATTTTATTAGCATGATAATTTGGAAATTATTATTAGGTATCTACGTAAGCTAAAGGGTTATGTTCGTAACAAGGCTCGACCTGAAGGGTCCATTGCAGAAGGTTATTTGGCTGATGAATGTGTAACCTTCCGTTCTCGATATCTGGTTGGAGTGGAAACAAACTTTAATAAGCCGGAGAGAAATTATGATGGAGGTCAACCTTCTTCTAGCACATTATCCATATTTTTAACACCGGGTAGATTATTTGGAAAAGCATAATAGAATGTGCTGAATTTAGATCTTCACCATGCAACGACACTTTATGTACTACTGAATTGTGATGAATTAACCTCTTTTACTCGGTAAGACTTTTTATAAGCAATTATGAAATCTCAATTTTTGTACACATAGCAAATAATAAAATGAGTTATGTGTACAGGGAACACAAGGATCTTGTTTCAAATTTAGGTGTTAGAAATGCGGAGCAAGTGCATAGAGAAAAATTTTCAAGTTGGTTCAAAAATAGGGTTAGTAGAATACAATTTAGATATAAAATCTTTTTAAAAATGTAAACTAAATAACTGCTGAATTTTCGTTGTTCATTTTTGTGTCTAGACCTCTCAACTTTACAAAGAAGGGCAGATTGACAAGCACATGCTTTCCTTGGGGCGAGGTCCAAAGAGACGTGCCATATATTATCCAGGTTATAATGTAAATAGGTTTAGGTTTCACACGTTACGACGTGATGAGATGAAAAAAACCCAAAACAATGGAGTTATGGTACGTGGAGAGCATCAAAATGGTGTGCCTTATTATGGAATCTTAAAAGATATTGTTGAACTTTGTTATACATAAGAAAACATAGTTGTTTTGTTCAATTGTGATTGGTTTGATACTGCTGGAGAAGGGACTGGGTTTAAGAAAGATTGTTATGGCAACATTTTCATTAATACAACAAGAAGGTTAAATACTCAAGAGCCTTTTGTATTAGCATCCCAAGCAATTCAAGTTTTTTATGCGAAGGGGGTCAAAGATTCCACATGGAGTGCTATAGTTGACATCAAGCCCAGAAATCTTTAAGAAATTCCCTTGAGTGAAGAAGATCCATATCAGGAAAATGAGATGCAATATAGTAACACACATAGTAACCTTTATGGCAATAATGAGGATGTAATGGATTGGAGTAGGAATGTGGTAGATCACATGTGAAATGAAATTCTAAAATTTTGCTGGTACCCTCTGTTTTGCTTGTTTAGTTACTTGACAATTGTGTATTAGTTGACTTCAAATTCATTTTAAACTATATGTGGTATTTCCCTTAATTCCTCTGACATTGGTATTGAATTTAATAAACAGTTGTCTATGGTTGATAAAATGAATGGTAAAGCTCAAAAGAAGGCTGCTGGATTATTGTCACGGCAAACACATAAGTCAAGTTTAAAAGCTCAGCTTCGTATTACACAGCTAAATGAGAAAGCTCCACCCTCTAACCACGAACTTTAACTGAAAATAATGAAGCTCCACCTTCCAATGCAGAACCTGAAGTTGTTCAAGGTAGACAATATTAAATCTATATATATTAAATTTTTTGTTAGTTAAAAAGACAAAAAGGACATGTATAACATTTTTTTATATTTCAACATGTTAGGTTCAAGTACAGAAACTCCTAATCTAGAGTCTGAAGTTGATGCAGGTAATGCTCATAGTCAATTTGTATATATGAAGTACTACTAATTTGAAAATGTTGTATTTTTTTATTGTAATGTGTACCTATTAGGTTCAAGTGGTGGTAAAAGAAAAGGTCGAGGAAAAGCCAAAGGTGTTACTCCTGGACATGGTTTGGAAGTAAAAATTTATCAAGGAAGGTGATTGCACTCTAAATTCTTCTATAATCTTGCTATTTTTTTGTTTATTTTTTGTGTCTGAAATTGAAGAATCGATAGACTTAACCCAAAACCATTTACTAAATATTCAATAATAACTCATTTATTTTTTGTTGGATGTTTCAGGATAGTCACGCCTCAAGTAGTTAGACAAATTTCTATCATCTTCTTCCAATGCCTTACAGGACCTTGGATAACATTTACTGAATATCCAGAAGAAGAATTTGAAATATTATTTGCACGCTTCAAAGAGGCTCAATTCGCTTATACATGTACATAAGAGGAGCTCAAGGCCGCAATCCACAGAATAGTACAAAATGGGTATTCAAAGTGGATGTTTCAGTTGAGAGATCTTATTTTTAAAAAGTACAAATCTGCTGGAGATCGTTATGTACTTTGTCCGGATAATGTACCTCCAACTGTATGGAGAGAAATGGTTAACAAATGGATGAAACAAGGGTGGCAGGTAGTATGCATAGAAACAAAAAAAAAGTTGTATTATGTTCTCGTTTGATTAATGAATTTTTAAATTCTTTGTGTAGGACAAAAGTACTAGAAATAAGAATAATAGAGATGGTGTGGACATGCATCATACAACAGGTTCGATTCCCATAGCAAAATACAAAAAGCGAAGAGGTAATTTATATTTTTGTTACAAACAACCCCAAAAATAATTGATATGTTTTTGTTTGTGTTTTCTTTTATAGTTAAAAAAAATATATATTCAAAATTAGTGTTTCAAAATGTTTCTTTTTTGACTCAGATGGAAAAAACTGGGAAAGAACCTTGTCCAATTGAGTGTTTCAAAAAGTTTCATGTGAGGAAGAACAGTGAAGCTTGGACTCATGAGAAGGCGGAGGAACTTTATGTATGTATAGTTTTTTACAAATATGTAATTGTTTTAATTTTTGTAAAGTGTTTAAATGATATATGTGTAATTTTAATGTAGAAACAAATGGAAACCAAGATAACAAATGCTAGAGAGGAAGGGTCTGAAGTGAATGATTGGGATATATATCGAGAAACAATTGGAGAGCCATCTCATGGTCGTATTCTTGGTTTGGGTGTGGGCATTAAAGCTAAAGATGTCTATGGTTCATCTAGTGAAGGGAGTTATAAGCGTGCTCGTGTTGATAAAACAGAGGAACTTGAGTTAAAGATCAGAAGTATGGATAAAGAATTACAACAATTGCGAGGACTAGTGGTTGCTATGATGTCCAACTCAAATGCATAACCACCTACCAATGTATGAGTTTCTTTTCACTCTACATTAGTTATTTATTTCAATAATTGTTCTAGAATCTATTGGTAATTATATACATCTCAATAGTATATTGACTAGCTAGAAAATGGAGGTGAGTTTTTTATTCTTTTTTATTGGACACCATTCTTCTGTGTTTCTAGTTTCACACATCTCTTTATTGATGCTGTTTATTTATAGATAGGTTCATTGGATGTATCATGATTCATGCATAAAACCTAAGCCGGAATATCATATTTTGTATAAAAAATGTCAAGTTATAGTCTGACTGGTTGCTGCATACCACTTAGGCACATATCAATCCATATTGGTATTGTATTCAGATCACTGTAAGCTCAGCATAGTCGAAAAATTCTATTGTGATAGAAATCCTTGCTAATAGATTCGGTGGAAGATTAATTTACACTCTTGTTAACAATTCTTTACTGCCAATTAAACCGTGAAATTGAAATAGGAATTAATTTCTAAGTGGTGAATTAGCCTTGATCTGATGCCCATATGTAGTCCAAGCTATAGTGTGTTGTTGTATCATTAAAATATCGATTTGATAAATTATTATAGCTATGACAGCCTAGTGATCCGTTTTTGCTTTCATATTGCTTTCTTACACCCTTTGCGTCTCTACTGGGTGGAATTTCAAAACAAGTTCTACTTTGGGGATGACTACAAGTTTAGGCATTTATCTTTTGCCTTAATGAAGATGATGATTAGTAGTTTAGTCGTTTATCCTTCCATTTTTGGCTTTATGAGAGACAGCATAAGTATAAACAGAAAGGCATGAAATACTTTTACAATAGTAGAAGCCACTTTGTTGAGGTTGTTTTTAGTGTTTGTCTCTTTTGCCTCTCTTTTTTTCACTGTTTTGAGGGTGGTCTCTCTGTTCTTGTAGGTTATATATATATATATATTAGTTGTTAGTTTTGGTTTTGGTTTGCTCTGTTTTGTCTAAGGCTTGTAGGCTACCTGATTGCCTTTTTGGTTTGCTCTGTTTTGCTTGGCTTTTTTTGGCTCTTTCAATATATTGATGATGTTAGAAAAAAATATATAAGAAGAAGCCATTTAAGATGGATATTTTTAGAACCCCATTTTGGCAGGTAGAAGACTAAGCTTATTCGCACTAAACCATAGAGATGACATTGTTTATATAATTCTTAAATTAGTATTATTTAATATGATTTATATTTACATAGTAGAGAGAAATTAAAATGTTTTTGTACAAATTTTGACGTAACATTTTCATACTTTTTTTTGTACAGGTAAACAATTCACCAAATGAAGATGTAGAACAATCTGATCATGCAGCAGATGAACAATTAGAAGATAAGGATAGCTGTAATTGGTAGACATGCATGAGAACAACTATTTTGCTTTTATAACTGCATAATTAGATGAAGATGGGAAACCAGTAATTGGTAGACATGCAGAACAAATTTTTTACGTATATAAACTCTTATGCTCTCTTGTATATAACCAAGAGACGAGATAAGCAGCATGTTTGAACAGTTATTCATAGTGCTATTATTCAATATGTATTACCAGATCCTAACTTATGTGATTTTATACTATTACCATACTTTGTATTATTTGATTGCTTTTAAATGTAACACAAAATAGTCAAAAATGAACCTTTGAATATGCAATAACCAATTATAAATAAAATATAAATATTTCTGAACATGTATTTCCGACGGCTATAAGCCCTCTGTGAAACAATAATTCTGACGATCTTTACCATCAGAAATGGTACTGGAAGTCATTTTCTTTGCCATTTTTTCCGACGGCCATGATATTTTTTCCGACGGCAAGGCCGTCAGAAATACAAATATTTGTGTATGTTTTCTCCGTCGGTAAAAAGCTAGCCGTCATGTTTCGGTAATAATACCGACCGCTATATGATTTGTTTTGATAGCCTAGTCATCAGAAATGCAAACATTTGTGACCGCTATCACCGTCGATAAAAGAAATAGCCGTCATTTTCTAATAATATCACCGACGCTTTTTTTATCATTTCCGACGGTATCCGTCGTCGGAAATACTATATTTTCGACGACTCATCAGTAAATGTGCATTTATGACAGTCGTAATTTTGACGACGTCTTACTGCTTTTTCCCATCGGTGAAACGCATTTTTGACGGCATTCACACTTTTTCGACAGTATTTAGCCATCGGTAATGGATATATTTTTTGTAGTGTCTTATCCTAGACTATTCATATGGTGATATGAGAATGAAGGCACCTTATATGAATCTCTCATCAAGATCCGTTACATGATGAGATACAAATATATCAAAAAATGATGGTTGTATATGGATGATCTTAATCCTAAGTGTCTTATTGACTCCTTTAGGTTAGATCGTGGTTTTTCACTTACCATGGGTGAGATCGGTGTAGCATTCCCGATCAATATCTCCGTATCTTGAAATCGCGGTTTGACTTGTGATTGAGCATGTTTGTACATAATAATATAATCCACTCCTTGCGAGAAGTAGATAGTAGTTCCCTTAAGGGTTGATTCAGAGCTTGAACAATATGAGTATTTCCTTTTTCCGTAAAAGAAGCTAGGATTTATTGTTCATTAGAGAATCAATGGTACTTAATGGAAAAGATATAATTAGAGGGGTATAATAGACTTTATGATCCAGCTCTAATTATGAACTACTTGTGGAGGATCATACCATATGTAATAGTTATATCGATGGATACTGGATTTCGATTTATGTAATACATCTACAGTTGCAAGAGTGCAGCATCGGGTTTTTAGTAGAATAACTGAGGTTAATAATCATGAAATATTAATTAAAAAGTTTAATTATTTATTTATAAGTATTATTGGAACTCAAAATTGTGGGTCCATTAAGTCCCCTTGCTAGCCTGAACATCGAAGGTAACAAGGGTCACGGTTAATTAATTGGATTACCCAATTAACTGTGTTACGAAAGTGACACATATTTATTCAAGGAATTATTTAAATGATGAGATTATTTAATTATTACATTAATAATTAAATTAATTAAAGAATTATCTTATTTAATTAATAAATTAAAAATTCTTAATTGGAGGTTGCAGATTCAAATCATAATTGAGAAAAAGATAAAATAATTAGATTATTTTATTAAGTAAAGTGTTTAAATTCAAATCAACTAGGGTTATACAGAAGTCAGAATCCTACTCTACCTAGAACACTTAAATATTAATTATCCTTTTAAATATATGGAGATATATTTGGAAAAGAATATATATCTACTTATATATATATATATTGTAATTAACTGTGGATTCCTCCACTGCTCCACCGCCTAAAATTTTAGTCTCACTTATCCATCTTTGCCTACTTGATCCTTTTATCGTGGTCATCACGTCACTCTCCTCAGGCTTATAACCTACCCTTTGTATGTCTATATATATGTTCATCTCTTAGGTAAATTTAGCTAGTAAAAAATTATTAGATCAATACACAAGTAATCTTTACTCTCTCTCATCTCTCCTTAAAAAATTATTAGATCAATACACAAGTAATCTTTACTCTCTCTCATCTCTCCTTTCTATTTTATCTTTGATATCTCCCAATTCTACTTCTATATTATTTATTTATTCTATTATTTGTTCTTCATATATTCTTCATTTAATTTATAACACGTTATCGGTACAAAAAATCTAATTTGTAAAAATGATCCCCTGATGGGTGATTACTTACGTCTCAACATTTTGGATTTGTATTCAATTTCGTATAATAAGATGGTTTATGCCATCAACGGAACCCATATATATAATTCTGGATTTGTTTATCTGAAATGTTTTAATTTATGCACATATCGGGTGAACCCATGCCCCTGAAGTGTTTTAATTTTATGCACATGATATCAAGTGAACTCATGTCCCTGATATCATTTAATCTTATGCACATATCAGGTGAGCTTATGTCCCTGAAATGTTTTAAATTATACACATATCGGATGAACTCATGTCCCTGAAATGTTTTAATTTATGCTCATATCGGATGAACTCATGTCCTTGAAATGTTTTAATTTTATGCTCATATCAGGTGAACTCATTTATATTTATTCACACTAAATTAAATTTACAATTTAATTCACAAAAAAAAAAGTTGTAAGCATGTCTAAACTTACGAATTTAAAGTTTGATGCACTCAAAGTATCGGGAGAAAACTATATATCATGGGTCATTGATGGTTGATTGTACTTAAAATCCCAGAGCCTATACTACACGATTGATGATGGAATAAATGCTACTGAACAAGATAGATCCACAACCACAGTCATAATCCGTAATCATCTGAATGAGGATTTAAAAGCTCAATATCTTACCGTCACAGATCTTAAAGATCTATGGCAAAAGCTAAAAGAACGTTATGATCACCAGAATAATGTTACGTTACCTAATGCAATGTACGAATGACAACATTTACGGTTTCAGGACCACAAATCAGTCTCTGATTTGTTTAGAATCACCACAAGGTTGAAATTGTGTGGTAAAGAGGTATCTGAAAAAGATATATTGGAAAAGACTTTTACAACTTTCCATGCCTTAAATATAATATTGCAATAGCAATATTGAGAATGCAGATTCTCAAAATATTCAGAGTTGATCGCATGCCTTCTAGTAGCAAAAAAGAATAATGAGCTAGTAATAAAAAATCATGGATCACACCCAACTGGTTCTACAGTATTCCTAGAAGTGAATTCTAATACGGTTAGAAACCGTAGTCATGGTCGTGGTCGAAGTCGTGGTTGTGGTAGAGGCCGTGGTAATGGTCGTAATCCTGACCGTGGTTGTTGTTATAGTCGTAATCCTGACCGGGGCCGTGGTCAAAGTTTCAAAAGGACATCGTTATTCTGGATCAGGTGGTTATAATCAAAACACTCATCAGAAGTGGAATACTTATGAGGTCAATCAGTATAAAGGAAACTATGTTCAAAATAGGCCTAATGCAAACAACAATGTTTGTTTTGGTGTGGATGTTACAATAATTGGTCCAATGAATGTAATACACCTAAACATCTGGTGGATCTGTATCAAGCATCAATTAGAGGAAAGGGAAAGAAACCAGAAACTCATTTCATTGAGGATTCATATCCCAAAGATATTACTCATCTTAATGTTACAGATTTCTTTCCATACCCTAAAGACATACCAACTACTTCAATTGGTGATAGGAATGTCCACACTAATTAATTACTACTTACAGTAGTATTATTTTGTTATTTTGTTCGTGTAAAATATTTCTCAATGCAATGTATACTTTTTGAATCATTTTGTCTAATATGCACTTTATTTTCTTTATGAAGCATACAAAATGAATCTAAACGATAAATTGGGAGTTATTTAAAAGCTAGAAGGTGGAGATATATGTCTAGTTGATAGTGCAATAACTCATGCAATTCTGCGGAGTCATAAATATTTTATAAGTTTAACTTTTCTCAGAGCAAATGTTAATACAGTATCAGGTCCAGCGGATCTAATAGAAAGCTCTAGAAGAGCCACGATATTGTTACCAACAATATTAAAATATGTATCGATGATGCATTATATTCAAGTAGATCCAAGAGGAATCTACTTAGTTTCAAAGACATACGGAGGAATGGATATCATATTGAAACTATGAATAAAGATGATATTGAATATATATGTATTACTTCTCATAATTCAGGCCAGAAACTCATTATAGAAAAGTTGTGTGCTTTATCTTTTGGATTATATTACACCATTATCAAATGTGTGGAAACTTATATAGTTATGAATCAGAAGTTCTCAGATCCAAAAATGTTTGAACTTTGGCATAACCATCTCGGTTATTCAGGATCTACAATGATGCATAGAATCATTGAGAATTCTCATATACATCAATTAAAAAACCAGAAGATTCTCTTAGCCCATGAGAATCTATGTACTGCATCTTCCCAAGGGAAATTAACAATAAAATCATCTCATTCTAAAGTTGATTTTGAATCCTTAACATTCTTACAAAGAATTCAAGGGGATATATGTGGACCAATTCATCCACCAAGTAGACCATTTCGTTATTTCATGGTTCTAGTTTACGCATCTGTCAGATGGTCACATATTTGTTTGTTATCAACAAGTAATGTTACTTTTGCTAGATTGCTCGCACATATTATCAGGCTTTGGGCTCATTTTCCTGATTACTCAATTAAAGTCCACGCGTCTTGATAATGCTGGTGAATTTACTTCTAAGGTATTTGATGAACAATGCAAAGTGGTTGGGATTGACGTTGAACATCCAGTTCCACAAGTTCATACTCAGAATGGATTAACAGAATCACTTATTAAGCGTGTCCAGATAATTGCAATGACTTTATTATTACGAACGCAATTACCGATTTCTGCATGGGGGCATGCTGCTGCATTAATCCAGCTTCGGTCCATTGCTTATCATCGGTATTCACCAGTATAACTTGTACTTGGTTATCAACCAGATATATCTCATTTGCGTGCTTTTGGATGTACGGTATATGTCCCGATTGTACCAACAAAAAGAACTAAAATTGGACTCCAAAGATGTTGGGAAATATATGTTGGTCTTAATTCACAATCAAATATCAGAAATCTGGAACCCTCGACTGGTGATCTATTTACAGCACGGTTTGTAGATTGTCATTTTGATGAAGAAAAACTTCTTCCGAAGAGAAGTGTGAACTTTCCTGGAAAGTTCTTAATCTGATTCATTTAGACCCATACACATCTCAATGTGAGAATGAAGTACGTAAGATAGTACATCTTCAAACAATAGCCAATCAATTACCATATGCATTTACAGATGCTACTGGGGTAACAAAATCATACATCCCAGTTGTTAATGTCCCAACATGGGTGATTGTTCCAGAAAAAAAATCTAAACAAATGATAGCAAAAGAATCATCTATTGCATGCCAGAAGCGTGGTGGACCGTTTGGTTCAAAAGATATTGTTCCTCGTAAAACAAAAAATGAATCCACTTTCTTTAATTTAACTCCAAGAGAGTTAAGTTTCCTTGAAAGGACACAAGTTACTAAAGCAGCAGAATCCTCTGTGGGGGAAGGAATCTCTTGGAATCGTAAAAAATCAATCACTGATGATGTATTTTCAAACACAGTGGCAACTGAAATCATAAATGATGATTATGAACCTCATAATCTCGATGATCGTAGACAGAGGTCTGATTGGTCTAAATGGAAAGAAGCAATTTGAACAGAATTGACTTCTTTAGCCAAACATGAAGTATTGAATCAATAATCCAGACCCTTGAAAACGTCAAATCTGTTGGGTATAAATGAGTTTTTTTTTTTGGAAACGTAACGAGAAAAACGAGATCATGAGATATAAGGCATGACTCGTAGCACAGGGTTTCTCACAGACACTTGGCATCGATTTCAATGAAACATACTCACCAATGATGAATACAATTATTTTATGATTTCTGATAAGCATGGTTGTCTTAGAGAGACTTGAAATGCATATGATGGACGTAGTAACTGTTTATCTATATGGTTTACTTGATTTAGATATTTACATGAAATTCCTGAAGGATTTAAAATGTCGGAAGCATGTAACTCAAAATCTCGTAATTTGTATTCGATAAAATTACAAAGATCCTTGTATGGACTAAAATAATCTAGATGGATTTGGTATAACCGTCTCAGTGAATATTTGATTAAAGAAGGATATATTAATAATCCTATATGTCCATGTGTTTTCATTAAGAAATCAGAATCTGGATTTGCTATCATAGCAGTTTATATTGATGATATGAACTTAATTGGAACTCCTGGAAATCTCCTGAAACTGTTGAATACTTGAAAAAAGAATTCAAAATGAAAGATCTGGAAAAGATAAAATATTGACTCGGCCTCGAGATCGAGCATAGATCAAATAGAGTACTTGTCCATCAATCAGCATATATTGAAAAGATCTAAAAAAGTTTCCATATGGATAATGCTCATCCATTAAGTACTCCTATGGTTGTTCGAACTTGATCCTAAAAAGATCCACTCCGACCAAAAGAATATGATGAAAAGATACTTAGTCTTGAGGTTACCATATCTTAATGCAATTGGTGCTTTATTATATCTGGCTCAATGTACTAGACTAGATATTACATTCTCTGTGAATGTACTGGCTAGGTTCAGTTCAACACCAACTTGAAGGCATTGGAATGAGATCAAACATCTTTTTTGTTACCTTTGTGGAACGAATTTTTTTGGATTATTTTATACAAAATCTAACAATTTTTCAGGTTTACTTGGTTATGCTGATGTCAGGTATCTATCTGATCCCCACAAAGATCATTCACAAACGAGATATATTTTTTCATATAATGGCACAGCAATATCATGGCGCTCCACAAAACAGACTTTGGTTGCTACATCCTCTAATCATTCTGAAATCATTGCACTTCATGAAGCAAGTCGAGAATGTGTTTGGCTAAGGTTAATTATTCATCATATTCAAAATACCTGTGAATTTTTATTATCTACAGAAATGCCAACACAGATTTTTGAGGATAATGCTTCTTGCATTGCTCAAATTAGAGGAGGATATATCAAAGGAGATAAAACCAAACATATTTCTAATAAATTCTTCTATACTCTTGAGCTTTAACAGAACCGACTAATTGATATTAAGCAAATACGGTCTACAAATAATATTGCAGATCTGTTTACCAAATCATTGTCTACATCAACTTTTGAGAAGCTGGTATATGGAATAAGTATGCGTCGACTTTGTAAATTACAAGATTAATGTTGAAGATTTTATAAGGGGGAGCGTTCAATCTGGGGGGAGCAAAATTTTCAATGGACATCTGTAAACTATACTTTTTTTCCCTTCGATCAGGTTTTGTCCCACTAAATTTTCCTGACAAGGTTTTTAATGAGATAGTTTTTAAATGTCCAACCCTATTGTTTTGCATACGTTTTGTCCCATTGGGTTTTTCCTAGAAAGTAACAATACAGGTGATGAAAAATCCAATGGGGAGTGTTATAATTAACTATGGATTATTTAACCACTCCATCGCCTAAAATTTTAGTCTCACTTATCCATCTTTGCCTACTTGATCCTTTTATCATGATCATCACGTCATCGCACCTCAAGCTTATCACCTCCACTCTATATGCCTATATATATGTTCATCTCTTATGTAAATTTAGTTAGTGAAAAATTATCAGATCAATACACAATTAATCTTTACTCTCTCTCACATCTCTTCTTTCTATTTCATCTTTGATCTCTCCCAATTATATTTCTATATTATTTATTTATCCTATTATTTATTCTTCAACTGTTCTTCACATGTTCTTCATATATTCTTCATTTAATTTATAACGATATATATATATATATATACACACACTAAACTAGGAGACTAGATGAAATACATGATTTCATTGAACCAAAAGCATATGTGAAAACACAAGAATCAAGAAACAAAAAAAAAACAAGAAACTAGGTGCGGCCAAGTGAAAAGCAAAAAATGCAAAAAAAAGTTTTTGTTTATTTTGTCTTTGATTCAAGTGGTCGAATTCTCCATATAGAAAGCAAGAGTCATTTTCTGTTGTTTCTTTAACCTCCATACAACCTTCTGAAGCCCGTGATACGCCCACACGAATCACACCCGTATTCTTTGATGTATCATGGGTGAGGTCGGAGTTGCATTCCCCGATCAATATGCTCCATATATTGGGATTACGGTTTGGCTTGTGGCTGGGAAGGTTTGTACACAATAGTGGAATTCACTCCTTCTTGTGAGAAGTAGATAGTAGTTCCCTTAAGGGTTGACTCGGGGCTTGAACAATATGAGCGCTCTCCTAATTCCGTAAGAAATGTCGGATTTATTGTTCATTAGAGAATCAATGGTATTTAATGGAAATATATAATTAAAGGGGTATAACGGACATTATGACCCAACTCTAATTATGAACTGCTTGTGGAGGATCATACCATATGTAATGGTTATATCGTTGGATACCAAGTTATATTGGTTTGTGTAAAAACGTCTACAATTGAGAGAGTGCAGCTTCGGGTTTTTAGTAGAATAACACTGAAGTTAATAATCATGAAATATTAATTAAATAGTTTAATTAATTATCTCTAAAGTTTATTGGAGCTCAAAATACTGTGGATCCATTAGGTCTCCTTGCTAGCCTGTTCGATTTAGGTAACAAGGGTCACGGTTAATTAATTGGATTGTCTAATTAATTGTGTTACGGAAGTGACACGTATTTATTCAGGAATTAATTGAATAATGAGATTATTTAATTAATAAATAATGTTAATTAGATTATTTAATTATATTAATAATTATAAATTATTAATTAACTATTAAATGGAGGATGTTAGTTGATATTTGGATTTATGTGAAGGATTATTTTATTTTTACTAAATCATTTATCTAAGTATTTAAATTTAATTTTAAATTTTAAATACTTATTATCCTTTTTAATATATTAGATATATTAGAAAATGATTATTAGAAGATTTTAGTTAAAAATATATGTGTGATACATTTGTGCTAACTAAAAACACTAACACACACATCAGTCGCTTTGAATTGCTTGTGTGCAATTGTGTCCGTGGAAACACAAAAAGAAGCAAACATATCAAGTGGTTTGCGGCCAAAAATTATATATGTATATGTTTCTTTGATCCATGGTGGTCATATTCCAGACATAGTAAGTAATTCAAATCAAGAGCAGAGCGTAAAGAGAAGGAGTCATCAATGTAAGTATGCAGAAATCGTTTTTTCTCTTCTTTTTTTATGCATTTCGATTTGGATTCTTATTTATTTTTCCGAAAAATTGATCTTAATTGATCACAGTATTTATTTATGAAATAAATATTAAAAAAAAAATACTTCCGTTGTATGATCGGTAAACCGACATTCCAACAATTGGTATCAAAACAAAGGCAGTAGAGACTGACCGATCCCTGAGAACTCTCAAGCGTGATCGTGTGATAAAGTGTGGCTTTCTGCCTGGGGGCTTCTTAAAGGAGTGCTCTAATAGGTATTTGTGTGTGTCATCCCAAAGAGTTGGGATCGGGCCCACACCTATGAGATTGGGAATTTATACAAACAATAGGTATCAGAGTCAATTTTGTAATAGAAGAATCGATTTCAATACTCCTGTCATGTATGAATGTGTAGGCACCATCTATATGATTGTACGAATGTTTATAATTAAATTATTTAATTTAAATATGGTTGATCGTAATTTTTTATGTCACATGGGTTTTAGGTTTTTGGATTTTAATAATAATATTAAGTTGTATAATTTTTTTTATACACTATTATTTATTTTTATTGATGTAAATCGATAAAGACAACGATCCCGAAAATATGGCACAGCAGCTGCGCGGACCATTATGCAACATATGCAAGTGTTGCTCATGTGATTAATAAAAAAAAAAAAAATCAAAATTGTGTTGTGCAACGTACAATTGTTGCACATAATGACACATGCAATTGTTTCAACACATGCGCACATCACATGGACTTGGTATTATATGTTGCTTTGTACTTGTCCAGATGTTAAGCACTCGCGTGTAATTATTCAAAGTGCAGTATGCGAGTTACTTGTATGCACAGCAGCTGATGTGCGCGTATTTCACGCAAACAACGGCAGCAGTGTAAGTTGAATGCACAAGCGTATGCACGAGCGTTGCAACGCAGCCCATGCGCACGAAAGCGGCCATACGTGTGATGCGCTACGACTGCACGTTCATAGGTGCTAGGGCTACATATATACGAGTAAGTTTTGACCAAATTTTTTTGGGAAATCTCGGGCCTACGGAAAATGTTAGAGTAACATTTGGGTTTTAGGGATTTAATCTATGTGATGGATCCATTACAAATATATCAAGTTGGACTTGATTTTGGGCCCGGAAGATTCAGAAGCCAAGACTTAAAAAAAAAAAGATGGATTACAAGAAGACCAAGGAATACCTTGGATATTCTTTGTAATTATATTTTTTTTTTAAAGTTAGATAAACCCATTATACTCGGTCAACTTATATATACTTTTAATTATGTGATGATTGAAGCATTGTCATGCATACACATATCATTTCGATTAGATGTGTCTATATATATGTGAGATTAAAATGGGCAATACACATAAATGATTTTCTATTAATGAGATTAGTTTTTAGGTGCAAGAACTTGGTAATTCTCATTAATTATTAATCTGATTATTAAAGAGTTTAATAAGTTAGATTAATAAGATCCTTTAATTATATTAGGATTAATTCGATTAAGTCCCTAATAAATGGACATGATAATGTGCTTAGTTTTAATAAAACTTGATAACACATGTTAAATAATTCTAACCTTAGTAAATTGTTTACAAAGATGAGAATTATTACTGATATATTAGATTTTTAAATGTTAAAAATCATAATAATTTATTAGTTAAATAGAATTAGATTCTAATAAAAAAAATGTTAATGTGTTAGACGACTAGATTGAAATTAGCCATTTAATCTTGTAAAAATTTAGGTGCATTAACAAATATAAAAAACCCTAATTATAAAATAATGAGTGGGAGAGGGATATATGTCATTATATCATGCAGTCTTCATCATTAGTTCAACACCGTGAGATCCGAGTGGTGCCTCGTGATAGCTTTGTTTTCTTCCTCCCTAAGAAGGGTTTCCACAAAGGTCAATATCAAGGTTGACTTCCTAACATATAGGATTTTTTAGGGTATTTCAGGATTGACCGACCATAAGGCGGTAATTCTCAAGTTAAGCTCACGAGATCTGAAATGATGGGTTACACTCATAAGGTTTTAATTAAATTGGTTAATTAAAAACCTGACTAAATAAACGATGGTTGGATGATATTGGAATAAGAGTTATTCTGGCATATCATTTGATTGAAAAGGTCTCGATCTAACATGCAAGAATTTGACTGGCCCTAAGGCGGCACTTGCTTGTAGTATGTTATATTGTCGCGGTGTTGTAACATTGTTTGTTGGGTTGTTCTTGTTCATTAAACAAGTTTCATGCATCATGTTTAATCTTATGCCAAACCATTCACACTTGTTATAAATTTATGATTGAATGAATTTCTTATTTTATGATTATCTCAACCATGTCATCTACACTTTTTCAAATTCTTGCAAATGATAAATTAACCGGTGATAACTACGTAAAATGGAAACATCATATCAATGCAATTTTGGTCACCAAGGACCTCAAGTTTGTACTTACGAAGGAATGTCCTTCAGTGTCTACTGCCCATGCCGCACAAAGAGTTCGTGAGGCATACGAGAAATAGGTCTCGTCTGATGAGAAGGCCTGAACATATCTATTAGCTAGTATGACAGACGTGTTTGTCACAAAGCACGAAGCAATGACTTCCGCATTCAAAATAGGGGTTAAAAAATTATTGGCACTATTTGAGGGGGGTGTTGTGCAAATATCACCACTTTACTAATGTATGTTTAAAAATAATCATTTAACGTGTTCATACGAAAATACCCCGAAATATTAAAACAGTGAGAAATTTATCGTTTTCTAAGTCAGAGAAAAGCAACAGTCAAACCGACAGGAAACTAATCGACGGTGAAGTGACCGGAACGAAATTACACAACTGCGATTAACAAAGGTAAGATTAGTTTTTTTTTCCTCGTTTTTGTTGTTGTTAACTTGCATTACATGTTAGAATTGAGTTTTGTTGATAGAAATTGTAGAAACCAGTTAAAATAGAGATCTGAGAATGGTTGTGGTTTAGGTTGTGGTTTAGGTTAGGGTTTGTAATTTGGTTGAATATCAGTTGAGAAAGATGAAATATGGGTTATCGAGACTTTTTACAAGAGAATCGAGCTTATTTGTTGTTGAGTCGAGCTTTTATTTTCGTGAAAATTAGGTTTTGGTAAGTCGAGCTTATTTTGTAAGGTTTTGAGTTTTTTTTTTTAATTTGATCGAGCTTTTTTGAAAGGGATCGAGCTTTTTTGAAAAGGAATCGAGCTTTTTTCAATAGGGTCGCGCTTTTTTTTTTCATTGGATCGAGCTTTTTCATCATAACATCGAGCTTTTTTTTTTAAATAAGATCGAGTTTTTCTTACATAGGATCGAGCTTATTTGTTATGGGATCGAGCATTTTGTTCATAGGATCGAGCTTTTTTCTAAAGGGTCGAGCTTTTTTGTATATAAATCGAGCTTTATTTTCGTGAAAATTAGGGTTTTATGGGTCGAGCTTTTTTTATAAGGGTTCGAGCGTTTTTTGAATAAGATCGAACGTTTTTTAAAGGGATCGAACTTTTTTTTTTACATTGGATCAAGCTTTTTCATCATGGGATCGAGCTTTTTTTAAATATGATCGAGCTATTTTGTTATGGGATCGAGCATTTTTTCATAGGATCGAGTTTTTTTTAAAACGGTCGAGCTTTTTTGTCCTTGGATCGAGCTTTTTTGCCCTTGGATCGAGCTTTTTTCTTATATGACTGAGCTTTTTTATAATTGGATCGAGCTTATTTCTTATAGGACCGAGCTTTTTTGTTATGGGATCGAGCATTTTTGTAATAGGATCGAGCTTTTTTTTAAAAGGGTTGAGCTTTTTTGTCCTTGGATCAAGCTTATTTCTTATAGGACTTAGCTTTTTTATAATTGGACCGAGTTTTTTTGTTATGGGATCGAGCATTTTTGTCATAGGATCGAGTTTTTTTTTTAAAATGGTCGAGCTTTTTTCTCCTGGGATCGAGCATTTTTTTTTAGGACCGAACATTTTTTACATTGGATCGAGACTTATAATTTTGGTTACGAAATTTTTTCTGTTAAATGATGTTGTATTTCTATTACATTGCATATGAGAAATAGGTTGAGGGATTTGCTTAAAACTCCAGAAGGAGACTTGTACGAGGGAAAATTGACTCGACACAACCATTTTGATGCCCTTGGCCATATAGACGACACGCTGAACCGGGTCCCTGTAGAATTAATAGTTGAAGATGGGCGTCGGTTCATGGCGTCATGCTTCGGGCATTTCCTGACGATGCATCGAGAGATGAAGTTTTCGGGTGGTATTATCCATCGGTTGCTTTTGAGGGAGCTGCATCATAACGGCCCAACAGATGAGATACAGTTCATGTTAGGGAATCAGTCGGTGAGGTTTTTGAAGGTGGAATTTTTCCTGATCACAGGATTACAGTTATGAGTTGTACCGGACATGACCAACTACGTAATAGTGGAGAATGACATACATCAGCGGTACTTTTCTGGAGCCGATGAGGTCTCGTTGGAGGAGATAAGGGGTGTTGTCACCGTCGCAGAGTTCGGAGAGACGTACGATGCTGTCAAGCTCTGCCTCATATATATGCTGAACTGGATACTGATGAGAGTGGATGAGAGATTCAAGATTCTAGTTTGGCAGTTTCGGCTGGTTGAGGATCTCGATGCATTCGACGCGTTCCCGTGGGGTGCCCACATGTACATGCATTCTATTTACTCTTTCAAGCATCCGTTTGACGGGCGACGAGACGGGTTCGAGCGACGCCAACATGAAAAGGACGCTGACGTACACACAGTGGAGACCTACAACATATACGGTCTATCTCATGCCCTATTGGTAAGAACTTCTAATTACAAGTTGTACTTTATTGGTGTTGTCCTCAATGTTATGGTTAGTTATCGTACTTATATTTGATGCAGGTATTTACTTTCGAGGTGATCCCTGATTTGGGTAAAGAGTTCGGTGCTCGGAGGATTACAGATCTGACTCCCCGTATTTTAAAGTGGGAGTTGACCAAAGAACCGAGGGGGAAGAAGCTGGCAAAGATTTTCAAAGCCAGAGTATGTATTTAATTTTTTAATGTTTATATTAGTTAGTATTTGTACAATTACATTGTTCTAACTAATGTTTCAGATGTTTGCGAGGAAAGAACTGGTGCCTACACCAGCTGAGAGACAGGCACCGTACTATGCCGGGATAAAGGAGGAGGGGAGCCTGTATGTAGAAGAGGACAGGGATGATATGATATCTCCGATCCCTGATCAGACTACCTTTGGCGGGAACAGTGGTACAGAGGGTGGGGGTTTGACAGATAGGACCAGTGACAGTGAGGGATCTGAGCCCGCTGCTGAGGGTTTAAGGCCCAGTGACAGTGAGGGATATGAGACAGACCCTCAATGAGAAAGGCATAGGCATATACGGGTTCGGTTTACCACCCCCGGACATGGTACATCTATAGGAGATTCCCGTGAGGGCGTTGGACGTGATGGAGAGGTAAGTTGAAAACAAAGTTTAGTGTTTTTCATTAACACGTGTTGATAGTTTTGTACTAACAATGTAGACATGATTTCAGGCTCCGTAAGTAGATCTGTTGAACGATGTGCCTAAAGCCCTCCGGAAGAGTGAGGAGGATCGACAACGTCAACACTTGGAGTTGGTGGATATGATCAGGAAGAGTGATGAGGATCGTCAGCAACAACACCGAGTGTTACTGGATATGATCTGGGGGCTTCAGAGGTCGACCATGCGTACACACCGGGATGACCCCCCACTTCCTAATCCAGACTTTAGTCCCGGAGACTGGACTGATAGGTATACGAGGGGGACAGACATGACAGGTGGACGTAGTCAGGACCCGCCTACCGGGGGGTTAGGTCCAGAGAGGCAACCTCAGTCGTATACTAGCGATAGTAGGCTTGTTACACATACAACAGTTCGGTCGGACCTCCCAGTTGTCCTATTTGGGCCCACCCAGGCTCAGTGGTCCCCCCCCACCACCCAGCATATCGATTCAGCCACAGCGGTCCCCTCCCTCACCCAGAACGTCAATTTCGATTCAACGGTCCCCTCCCCTACCCAGGACGTCGACGTCGACGTCGACGGCGTCTGCCCCCTTTCCTCCCCCACCCAACATGTCGACCCAGGCTCAACGGTCTCCTCCCCCACCCAGGGCATCGGCGGCGTCGGCCCCCTCCCCTCCTCCACCCAGCATGTCGACCCAGGCTCAGCGGTCCCCTTCCCCTGATAGCATGACGACCCAGGGTCTGCAATCCCCTCAACCGCCCATCACATCGATTCAACCTCAGCGGCCCCCTCCACCGCCAAGCATATCGACCGAGCTCCAGAGCTCATCGGAGGCTGGACTACCTCACATGAAGCGTTAAGTTAAGCGCGGATGGCAGTTGATGAGCCCTTACACAGATCCATACCGGCAAAAGAGGTTGAGGACACGACCTGAGTCCGTGGAACACATTTTTGACCCCCATGAACTTGTGGATGCTGACCAGCTTGCAGCATACAAAGCCTTCAAGAGGAATATCAACGGGTAACTGTGAGTCCAACTTCATCTAGTAAAAATGGTTGTATATTTAATGTTTATTCAAATTTACCTAAAGCTAATTCAATCATTAAACAGACATGATGTGGACGTGCTGGCACTAGTGGACGCCGGATGGTTCATCTGTATGCAGTCCAACTTCATGGACTTGGAGGACACGGTACGTACTTAGGTGATTTTCATATTAATGTTTGTGTAAGTAATGTTGTATTGTTAACAATTCATTAGTTATATTGTCAATCAGCATATGGACGCATACCTCCATATTCTTCGCAAGCGTCAACGAGGATTCCCCACTGTGTACAACCAGAGGATCAACGTATTGGATACACAATTTTATGTAAGTAGTTATAAATTTTTGGAATCGAATCGCATTTTATTGTTTTGTATTATTAATATGATATTGCCAATGATTGTATGTACATCCACTTATGTTGTTATAGTGGGAGAGGATGATGCCTCGTGATTCGCACGGGGCTGTGACCATGGTAAGGTGGAATGTGTTACAGTTCCGATGGTTGGAAGAGGACCTTCAGACGGTCCATGGAGCAACCATGAGTGGAAACCGCTCATGGCACGAGGTTGACCTGGTAAGTGTTAGACGATGAAAATGATTTAAAATATAAACTGTTCGCATATCCTGACCTAACACCGTATGCAAAATATTACAGGTCCTGATTCCGTGCAACGTTGGGGGCCAACATTGAATGGTGGTGACCGTCGACCTTATTCTCTGGAAGATTGAGATATTTAACCACTGGAGACAGGAAGTCCCTCATTATATCAGGAAGCAGCAGGTCTGACCATTATGGTGGTTTTTACCATCCATGTTGAATGACGCGGGGTTCCACATTGCACAATGAGATGGTCGTCGGTCGTTCCCTAAGGAAAATAAGCCCTTCTCGGTCAGCGTGGTCCCTACTTCTACATTCCCCCAATAAAAAAAACCGTAAGACATTTTATTTCATTCATGTGCTTAGACATTATTTAAGAACGATTAGTAACGGTTTTTAATGTGTCCAATTGCAGAGGTAACTGTGGTCCCCATACTTTGAGGCTTATCGAGTACTTACTGGCGGGTCGAAGCCCTTTTGATTGGTCAAAGGACGATATGGGGATCATTCGGGAGAAAATGGTTGTGGAGATTTTTTGTAACTTTAGGCCCGCCTAGTGCTTGGTTGTATATGTCCTACCATTTTTAATGTACAAAGACATTGTAATTCATTCATTAATATTAATTCATTCATTAATAAGTTATTATTGCAATTCCAAATTATTACAATCTGAAACAATTCCAAATGTTTACAATGTGATCAAAACTTTATCATTCTTTCCCTATTTTAGTCAATGTTAGGGCACATCTGTTTGTTGTGTCCAATTGAATGGCAGATGCTACACCTACGGCGGTATTCATCGGGAACACCTCTGCTTGGACCTTCGTTAATCATAGACGGATTAGAACATCTCTTGGAATTATACCCCGGTTGTCCAACTCTTCTACACGATTGTGTAGTTGTCCTTTCCGAAGACAAAACATGGCGTCCCGGCCTCGGGCGTCCTGCTTGTCTCCTGAAGATTGGATTCAAAATCACCCTCTGAGCAATGTCAGATGGCACAACCCAAGTGGAAGGATCTCCCACCGGTATAATAGGAGCCGAGTACGCATTAATAAGTGTCTGTCTCTTATAGTAGTCCGAACACAAAATTGTCAAATCCAAGTTTCGCTCCCTGTAAAAAACATTGAAAACGATGAGCTTCACGTTTCAGTAATAATCACCTCACAGTACAACTTTAAGTAATGTACCGTGCCGCCGCAAGAGTGTGAGAACATGGAAAATGATCCATTTGGAATTTGTTGCAAGTACAAGTCTTTCGGGCTAAGTCAATAGTCCATTGGTTTCCAGACCGCTTGATCGAGAAAATATTCCAGTCTACTGGATTTACGGTCATAAAACCACACTTCTCCACACGTTTTAAGAGCACAAGATGTGCTCCGTCGTCAACTGATGATGCATGGTTTGTATAGCTAGCGATCATGAAACCACCGTTGTAGCATATTCCTAATGAACTCAGCTAGAGTCAACATAGGCAGTTGTCGTGCAAATAAGACATGAGTTTATGCATTCTGCGGCATTTGTTGTCATCACCCTGTACCTTCTTTTCAGGCAGTGTACACGGGACCACTTGTGTGGACCAACATCAATTACATAATAATATTCATTCTGGTGCAAGTTTCTTAACTCTTCCATATGCCGGTTATATTTAAACTCGGTGTACGCGTGGGCTGCTTTGTCCATTATTGCGGCAACATCCTTCCTATGAAATCGCTTCTTAATATTTTCAGCAAAGTGCAAGCAACATATGGTATGAGTGGCATAAGGGAACACTTTAGAAATCCCTGCTTCAATGCTTGCATGCCTATAAAAAATGAAAACCAGCTCATCAATATGACCTAGGGCACCCTTCAAGCAATCCAAAAACCATTCCCATGAAAGGTTGTTTTCTGAGTCACCGTACCCAAAAGCAATTGGATACACATGTTCGTTCCCATCTTGTGCTGTTGCAACAAACATTGTACCTCGGAATCGTCCCTTCAAATGGGTACCATCAACGACAATTATTGGACGCATACACGTCCGAAATTCTCTAAGTAAGGCACCAATCAACATGAAAAAATACATAAATTTACCATTTTTGTAGCACTGTAAGTCAATGATTGTGCCGGGATTTTTTTGTTCCAAAAATGTAACCAAATGATGGAAGCAGTTGGAAGGTTTTCTCATGCGTTCCATATGTCAGTGACAACGTATAATCGAGGGCGACGTGTGCCTTACTGTACATGATTTGGATTTCATACATTGATTTCATGTCGGCGATTATGTCCTTCGGACGCATTAGTCGACCATCTTGTTGTTGAAGTTTAGGTGCAATAACTTCTCCAATTATTACTACACTAGCTTATCGGTAGCGGCGGTGAATTTCCTCTAATGGACAAGTGTGTTCGTTGACAAAACTTCTTATTTGAAAGTATGTGCCTTCATCTCTCTTCACCGTTCTTAACTTCCACGTACAATTTTCCATCAAACAAACTAGATGTAATGTTGTCTAATTGTACCTTTTCACCTTCCACTCGAAGTTCTGCCGCATTGCAAAATGGCCTACTAGTCTCTTCAAATCCTTTTTCGATGGAAAAAATTGCCCTTTATATATCATGCTTGTAGGTTCATCTTCAACCAAGTTCATGCTTCCACCCATACCAAATTTGTATGATTATGCTCCTGGAATAACCCATGTTGTGGCATTATCAGAATCATCTAGAGTTACATTAGCCCGGATCTCGGAGGTCCCAGCTATATCTGGTGCACTGGAACTAAATCTGTGTACATGTCTTACACGTCTTTCCGTTTGGACAGGTTCTTCATCATCCTCATTGTCCTCTACATTTTCTACAGAATTGAAATTGCCCTCATTATCCACCTTATGAATTAGCCCAACATTCGGTGTTGTATTCTGCTCATTGTTGATGTCATTGTAGATCTCATTGTATTGGTGGTTGTACTGCCTACCATTCATCTCAATTTGACAACCAAATACATTGTCGAATTAAGGTCCTAGTATATTATCATGGGCGGCTACTTCCGGTGGGACAACACATATGTTTTCCCGACCATCAATCTCACTTCTTTCTGTGAACAATTGGTTGCTTCCGCCTGACGATCGAAATTGTTGGGTGTTATCACGATGAGGGATATCTTCACCAATGACACCTCATGTTGGCCTCTCGATTAGACTAACACATACTTGAAAGATCACTCTATCTTCCCCTAGCATAAACTGAACATCATCATTGTTTCTTATAAATGTATGACATGTAGTCCCAGGAACAATTGATATAGACTGTAGATCAACACTATATTTTTTCTCATCAAACTTCATAATAGTTTGCACGATCGACACCAGTTCGTCGTAACTCAAATTTCTTTGACACATACAAACCTTGGTTATCAGAACCTAAATACCTCTGATTTCAGTCGGGTAATTGCTCCTATCGACCGTTGTAAGATATGACTATTCTTACCTTATCCATTGTCCTGTCAAAATCATCATCAAAAACCATTATTAAGACAAAAATATTTAATATTAAATTTACAATTATAAAGGATTAAACAAAAATCAAAAGTGTTGTAAGTTCCTCAGTTTTGATTGGCTTATTTCGTTGACAACCACATTTGGGGTTCAATGTGTAAGGATGGTTAGGTCATCTTTGCTTAAGTCCTCTTTCAAGCTTCAAAGGTAAAATCACTAGCTTATCCTTCATTGAAGAGATTTAGTGCACACACTCACTCTCATGCATGTTTTTGATCACTTTGCACGTGTGCTTATTGTCTTGATTGTGTATCTAATTTTGTTATCTCTTGCTTGTTTGAATTGATTGCATCTTGTGATTAAAATGTCATGTCATGTTAGACATTAGGATGCACTCCCTTCACCTCATTTCTCTTGCATGAATTGTGTGTGCATGTGAAGGTGGTGAGCTTTGCGCTACTCGAGCAGCGCCCCCACCAGCCACACAGCGCAGCTTTCCAAGTAGCTTGTCGCTGGTGGTTCACTGGTCGTCATGCGCACAGGCACCAGCGCAACTTGTCCAGTGGGATTGTCGCTGGTCGTGCCCTACTTGACCAGCGCACATTGCGTCTTTTGGCCTGTTTTTGCCAAAACGACGTAGCTTCACTTTGGGCTTCATATAAATACACCATCTTCTTCCCAAATCGTTCTTAGAGCTTCCAAACCTATTTTGAGAGTGAGATAAAGTTTTTTAAAGAGAGAAGCTCCGAGAAGGCCTTTTTACTCAACCATCCTTAATATCCAAATCATCAAGCATCTTCCAAGCATGGGTTTCTTGTGTGTGCATGACTAGGTATTCTCTACATGTTCTAAGCTTTATGTTTTCATTACAAAGACATGTATGCCTAAGGTTTTAGTCTTTATTGCATATTAAATGCTTGTTTGAATTTTTAATTGCTTTTATGACATGCTTGTGTATTGATTGTTGGTTGAGATGTATTAATTTGTGATAGCTAGCATTTAGGACGATTTTACCCTTTTAGCCAATTCTTCTTGCCTTTGCATTTAGAACATTGATATCTAGGATTTATTTTAATTGTCATTATTAATCCTAGATAAGCATGAATGTCTTGACCTAGCATTTTTACATATTGAATATTCTTTCATATTCACCTAGGTTGCTATTATCTCTTCATTGTTGAGTTTGCTTGTGGCTAAGTGGTTAGTGCACAAGGCTAGGGATCCAAAATCACTATTAAGTCCCGTTGGGTAAAGTGAAAGGGTTAGTAACTGAAGAGTTAGACGGGAGGTCAACCTAGGTTGTAAACTTTTACTCAATAGTGGATTTTGTGGATCAAGGGTGGCGCTCTAAACAGCCCGTGGTTTTTCCCATTTGGAGGGTTTCCACGTATACATTGCGTGTTTTTATTGTTTTCTGCTTGTTATCTTTTAATTGATCACTTAGTAGGTTGGGGTAAATTTGATAACATTGACTAATTCACAAAATCGGTAATTTATCGAATTAAAACCTATTCACCCCCCCCCTCTAGGTTATAGTCACACACTTTCTAGGGAATTTCATTTGGTATCAAAGCTGATGCCTAGATATACTTAGGTGATCCGTGCATTGTGTGTGTCTTACCTTGTGCATTTTGGTTTTTTGCATTTTGTGTGTTGCATTTAATTTGCATCTTCATATCATTTATTACCCTCAAACACAATGAGTGGAAACGGAAATAGTCATGAGGGAGCCTCAAGCACAATACCCCCTTTGCTCAATGGGGTGAATTATGCTACTTGGAAGGGCAAGATGGAAGCCTATCTTCGCCAAATAGATGATCTTCCTTGGATGGCTATTGAAAACGGTTATACTCCTCCAACAATAACCACTAATGATGGTGTAGAAGCTCATAAGCCCAAGTCTAGTTGGAGTACTCAAGAGTTTGAAGCATCCAAGTGGAACAACAAGGCTATGCATGCCATTCTTTGTGTCGTGGATGATAATCAGTACAAGCTGGTCCAAAACACAGGATTGCTAAGAAGGCTTGGGACATTCTTCAAACAGCACATGAAGGAACCGAGGTAGTCAAGGACTCAAAGCTCTAAGTCCTCCAAATGTAGTTTGAAATGATTAGAATGGAGGAGTATGAATGCTTCAATGACTTCCAAGTGAAGTTTATGGATATTGTCAACCAAAGCCATCAACTTGGTGACCCCTATTCAGATAGAAGAGTCAAGCTAAAGATTATGAGGTCACTTCCGTCAAGGTTCGAATCAAAAGTGACAGCACTTGAAGAGAATAGTGAGTACAAGAATATGAAGCCGAGTGAAGTCATTGGAAGACTTCTAGCTTATGAGTCTTGATGGAACACTTCACCCACACCTCCGAAGAAACAAAAGAGCATTGCCTTGAAGACCACTAAGGTTGAAGAAGAAGAAGAGGACTCAGATGAATAAATGGCCCTCATGGTTAAAAGATTCAAGAAATTCATGAAGTTTGAGAGGAAAGGTTTTGGGTCAAAGGGGAAGGAAGTGAAATTCATGAAGATTCAAGAAATTCATGAAGTTTGAGAGGAAATTTTGAGAGGAAAGTTTGAGAGGAAAGGTTTCATAATGGCAAGGAAGTTGTGAGTAACAAAGAATAAGTAGATGACTTTAGTGATGAGAGTACCTCTTCTAACTCTAGGTTTGAGATTGATGAGGAAATGGACTATGTAGACTTCATGAAGTTTTTTGAAAAGTCTAGATTGAAAAAGAAGAAGAAGGTTCAAGAGTTGAAAAAGAAGAATCTATAGTTGATTTTCAAAATTACCAACTTGAGTGAGAAGGTAAAGAGTGGAAAAGAGTTAGAAGAGAGTTTAAAGTTGGAGCTTGTGATCACTAAGAAGAGTGAAGAAAACTTGAAGATTGAGCTTAAGGAAGCAAAATATTTGGTTGCCAAGATGACATCTGGAACCGAGAGACTTGACAGGATGCTATCATGTGGGAAGAGTCCTAGCGATAAAACGGGCCTAGAATATGTGGAAGGCAAGGATGCCACTTTCTTAAATAAGACCATCTTTATCAAAAGTCAAGAGATCAAAGAGACTCAAGGTTCACACCAACAAATGAGATCGAATGAAGTTGGAGAATCATCAAAGCAAGCTCAAATGAAGGCTCAAACAAATTCTCAAGCTAAAGCTCATCCACCAAAAGCTAGAACACATCAAACAAAACCACAACTTCCAAGGAGCCCTCAAATTCAACAAAGAAATTTTCACCCACAATCAAGAAGGAAAGCTAATGTGGCTCAACCACAAAGGATGTTTCAAAGAAGAGATTCGGCTCAACACCAAAGGACAACTCAAAGGAGAGGGAAGTCTTCCATGATTGCACAAGAATATGGTATGAATTCTTACTTTACTCCCATTTGTCATTATTGTGGTGTTGAAGGTCACATAAGGCCGAATTGTTTTAAATTTATTAAATTGTGTCATTTTGAAAGCATGATTGAGAAGAATATGCTTAGAAGAGCCAAAATGCATGCACCTAGGAATTTTAGAGCCAATGAACCCAAGGCTCCGAGGAATGACAATGTTGCTACTAGGTGGACTAGAACTAATGAGTATGTTTGCCATGTGGCCCAAGTGGCGTTGAAGGCAAAAGCTTCAAACACTTGGTACCTTGATAGTGGATGTTCTAGGCACATGACCGGAAACAAGAGTTTCTTTGAAACTCTTGTGATGGAGGATGGTGGATTTGTCACATTTGATGATGGTTCACGTAAAAAGGTTATAGGAAAATGAAACATTTTCATCCCCGGTTTGCCCTCTTTGCCTAATGCTATTTATGTAGATGGCCTGCAAGCAAATCTTATTAGCATATCACATTTAAGTGATGAAGGTTTTTCGGTCATGTTTGGTAAAGTTGATTGTTCTATTTTGAGAGAGGATGGACAAGTCCTAGTGAAAGGCAAGAGATTAAGTGACAATTGTTATTGTCTTGATTCTAATGGCATCTCTTGTAATTTGTCTAGTTGTGATCAAGTTGAATTATGGCATCAAAGGTTACGTCATATGAATTTCAAAGACTTGAAAGTTCTTTAGAGGTTGCAAGTTGTGAGAGGTTTTCCTAAGTTTGGAAATAGGATTGAGGGATTTTGTAGACCTTGTCAACAAAAGAGTGTGCATAAGAAGGGTAAGTATCTTGCCACTAAGGAGCCATTAGAGCTTCTTCATATGGACCTTATGGGTCTCATGCAAACCGAGAGTCTCAGTGGCAAGAGGTACATTTTTGTGTGTGTGGATGATTTTTCTATATTTACTTGGACTTACTTTCTTAAAGAGAAATCTGAAACATTTGAAACTTTTAAAATGCTTTGCATTAAAATTCAAAATGAGAAGGATTCTCACATAAAATGCAACAAGAGAATTATGAGTGATCATGGGAGAGAATTTGAAATGTTAGCTTTGAAAACTTTTGTGATAATCTTGGTATTTCCCATGAGTTCTCAGCTCCTCAAACTCCTCAACAAAATGGGGTAGTAGAGAGGAAGAATAGAGTCCTCCAAGAGATGGCCCGTGTGATGTTACATAGCAAAAATGTGCCTAGGAATCTTTGGGCTGAAGTTGTCAATACGGCTTGTTATATAGGCAATAAGGTGTTTCTTAGACCCGGGACTAGGCAAACCTCCTATGAATTGTGGAAGGGTAGGAAGCCAAATGTGAGCTGCTTCCACTCATTTGGAAGCAAGTGCTACATTCTAAATGACCGTGATCAACTTGGCAAGTTTGATGCTAAGAGTGATGAGGGGATTTTCATTGGCTATGCCCTAAATAGTAAGGCCTATAGAGATTTTAATTTGAAGACAATAAGTGTTATGAAATCATCTAATGTGGTCATAGATGATTGTAGGCCTAAGGTTAGTAACCATGATGAGGAGATTAGTGTGATTGATGATATCCCTTGGTGAGGATTGATGAGACTTCTAGTGATGAAAAATCTAAGCTTGACAAAGAGGTCACTCAATCTCTTGATAGAGATCTTACTTTGGACTCTAAAGAACCCGCTTCTTGGGTTAGGCATCTCCACAACAAGAGTGATATTCTTGGAAATGTGAATGAGGGTGTAAGAACTAGACATCAATTAGCAATCAAATTAGTTACACTTGCTACACCTCTCAACTTGAACCCAAAAAGGTAGATGAAGCTTTAAGTGATGAGTTTTGGGTTCTTGTTATGCAAGAAGAGCTAAATCAATTTGAAAGGAATGAGGTTTGGATTGTAGTTCCTAGGCCTAAGAACACTAATGTTATAGGCACCAAGTGGGTCTATAGGAACAAATCTGATGAGGATGGCAACATTGTGCGGAACAAAGCTAGACTTGTTGCACAAGGATACTCTCAAATTGAGGGTATCGACTTTGAGGAGACTTTTGCTCCCGTTGCCCGTTTAGAGTCCATTAGGCTTCTCTTATCCATTTCTTGTGTGCACAAGTTTAAATTACATCAAATGGATGTTAAGAGTGTCTTCCTCAATAGCTTATTGCAAGAGGAAGTGTTTGTTGAGCAACCTAAGGGGTTTGTGGATCCACACCACCCCAATCATGTTTATCGTCTCAAGAAGGCGATATATGGGTTGAAACAAGCACCAAGGGCTTGGTATGAGCGCCTCACTCTTTATCTTGTTGACAATGACTATTCTAGAGGTAGTGTTGACAAGACTTTATTCATCAAGTGCACTTAAGATGAGCTATTCATAGCTCAAATTTATGTCGATGACATCGTTTTTGGTTCCACCAACAACTTGAAAGTTCAACAATTTGTTGATGTCATGACTCATGAGTTTGAAATGAGCATGGTTGGTGAACTCAATTACTTTCTAGGCTTGCAAATCAAGCAAATGCATGATGGGATCTTCATATCCCAAGCTAAGTATGCTAAGAACCTAGTGAAGAAGTTTAGCCTTGAAAATGCCAAACATTGTGACACACCAATGAGTACCACTTTGAAACTTAGCAAGGATTCTAGTGGAAAAAATGTGGGTCAAAGTCTATATCGTGGCATGATAGGGAGCTTGCTATACTTAACTGCTAGTAGACCCGATATAGCTTTTAGTGTTGGTGTGTGTGCTAGGTACCAAGCAAATCCCAAGGAATCCAATCTCTCCTCTGTGAAGAGAATCATTCGATATGTGAATGGGACATCCAACTATGGGATATGGTACTCTTTTGACACTAATGCTAGTCTAATTGGCTTTAGTGATGCAGATTGGGCAGGTAATTGTGATGATAGGAAGAGTACATCGGGCGGTTGCTTCTTCCTAGGGAATAATCTTGTGTCTTGATTTTACAAGAAGCAAAATTCCATCTCATTATGCACAGCCGAGGCCGAGTATATAGCAGTAAGGAGTGCTTTCACCCAACTCCTTTGGATGAAGCAAATGCTTGTGGATTATGGCTTTGAGCAAGGTACTCTAACCCTTTTTTGTGATAACATGATTGCTATCAATATTTCAAAAAATCTTGTCCAACATTCTAGAACCAAGCATATTGACATTAGACATCATTTCATTAGGGAGCTAGTTGAGAGTAAATGCATTGCACTTGAACATGTGGGCACAAATGATCAACTAGCGGATTTGTTTACAAAACCATTAGATTCAACTAGGTTTAAATCTCTTAGTAGGTCTATTGGGATTTGTCATATGCATTGATGGATTTTGGTGGTTGACCACATATGGGGAGCTCAAGCAAAGACAGCGAACTTGCATTTTAATAAGCAAATAGTTGTTCAATTTTATGCTCTTTAATTAATTGCTTGAGTATCTTTGATGCATATATTAGTATGTTTTTTTATTCAATAAGTGTGTTTTTGCCTTATTTGAAATGCATGTCTCATTTATGTTCAAACATGTATTTTTGGACTAGGAAATTTGATTGGGAAGTACATTTGATTGACCCAAGGTTTATCTCCATGTTTGTGAAAACTTGATCTTGCCATGCTTAAAGTGATATGCATCATGAATTTATTGAATGATTGCAAACATGTGTGCAAGTGACTTTTGAGACTTCATTCAATAAGGATATTGTATCCATTTCAAGGATTTCACAATCCATTAGTCTCTCTCTTTACTTATTGAACAAGGCTACTATCATACTGCCATCTTGCCCGGAAAAATCTAATAGGGCGCAATAGTCGCTCATGTCTTGTTCAAAATGTAAATTTTGATAGTTGTTCTTATGTTTTTTGCTAAACTATATCTTGTTTTCCATTGACAATTTGGTGAAAATCGGTTTGCCTTCTCTTGGAACCTCATGTGCTATTTTCCTTTGCCAAATACCATGCTTTTGGAAGTCAATGTTGCATGTATTTCATTCAAGGCATTCTTTCGCACATATTCAAATCAATAAAACTTCCATGAATTCCCCTCTCTTAATTAACCTGCATAAAGTTGTTGTATATGATTATGCATTTACATTGCAAATATCTCTCTTTGCTACGGCATCCCGGTTGAGGAATACTCTTTTGCCTATCTTGTGACAAAAAGAGGGGGTAGTGTTGGATTTAGGGGGAGTTGATATTGGCATGATTTAAGGAGATTGACCTATTGAGAGTGAGTGGATCTATTTAGGGGGAGCGTTTGCTATGTGCATTGTTGATTGCATATTACTTGTTTCTATTTCATGCAAATTGCGCTTGTTGTTTATTTGTCTTGATCTTTCTCATACACTTGTCTTGGAAAGTGTAGTTCTTTGTTTTGTAAGGATGATCATTCTACAAGAGATGAAAGATTTAAAGATTTAGCTTTAGGTATCTCTTTGTAATGTAGAAAGTTTTGTTGACCTCTGTCTGTTGTTTTTGGTTTTTGGTGAGGATGAAATGTTAGTGGTGGTTTTGTCACGAAATAGCCAAAGGGGGAGATTGTAAGTTCCTCAGTTTTGATTGGCTTATTTAGTTGACAATCACATTTGGGGTTCAATGTGTAAGGGTGGTTAGGTCATCTTTGCTTAAGTCTTCTTTCAAGCTTCAAAGGTAAAATCACTGGCTTAACCTTCATTGAAGAGATTTAGTGCACACACTCACTCTCATGCATGTTTTTGATCACTTTGCATGTGTGCTTATTGTCTTGATTGTGTGTCTAATTTTGTTATCTCTTGCTTGTTTGAATTGATTGCATCTTATGATTAAAATGTCATGTCATGTTAGACATTAGGATGCATTCCCTTCACCTCATTTCTCTTGCATGAATTGTGTGTGTGTGTGTGTGACGGTGGTAAGCTTTGCGCTACTCAAACAGCGCCCTCACCAGCGCCAACACCAGCGCAGATTTCCAAGTAACTTGTCGTTGGTGGTGCGCTGGTCGTCATACGGACAGGCACCAGTGCAACTTGTCCAGTGGGTTGTTGTTGGTCGTGCGCTACTCGACTAGCGCACAGGCACCAGCGTAACTTGTTCAGCGGGTTATCACTGGTCGTGCGCTACTCGACCAGCGCACAGACACCAGCGCACAGACACCAGCGCACATTGCATCTTTTGGCTTGTTTTTACCAAAACAACGTAGCTTCACTTTGGGCTTCATATAAATACACCATCTTCTTCCCAATTCGTTCTTAGAGCTTCTAAACCTAATTTGAGAGTGAGATAAAGTTTTTTAGAGAGAGAAGCTCCAAGAAGGCATTTTTACTCAACCATCCTTAATATCCAAATCATCAAGCATCTTCTTCCAAGCATGTGTTTCTTGTGTGTGCATAACTAGGTATTCTCTACATGTTCTAAGCTTTATGTTTTCATTACAAAGACATGTATGCCTAGGGTTTTAGTCTTTATTGCATATTAAATGCTTGTTTGAATTTTTAATTGCTTTTATGACATGCTTGTGTGTTGATTGTTGGTTGAGATACATTAATTTGTGATAGCTAGCATTTAGGACGATTTTATCCTTTTTGCTAATTCTTCTTGCATTTGCATTTAGAACATTGATATCTAGGATTTATTTTAATTGTCATTATTAATCCTAGATAAGCATGAATGTCTTGACCTAGCATTTTTGCATATTGAATATTCTTGCATATTCACTTAGGTTGCCATTATCTCTTCATTGTTGAGTTAGCTTGTGGCTAAGTGGTTAGTGCACAAGGATAGGGATCCAAAATCACTATTAAGGCCCGTTGGGTAGAGTGAAAGAGTTAGTAACTAAAGGGTTAGGTAGGTTGTAAACTTTTACTCAATAGTGGATTTTGTGGATCAAGGGTGGCGCTCTAAACAGCCTGTGGTTTTTCCCATTTGAAGGGTTTCACGTATACATTGAGTGTCTTTATTGTTTTATGCTTGTTATCTTTTAATTGATCACTTAGTTGGTTGGGGTAAATTTGATAGCATTGACTAATTCGTAAAATCGGGTAATTTATCGAATTAAAACCTATTCAACCCCCCCCCCCCCCCCCCCCCCCCCTCGGTTATAGTCACACACTTTCTTAGGAATTTCAAGTGTAAGCGATTGAGCTCTTTTTTACTGGTCAAGCTTTTTTTGTACATGATCGAGCCGTTTTTGTACTTAGTTGAGCCGTTTTTTAACATGATCGAACCGTTTTTGTACATGATCTAGCATTTTTGAACAGGATCGAGTTTTTTTTGTTCAGGACTGAGCTCTATTTGTACATCATCGAGTTTTTTTTAATATGGCTCGAGCTTTTTATTTTAGGGATTGAGCTTTTTATGAGGAATCGAGCTTTTTGTGAGGAATCGAGTTTTTTTTGTGAGGGATCGCGATTTTTTTTAGGGAACGAGTTTTTTTTTTTAGGGATCGAGCTTTTTTGGTGAGGGATAGAGCTTTTTTGTGAGGGATCGAGCATTTATTTTTTGGATCGAGCGTTTTTTCAAATGTTTCGAGCTTTTTTCAAATGCTTTCCAGCTTTTATGCCCAAGATTTTAAATTTGTTTGCACCACTTCAAATCAACTCGGCCAAATATATATACAAAAAAAAATGCATACATGTTCATTCTTTATTTTTTTTAAGTTTACAACTCCCAGATATAAAAAAAAAAATTGAGACAACATGTTCATAAATGTTCATACATTGTTATACCACACAGAAATACAAGAAAAAATGAAATTGAAGATCAGAAATATTAGTTTACCTTTTTGTGCAATATCTAGAATGGAGCTCATTTTCTGAAGAGATATCCGGAGTAGTTGATTGATTTTCAGACAACTTTTTTGGATAACAGTGGCTTTTAAAGAATAACGAATCGATTATTTAAGGGCAATTTCGGTAGCTCACCATAATAGGTATTTTTTAAACTTAACTTATTATAACGGTGACATTACTGCAACTCACAAAAAAAGGTGACATTTCTCATAATTTCCACTTCAAAATAATGGAGTCATTGCAGGCTATGTTTGGACAGGCCTTTGAGCAAAAACGGCATGAAGCTGTTTGTTCCGCTATGCTCGCTCGTATGAAGGATGGCATATCATTTCGGGAACATATCCTGAGTTTGATGTCCTACTTCAACTCGACAGAGATCACTGGCGGGGACATTGATGAACACAGTTAAATGAGCATCATACTAGACTATGGGTCCATTAAGTCCCCTTGCTAGCCTGGTCGATTTAGGTAACAAGGGTCACGGCTAATTAATTGGATTGTCCAATTAATTGTGTTACGAAAGTGACACGTATTTATTCTGGAAATTAATTAAATGATGAGATTATTTAATTAATATATTAAAAAAATAAATTAATTAAATAATTAGATTATTTAATTAATAAATTAATAATTGAGAATTATTAAGTAATTATTAACTGGAGGTTGCAAGTTCAAATCATGACTTAGACAAAGATAAAATAATTAGATTATTTTATGCTTTACTAAGTCTACTGTTTAAGTTTAAATCAACTAGGGTTATATGGGAGTTAGAATCCTACTATTCCTAGAACACTTAAATGCTAATTACCTTTTGAAATATATGGAGATATATTTGAAAAATGATATGTATCTAGTTTTATATTTATAAATCTAGGAGACTAGATGAAATACATGATTTCATTGAACCAAAAGCATACGTGAAAACATAAGAATCAAGAAAACAAAAACAAAAAAAAAAAAACAAGAAATTAGGTGCGGCTAAGCTAAAAAAGAAAAAAAAAACGTTTTTGTTTATTTTGTTTTTGATTCAAGTGGTTGAATACTCCACACACAAAGCAAGAGTTGTTTTGTGTTGTTTTGTGTTGTTTCTTCAACCTTCATACAACCTCCCGAAACCCGTGACGCATCCACGTGCAGTTATCTAAACTTAGGAGATAGCAAGAAAGATCCGGTGATATAAATCAAAAAACTATATCAAGAAGTAAAAGAACGAAGAAATTAACCTATAAGTATGATTTCGAATCTTACCTATTATTTATTCATATATGGTTATTAAGTCGTTTAATTTTTTTTTTTAAGTTTTAAAATACCTTCGTGCGATTCTAGGCTTTTAGTGTGATGGTTTTTAACATTCGACAAATCTCTTCTTATTAAATTATTTTTAAATATTGGTTTGAGTTACATGAAAATTCATTTGTACCATCGTGCAACCCGTGCGAACAATATATATTTAAAATATGTTGTATAATATAACTTTGTATACCCAATGTGCTACATATTCCAAGGGAACTCTTGAGTAGAAAATTTGTCGCAAGTTTTCCAATCACAGACTAGTTTCTTATTATATTTCAATATATGCTAATAAGATGAATGTTGGTTAAAACTTTAGTTCTGAAAACAATATAAAAAAAAAAGGCTACAACAAGAAGAATTTTATTTTTATTTTTAACTAATGATGACATTTTTTTTAAAGTGGTGCGTAGCAGTTTTTTATTTGGTAAGCATACAACTTATAACATAATTATAACACAAGTTTCATATCATCAGTTTTTACAATATGTGTAGACACTGAAAAACTCACAATTAATTGAGTCGTCGAGGTGGACACTGACAAATTACAATATATATTTTATATATATATATATATATAGGAAAGTAGCTATCGTCGAGTCATAGGGGGGTGGTCCCGTATAGGTCGATATAAGTGGTAGGATAGAAGATTGAGCTTGGCTAGCAAATGAGTTACTTTAGACCAAGGTAGAGTTATTCGAGGTGATCATCGAGGAGGTCGACTTAGACCATCATGGGGATAATTGAGATGATCATTGAGGAGGTCGACTTAGACCATCCTAAAGATAATCTAGGTGATTGTCGTGGAGGTCAACTTAGACTATTATGGTGATAATCGAGGTGGTCGTCGAGGAGGTCGACTTAGACTGTCCTAGAGATAATCGATATGAGGAGATCGATATTGACCTACTTGGAGGAGATCGATATGAGGAGGTCGACATGGACCTACCTAGTGGAGGTTGAGGTGACCATCGATGAGGTCACTGGATTGTGTTGAACAGAGGCATGTACGTCGATCATGTGGACCGAGTGATAGACCAACAGTAGCGTGAATTGTGGAGCTATAGATTGTGCCAATGCCCCCCACCTAGGAACTCAGATCGAGATGGTTGCTATTTATAGGAGGAAGGCAATGAGCACTTAATACCATTGGTGTAGACGTTACAAAGTAAATGTCATTGATATAGACGTTACAGAGTAAGTGTAGACGTTATAGTCTTAATGCATTGATTTTCCAATGATTTGACTTGGTCCGAGTTTGACCGATGATGGTCTCTTATTGGGTTTTGATTATTGGGTCATGGGCTTCATTGGGCCTTAGTATTTGTGCTATTTTTGGTCACTATATTGTACATACAATCAGCTGTGGTTGATACTTTAAAAATGGATGAGATGACACTTGTACTAAAAGTTGTATGCCCACTAAAGAAAATTTGCTGGTATTAGCGATCTTTACTAGTCTATTTATATCTCACTTTTTAAAATTTTGGTTTAATTATATTAAATTAAATAGTTTTTTTTTTTTCAAAACTACCATGAATACTTATTTTTAAATTTAATACACGGACAAGGATCGTCTTCTGAATAATTAGAAGGTTAGGATTTAGTTTACTTTTCTCTTCTCTCTCAACTTAGAAAAACAAGCACAACTAACACTCATCCCTAATAAGTTATTTTTTTTTTCTTCTCTAACCTTACAAACAGCCACCTCTCAGTTCCTTACTCCATTTCGGTCTTTGTCTTTGCTCATCGACGACCAACCAAACTTCGGCGATGGTAGAGTGTGGCAAAAACATAAACAAAACTTTCTCTTTTAGATCCTTAATCGCTTTCAGAGCGATAACAAACCAGAAAATTGAATCAACTCACCAATTCTATAAAATTTTCGCAACACCAGAGAAAACATATGCATAAATTGCCTAATCTATGGCAAATGCCCCTTTCCCATATAATATTTTATCATTAATACTTACAATTAATGTGGATCTAAATTTCGAAACCAGTTGCCTTTGCCCACTTTCAAAGCAATTCTCAAATTTTTCCTTGGCTTGTTTGCTTCGTCAGAATTTTCTTCAAATTGTTGGGCAACAATTGTAATGTCCTCTCAATTCAATCAAGTAGAAATACTATTTTTGCTTGAAGACGAGAGTGTGAGGTTTCTGGGCTGAAGACGACAAAGTGGAGATTGAGGGGCAAGAGATTACGAAGTTTCAGGGTTGAAGTCTTGGAATCGATGAAGAAGAGATGGGTGAGTCAACGAAGAAGGGAAACTCGTTTTTTTGTCTTTAGCAAAATTGTTTAGGTTCTGCAACACGTTGTCGTTTATGCTGTGAAAAAGCAAAAAAAATGAAATAAATATAAACCGTTCAATACTTTAATTTACACATGTTATCAGATCTTTAATAGCTCAGCACAATTCAGCACATGAAGAGTTCACCTCTATATCAAAAACAAAAAACGAAAAAAACAAAACTTCCCTTTGTACATTTTTTCACCTTCACTTTTCAAACAACACCGGGAGTCTTTGGAGTGATCAAAGAGGATCATGTGGAGGAAGTTGGCAAGGTAAGTAATCATTGGATACGGTTAGTACAAAGGCAGACTTGCGTGGAACTATACATTGCTGTTGATATGGACTTCAGTCTTTATGGCTTGGGGATTCTTAATGCTGGGTGTTTGTAATGGGGTTTACTTCATGTTGGTTAACTATGGAGTGGGAATCCAAACCTGCTTTTGAGAGGGGATCTTAAACAACCCAACCTGCTGCAAAAACTATTTTAGGGTTGTGTTAAAGAAAAATATATTTTAGGGTTTACAGAGTTAAGAAAAAAAAAATCAAACAAACAAATTATTTGTGAATGTGGGGGTTTTATTAGGATTTATTAATTATATATTAAATAGATTAAATAAGATAAATGTGAAGAAATGTGAAAAAAAAAAATTAAGAAAAATTAAATATATGTTTTGGAAATAATGGTGTTTAATATTTGATGGATCTGGTATGGTAACTACTAAATAACAAAGACTTACCAATAAGTTGTATATACAGAAAAATGATAATAATACGAGGGCCAAAGTAGCACCTTTTGTTATATATACATGTAACAAGATAATTAAAATTGTTTTTATTCTCTTAATTGGAGTTGCAATACATGAAACTTTTGGAGATTTGTATGACATTCTTAGCTGCGGCTGACAATGGATGTGTAGTGAAATAACCATGTGTTTCTCCTTTCAGCTCCACATATTCTATCCTCTTCCCCAATTTTTGAAGTTTTGTAGCATAATCATTCACCCTCTCTCTCATAATTTCGCTACCTCCAACCACCACCAACATCGGAGCCAGAACCACCGCTGCAAGGCTCTGGCTTAAGGGTCCGAACGGATTAACCAACCGATTGTCTTGATTTTCTCCAATCGGAACTGCTAGCCTCCAAAACCTGCGATTAGCCTTATGTGTATATTATGTATGATCATCAATTAGAATATTATTGACACATTTACTTTTATATTTATATACGGAAACAACACGTGAAGCATAAGTTGCTATAAATGGAAATATAAACAAATTAATAAAAGTTTGATAAGAATTTTTATTTCCTTTTTCAAGTAATATTAGACCATGATTTATAAAACGGGTCCTCGAACAAAGTCTTGAAGTTGTAATAAAAACAAAATCTTTATCATGTCAACATATATGAACGTAAGAGTCTTATAAAGTTTACACCGTTATTAAAATTCTGTTGAAATTATTGTCTATTATTAACGACGAAAGCTTTAAAAAAAAAAGCTTGGTTTGAGATTAATAGATATTGTCAAAAAAAACATAACCTCTTGACATAGGTGTTATTGCACTTTCCCTGAACGTTCGTGTAAATTCGAGTATCACTATATCTATTTTATAAACATAAAAAATAAATTGTTACCTATCATATTTGCTCACGGTCCAAAATCCCTCAGAGGGTCTCTCTTTCTCGGACTTGGTTTGAACAGTCCCTCCAAAGAATGGAGATAACAACATGTAACCCCGCAACCTAACCGGAGCGAGATCAGCTGAATCCGCCCTGAACCGAACTGCCAAATGGTGAGCCAGGTTGCCTCCGGATGAGTAACCCAACACGAAGACTCGATCAAAGTCAGTCCCATCTAACAGCGTATCATCTTTATTATTACTAGACCTAGCTTGACTTTGTAGCCATCTTAGTGCGTCGCATGCATCATCAATGGCTGCAGGGAGTCTATGTTCCGGGGCCAGACGATGGTCTGGCTCTATAACCACAGCTTCAAGCATTTTCGCCATGTAAACACACATGTTATGGTTTGTTGGGGAGGTCCGAGAACCGAAGCAAAAGCCACCACCATGGAAGTGAAACAAAATGGGAAGTTTCTTTGAGGAGGAAGCACTTGATTTTGTTGTTGTGGGCTTGTAAACCCTGAGAGAAAGGTTGTGTTCTTCATTGAAAACAATGTCCTTGTAAATGACTCTACTGTCTCCAATGAAAGGTGTGTCATAGTGTATAGGATCTTTGCGAAAAACCGAACCATCGCTATAGAGTTTGAGGTGATCGAAACAGTTTTCAACTTCGTATTTAGCAAGTGAACTCATATTCTGACAGTGATCAGGTCAGGGTTCAAGATTCTGATTTTGAGAATGAGTCGAAGAAATATAGAGTATTGTTTTGGAGAAAATGATTGTAAGAGACAATGGTTATATAGTTGAATAAAAAGTGAAATTCAACTTATGTAGCATCAATTGGGCTGTCAGGCAGATACATAATTATCATGCATGCAAGCTGGCTTTATACTAGCTAGTTGTTACTAAAAATGAATGAATATTGCCAAAGTGTGAAGCAAATCCAAAGGAAGATATTACAAGTTACTCTACATGGTAAAAAAATGTGCAAAAACGTTATGGACATTGTAATCTGTGTTCAGCTACGAATATCAAAGAATTATTTATTCCAATCAATTAAAAGATACGAGTGGTTGGATCCTCAATGTCATTTGCATATTTTACGACACAAGGTTTGTATTCTAAACGTGTTGGGTTTCGTTTTTTTAGAAATGGTGTTCTAAAATAACGTTTTTGAAAGTTAAAAGTACGTTTAGTGGCATTTGTTAAAAATATGGTAGTTTCAAATTAAGGGATTGTTTCTTATGGTTTTTGAAAGCCTGCTTTTGGCTTTTGGTTTTTGGGACTTAAAAACCACTTGTGGGAGTGTTGGGGTGGACCGTTAAAAGAGCTTCTTGTATATCCTTAAAGCTTTTCCAAGCAGAGGGGAAGCCAAGATGTTATAGTAGGGTATGCTAAAAAATAAATTAACTAAGTGAACCTTAACTATGGGTTAAAATTTTATTAATATATTTATCGTGTTCTTGGTTTGGGTATATAATTGTTTGATATCGCAACCTACGATATATAGCAATTGGATTTTTAAAATATGAAAAATATATATTTATACATGGACTAACTATTACTAAAATTCAACCAAACTCCTACTAAGATTAAATAAAACAAAATTATCTGTGTCAATCAAGAATCAAGATGATTTATTTACTTTATTTTTATTAGTTTAAGCAATTAATAATATATATCTAACATGCTCAGTTCAACTATGCTTAAGTCGAAAGTAACTTGAAAGTTGTGTTTGAATCTCCAAAATTTTTATTTTGTTAATATGATGTGTTTTATTTTGTATCCGAGGCTTTTTGTTTTAATTAGGATAGTTAATTGGTAAATAAAATTATAATATAAGATTATTAATTTAGCTGAAAAGTAACAATGAGGGCAACTTTTGTAATAACTTAACAATTTTTTTTCCAAAAAAAACAGCCCCCGGGCCCAAGCTAACATTTAAACAGTTCCGCACCTGCTCAGAAGCAATGTCCAAGAAGAGCTTTGGAAGAAAAACGGGAAGATATTTTTCCCTTTAATGAATTTTTTTCATTTACCGATGTATCCTCTTCTGAATTAATACCAAGTTGAAAATCCCACTCATGTCCTCTTCTTTTTGCAATTCTCTACCAAACCAAATTTCCTCCTCTACCCCCACCCAAATTCCAACAATCATATGATACCATCTCAATCCAAATTTCTAGCCACCATCTCAAGACAGAAAAGAGACAAATCAATTAAATACACGTGCAATGAAACTAAATAAAATGATCAAGCAAAAGATTAATGGAGACAAGATTGGAGTTGGTTGCTTTGAGAGTTTATAGTGAGAGATAATATTAAAACAATATAGAGTTCTAAGACCTAATCAATAACACATTCATTCACCATTTTATTTCAAAACACACTCATTTCTCAATTTACTTTTTGAGCACTTTTGAGTAGATCTCGAATCTATCTCTAAGTATGATTTGTTATTATTTATTTATTTGCTTTATGGATGTTTGGGAATTGATTGTGGATTGAGTGTTGATTGTATGATTTGTATTTCTCGATCAAGACTAGACTATCTCTCATTTGCGCTTTACATGTTCATCTAGTTTTATAGGGTGTATTGATAATGCATTCTATTTGTTTTTATTCATGTGTCATCAACACTTAAATGATTAGCCTTTGTAGATTGAAGTCTTAACAGATTGTAGTGTTGATTTGGATAAACAAGATTAAGGGTGCGTTTGACACAGAGATGGGACAGGACAAGGTGGGACTGGACTGGACAGGACTGGACAGGACTGGACTGGACTGGACATGTTGTTCTATGTTGTGTTTGGAAAGTCTGGACAAAACTATAAACTGTACTGTTATGCGTTTGGTATGACTGGGACAGAACAGGTCAGAACAAGAGATTCAAATGATCAGAGTACCCCTCTTATATATATAACAACATAGACTAAAATATTATATATATATATTAATATATAATAATATTAAATAATATTATATGTAATGATCTATAACATATTATTACATTATATATATATATATATATATATATATATATAATTTGATATTATCATATATTAATATAGAATATTACATGTATTATATATAATATTAAATATAATATATTATTATATTTATATTACATATATATTTTACGTAATATATATATATATATATATATATATATATATATATATATATATATATATTTATATATATTTATATATATTAAACATATATTAAATTATATATTACTAATATATTATTATATATATTATTATATATATTATTATATATATTATAATATATATATTTATATATATTATATAAAATATATATGTAATAATAATAAATATTAATTTATATATATTATATATAATTTCATATATATAAATATATAATTTCATGTATATAAATATATATTTATATTACATATATTATATTATATATATGTTAATAATACATATTAATATTAACATATATATGTATATTATATTTAGATTAATATATATAAATCATATATATCATGTGTTGTAATATATATATATATATATATATATATATATTAATATATTATATAATATTATATATTATATATTGTCGTATGTGAATTATACCAAGCATACACGTCATTGACAGGAAGGAGAAAATAGCCAGGTGGACGCCCAAATGGGCACTCAGAAAATATCCTACGAGGCATCATTAAAGAGAAGAAAGCCCGAGTAAGCATATATTGAATGAAACCTACTCGGGATCAGTTAACAACACTCGGGACTGGTTAAACAATGCTTCCACTCGAGCTCAAACGGCGCTACTCAGGACCATCAGGTATTATTCTTACTCGGGAATAAATACGACTCGAGTAAGAACTTGGTGCTTATTTCACACAGATTAAGTCATTAAATACGCGAAGATATCCATCAGGAAGGAATCCCAAATAAAATGGAACATTAAGTTAGAAGAGTCCCCAATCAGAAACAACTTGATTACTTTACGAAGACTACATTCTTATAAGGAAACAAGTCCAAATTGAACAGCACTACTAGAATCCCACTCGATTTCCATAAGAGACTCCGAAACAGGAAAGAAGACAAATCAACCTCAAGCAAGTAACCGAATCACAATTAAATACAAAGATCTTGTATTACTTGTACAAAGCAGATTAGGGTTCTATAAGCATATAAATGGACCCATAATCTGGCTCCAAAAGAGATAGGCAATATAGCATACATCAATCATAGCAAATACAAAGAGAAAAAAGAGAGATCGAGAGCTTATAAACATCATATTTTCATAGTGGATTTTGGCTTGGTTGATCCTTCAACCACCCGTGGAAGTTTCTCCGGTCATCGGAGTTTTACCACGTAAAACTTGTCTTCGTTACTCTCTCTGAATCTCTTTCTCTTTGAATCAATAGGCGAAATCCAATCCTTGTTGGCTTTTCTGACATAAACCAGACATCGACGTTAACAATTGGCGCTAGAAGGAGGGGTTGAACCTCCGAACTTGTTAAAAGCAATGGCAGGAAGTAGAAGCAGTTCAAGGAATGGCAAAAAATCACCAGGCGATTTCCATGTTGGCAACACGTCACAAGATCCTGCAGCAAACACAGAAAACCAGCCTGCACACCTGGTAGGGATCCAGCAAGTTCCTCCAACCAACAGAGATCTTACGTTGCGTTTCAAAGAGGCCTTGCAGCAATTGGTGACAGACGCAACTAGGGAAGGGGTTGATTTACTGGCTGCAGAAGCACGTACTCCCAATTCTCCAACCGTAAGGCTCCGTTCGGTGGTTGTTAGGCCAGGAATAACTATACCCGAAACCAGAAGGAACTCTTCCCCAATCAACCTGGCAGGACAGGAAACACTTGAAGAGGAACAACATCACCAGAGGCTGGACCACAATCAAACAGTACGCACTAGACACCGTAAATATGACCGGTACCGGGATCGGTCGTCATCAGAAGATAGTGATCGACCTCATCGAAAACGTCATTACGGAGTCATGCGAGAATCTCGGCATCAAAGTGAAAAGCCAGAAAGAATGACAGTTACCCAACGGTTCAACCGTCGAGAAAGCCCGGTGGGGGACAGAGATGTCATGATCCAGAACCTAACTCAAGAAGTCGAGAACAATAGGCGTCAGATGGATGCCTTGGTCAGACGTTATGGCTATAACGATTTATCTGACGACGACTCAGACAGCCCATTTACCAAGGAAATCTTAAGGACCCCTTTCCCAGAAAGGTTCAGGATGCCGCACGTGGAGCAGTTTAAGAAAGACACGGACCCGAAAGAGCACGTGAGACGCTACAAAAGCGTCATGGCCAAGTATGCCCACAGCGATCCCTTATTATGTCTCAATTTCCCACAAACTTTGGGAGACATGGGGTCGAGGTGGTTCGGAAGGTTACCTTCAGCAAGCATTAAGAGTTTCAGTGAACTAAGCATGAGCTTCTCAAGGCAATTCCTAAGTAACGTTCACAGGAAAAAGTCAGTGGCTCACCTTGCTCAAATAAAACAAGGAAAAGATGAGTCACTGAAGAAATATCTAGGAAAATTCGGCCAAGGGGTATCAGAGATTGGCAGTGCAAACGATGAAGCCATAATCGCTGCATTCATCAATAACTTGCAGAATGGACGGCTATCATTTGATTTGAGAAGAGCACGGCTGACTAGGTATGCTGACATGATGGATATGGCAGGAGGATACGCACTGGCCGAAGAAGAAGAATTAGCTACATGAGGAAGCTATATGCACGGGGGAAAGCCTGAACAGAAGGATGCTGGATCCAAGAGGTAGAATCAAAAAGGAAAGCTAAAAGGCAACGAGAAGGAGAAAAACAAGGATGGGGGTAATGGGTTCAACGCCGAGCGGTCCACAGAAAAATGTCGAGGCAGATATACCAATTACACCCCTCTTTGAAAAAAACAATAAGAAATTTTAGCCATATTGGAAGAGAAGAATATGGTGCAAAAGTCGCGGCGACAATCACAGTTCGCCCGGAGAGATACAACCAAGTATTGCAGGTTTCACAAGGAAACCGAGCATGAGACTTCAAAGTGTTTCCAGCTCAGAGATTACATAGAGACTCTTATTCGGGAAGGGCACATGCGGGATGTAATCTTGAAAAAATATTAGAGATCAGAAACTAAGAGAGAAGTCAAGGTTGATCACAACCCTGGTCAAAATCAAAGAACCAGCCCCGAAGCCAATCAAGTAATACATACAATTTTCGGAGGACCCTCTACTGGGAGAAGCAACCGAGAACGAACTCAGGAAATCAGAGAAGCAATAGAAGCAAGGAATAACTTTGGCGTAAACTCGGTTGAGCCAGACCCGAAAAGGGTAAAGGAAGGATGGGACCCAATAGTCTTTACAGAGGCAGATTCCCATGGCGTCGATGTTCCACGCTTTGGTTATAAGTGCCCGGATTGGCCATAAGGAAGTCTGGAGAATTTTAATAGATAATGGGAGTTCAGCAGACATCCTAAGCGTGACCGTGTACGACCAGCTAAGACTAGACCGAAAAGATTTACAGCCTTTCCATACTCCATTAAGAGGGTTTGGAGGGATAAAGGTCAGGGCACTCGGGACGGTAAAACTACCCGTACAGATCGGAACGGCACCATGCCAGAGGACTGTCCTGCTCGACTTCGTGGTAGTTGACTTAGATAATTGGCCGTATAATGCATTATTAGGCCAGCCATTCCTGAATAAAACAAGGGCCGTGACGGCCACTTATGCATTAGTGATCAAGTTCCCAACAGAAGAAGGGGTTGGGATAGTCAAGGGATCCCAAGAGATGGCCCGAAGAGCAAACCTGTCAGTATACAGAGACAAGCATGATGATGAACAAGTGTGCACCATAATGCAGCCAAATCAGTGTAAAGAATCCCCGTCATTCGAACTGGATCCAAGGGAGGGCTCGAATGAATACAAAACAGAATTTGGTTGAAGTAGTACTTGAAGAAGACGAACCGGATAAGAAAATCAAGATCGGGGCCAACTTGGATGGAAAAGTCAAGCAAGACTTAACCAATCTGCTTAGAGAGTACAAAGATGTATTCGCTTGGAGTCACGAAGATATGATCGGAATAAATGCCCGAGTAATATCCCACCACCTCACAGTTAACCCGAATGCAAAACCGGTAATACAAAAGAGAATATGGTCTTAGCATTGGTTTCAGCAGCAAAAAAGCTGAGACCATATTTTCAGGCTCATACAATCCAGGTTCTCACCAATTGCCTATTAAGACAAATTTTACAAAAACCATAAATATCAGGAAGACTTACCAAATGGGCAATCGAGCTAAGTGAATTCGATATTCATTATGTCCTTAGAACCTCCCTCAAAGGACAAGCTGTGGCAGACTTCATAGCCGAGTTCACAGAACCAAACCTGGAAGTAAAAAGACTTTTGGATAAGAGTTTCACATGGAAACTGTATGTTGATGGCTCTTCAAATACTCATGGCAGCGGGGCAGGGATCGTAGCTCACACCCCAGAAGGAGATGATGTTGAATGTGCCATGAGATTTGATTTTATAGCAACCAATAATCAAGCCGAGTACGAGGTATTGTTAGCTGGAATCAGAGTCTGCATAGCTCTCGGGGCAGATGAAGTTGAGATATTCAGCGATTCACAGGTAGTTGTCAACCAGGTTATGGACAAGTACCAGGCCAAAGATGAAGGCCTGATAGCCTACCGTGTCATCGCGAAACAGCTTCTCCAAAAATTTAAAGAATACAAGATCGCTCAGATCCCCAGGGAAGAAAATGAAAAGGCTGACGCATTGTCTAAATTAGCGTCAGCAATAACCTCAATCAGACCAAAGACCATTCCGGTTGCACACCTCCTTAAACCGAGCACAGCTGAACCTAAGCCTTTGGAAATTTTAGAAATCCGAACAACGTAAGAAGGTTGGATGGTCCAGCTGAGAAGGTTTCTGGAAGAAGGCGTGCTCCCAAAAGATCCGGTATTAGCAAAGCGCATCAGGTATCGATCTGCTAGGTATACCATGATCGGAGGAGAATTATACAGAAGGGGGTTTTCCCGAGCTCTCCAGAGATGTGTACAGAAAAAAGATGCACATCGAATACTTCAAGAGATCCACAGAGGAGTTTACGGGAACCACACTGGGGGTTAGAAGTCTGGCGCATAAGGTACTCAGGCAAGGCTATTACTGGCCTACGCTTTTCTCAAACGCAGAGCAATGGTCGGAAAGTTACAATACCTGTCAAAAGATTGCTAACGATATCCGACAACCCCCAGAAAAACTCAGAAACCTCACCGCCCCATGGCCATTCGCCATGTGGGGCCTAGACCTGATCGGCCCAATGCCAGCTGGGACAGGGGTGGAGCAAAGCACGCCATAGTCGCTGTCGATTATTTCACAAAATGGACAGAAGCTGAAGCGCTGGTACATATCACAGAAGCTAACACCACAAATTTTGTAAAGAAAAACATACTTTATAGGTTTGGAGTTCCGGAAACTATAATCACTAACAATGGCACTCAGTTTGATAACCTGAAGTTCAGACAGTTGTGCGAGAAGTACCAGATTGCTAATTACTATGCCACACCAGCCCACCCTCAAACAAATGGGTAGGTAGAAGCAGTAAATAAAATTATCAAGCACACCATCAAAGCAAAACTGGATGCCAAAAAAGGAAGCTGGGTTGAAAAGCTTCTCGAAGTATTATGGGCATACCGGACTACAGCGAGGACTTCAACAGGAGAGACTCCGTACACTTTAGCATTTGGAACAGAAGCTGTTATCCCCATAGAAACATCGTATGCGTCACCACTGGTCAGGTTATACGATGAAGAACATAACGTTGATATGTTACTACAAAGTTTGGATGAGCTAGAAGAAAAAAGATAAAAGTCTCGAATAAGAAATACAGCATATCAACAAAGAGTGACTCGCCACTACAACTCTCGTGTTCGGATCAGGAAATTCCAGCTAGGAGACCTGGTGCTCAGGAAGGTGTCAATGAACACAAAAAATAAAGCCGCAGGATCCCTGGCTGATAAATGGGAAGGTCCATACAAGATCGAGGGGATAGCTGGCCATGGAGCTTATTGGATTGCTCGACCCAATGGAGGGGTTTTACACCGACCATGCAATGTCCAATATCTGAAGATTTTCTATCCTTAAAATTACATATATATGTTCTTTTTTCTAGTCAGGACAATATTAGTCAGGATAAATATTAAACTGTAATTTGAATATTTATTGATTTTTATAGTAATAAATAAAACTTCTCGAAATTTCCGAAAGGAAAGCATCTAGCTCGGGATTTCCAAAAGAAAGCATATGATAATAACATATGGAAGAAGAGCATGATAATAAGAACATGCAAATAGAATTCTCGGGAAAATCAAATCCCGAATGGGCTGAGAAGCTCGTAGAAGCATGCCAGCCGAGCAGGGTCAAAATGACCTTCGTAAAAAGGCAAACCCAATGCACCAGACTCTGGAAAAATGTTCGGGACGCTATCGGGAGAAATTTCGGTGAAATGCGTACCTGTGTTGAAGCAATTTTTTTTTTTAAAAAAAAGAGTTCAACGATTCGGAAAACCCTTGCGCATAAAAACTGGGAAAACGTCCTTGGTATTGCGTAAAGACTCGAACGTATGATCATGGTGAGCCTTGATGTAATGTTCGGGTAGCAACCGGGTATGAAACACAAGTGTAAACTTGTCTGTTTCAAGATGACTCGGTTAATAATAAAGAGCCAGTTTAATAAGATACTTGGCAATTAAAGTCATTCTGGTAACAACCGGATTAATAAGATACTAGGTTAAGTTGCACGAGCTTCGAAGAAGCCAGTTTAATAAGATACTTGGCAATTGAAGTCATTCGGGTAACAACCGGTTTAATAAGATACTCGGTTAAGTTGCCCGAGCCTCGAAGAAGCCAGTTTAATAAGATACTTGGCAATTGAAGTCATTCGGGTAACAACCGGTTTAATAAGATACTCGGTTAAGTTACCCGAACCTCGAATAAACCAGTTTAATAAAATACTTGGCAATTGAAGTCATTCGGGTAACAACCGGTTTAATAAGATACTCGGTTAAGTTACCCGAACCTCGAAGAAGCCAGTTTAATAAGATACTTGGCAATTGAAGTCATTCGGGTAACAACCGGATTAATAAGATACTCGGTTAAGTTACCCGAACATCGAAGAAGCCAGTTTAATAAGATACTTGGCAATTGAAATCATTCGGGTAACAACCGGTTTAATAAGATACTCGGTTAAGTTACCCGAACATCAGCCAGTTTAATACAACACTCGGCAACAATCAGCAATAAACAGATCAAGACCATTCAATTCAAAATAGAATAGAATTTTATTGCTCCTAAAAGAATGGTTACATTTCAAAGAATGGTCCTGTACAAGTAAAAAATAATCAGAATTTTCTACAATTCTACAAAATTAAGGCTGCGAGGATTTCGAGCATTTGCCAACACTCGGATCTGGCACCATCTCGTACTCACGAAACAGGCTCTCATTAGACGGCCAAGTGATATCGTCGACAGTATCATCCATCTACTGGTTGTAATCCTCACCCGGGACTGGCCAGACGTCGGGGACTAAACCCTCCACCGACTCTTGACTTGCATAAAAGGTCGAGATAGAATGCTCGGACGGAATCTCTAAATGCATGGGATGAGGCTCTTTGCCTTGGCTACGGCAGTAGGCTCTCCATTCCTTCATCTGAATCCGAAGAGATTCCAAGGACCGGTCCACGTGATGTTTGATTGACAGCTCCCAATTAGCTCGGGTCTTCTCAGTCGCCCTATTCCTAACTTTGAAGAACTCGCCGGCAGAAACTAGCCCACGTTGAAATTCCAGAAGAAGTGGGGCATCAAAAGCAGGGGATCTTTTAAAACGATCCACCCCTTGGATTTCAAGTTCCAACCTGGCTTCTCGGGATAGGGATTCAATTGTCAGCACTTGACGCTCCAGATCTTCGATTTTTTGGTCATACGCCGACTTCGACTGTTCCGCCTCCTGTTTAAAATTAAGCACGGATTCTTCAGCAGAGGATAGAAGATGTTGAAGTGATGCAACCTTCTCCTCTGCCAAAGATTGCCTTCTTTTCGGCTTCAACCTGCTTCGCTAGAAAATGGTCGGTGAATATCTGTATAAAACCAACCACCTGCTGGTTAGCTTTCTCGGCTCGAGCACGACCCTCCTCACTTACCTTCAGCTGAGCCTCTAGACGCTTTATTCGATCAGCTTGATGTTGATGCGTCTGAACTAACTCAGTGAATTCGGCCACCATCTGTAAAGAGATATATTTAGAAATCTGACATAAGCAAAACAATAGAGGAGTCGGATTTAACTTACATAAGATGCACCGTTGAATATATTTTGAAGACGTTCGGTCAGGGAACCATCCCGAAAACTGCTCCAGCGGTCTTTCCCGATAAAAGCCCTACCGGAGGACATCTCCCGTAGCATATCCAGAGGAGAAAGGAATAAAGGAACCCCGGAGGATTCAGCTCCCAGATTTCTAAACTCGGGGGAAGGAGAAGCCCTGTTCAGTTCTAAGGATGGAGAAAGATTTAAAGGAAGCCCCAAAGGTTCAGCCCCCATATTTCCAACCTCGGGGGTAGAAGAAGCCCTACTCGGTTCTGAAGCGTCCGCACCTACTGATGCTCCAGCGCCAACACTCAGGGCAATCTCATCTGCAACATCTTCATCACTGGAGTCAACAAATGAGACTACCCGAGGAACTTTGAGAGGACGAGAAGGCGAACTAACTGCCTTTCGCTTCTCACCCCGAGAACGGTGGAAGTTAAGATCAGCAGCAGGATCTTCTTGCGGATCGTCCCGAAAAGACTCAAAGAATTCGGCACTTGCAGGCACTTGATCCGTCAAGACGTTACCACCATCGCCGACTTCAAACCGTCCAACAGGCTCTTCACACGGGCCTTCACTCTGGCCACTTGGACCAGCAGAACCCTGAGTAGGAGGCTGAGCACCCTGAACAACGCACTCGGGAATTCGTTCCTCAGCAGTATCGGTTTCCTCATCAGGCTCGGGTGGAGCAATACCCTCATCGCCCTGACGGGAAGCTTTTTTTCTACTCGCTTGCAGAATCGCCTTCACCTGGCGAGCCTGAAGATCGCTGACAACGTCCGTATGGAACACTAAAAAAAAATTATGTTAGAAAAGAAAATGAAAAGCAGAAAAATACAACAGAAAGGGTGCGGGGTCTTACATCGCCTGCAATGGCCCGAAATCTGTCTGAAGAAACTGAGCTTTATCAAATCCTCATCTTTAAAAAGGTAGCTCTTGCTCCTCTTCTCCAGAGAACAAACAGCTGCCAGAGTCAACCTCTTCAGCTCAGAATCATTATAATCAATTATTTTTTTGTTCCACACTTCGGGGGAACAGAAGATACGGGGAACACTCAACACCGTTCGGGAATCCCCAGATCCAACATTGACGTTGAGCCCAAGAGCCCCTCCAGTAAAAAACCAACTGTTCTTCCAGAACTTGTTGGATGTAGGGAATCCCCATACAAAACCTTTCTTTTTTGGGTCATCAGAAGCATCGACCTCCCGATTCACCTTTGCTTCTTAGGGGACCCAACCGTCAGATGGAGTAGATGCAAGAAAACAGTTCCCCATTTTGCTAACTTGCCTCAGCGTAAAGAAATGCCTGATTTCGTTCGGGGAAGGCGGCGAAAGGTTCATTCGACTGAACATGTGCCACATGCACATCAAGACTTTGTAACTATTCGGGGCCAATTGAGCTGGGGCTATCCCTGCTTCAGCCAAAAACCAGGCAATAAATGGTTGAAAGGGAAGTGTAACGCCGCAGCAAAGCATGGATCCATAAATCTCGACCATACCCTCAGGAGGATTCCATACGGCTCTATCCCCAGCAGGAACCAAAGTGGCTGAGTCGGGCAAGTCGAATCGGGAGCGATATTTTTCTATCTCAGCTGGCCCGACCACATTCGGCTCAGTATCAAAGCCACTCGGGCGAGTATCAGAAAATCAAAGACGAGACGCCCTGTACACTTTATCAACGTCACCCTCGTTAACAGTCTGTTCCCTGGTCTGAACGCTGCTCGAGCCGTGCTTGTATACCTCATTTCAGCTCTGATGTTTACCCATCCTTCGAAAAGATGCCCTGTGATCAGAAATATCAGAATCAGAACTAGATGGAGAACTCGATACAGGGCTGAAAGTGACGTCAGGGTAAAGCCCAGAAACATCAACCTCTAAGAATGGAGGTTCATCTATTGCGATATCCCCCAGTAATCGTTTAATGCAAGAAACTAACTGGAAATCCCCACGTTCTAATGCATCAAAAGCGATTTTAAAGAGACGATGGCGGGAAGATGGCCCCATTAAAACTAACCTTGAATTAAGATTGATGCAAGATCTTCAAACGGAGAATCGTGAACTTCTGGATAAAGAAATCCGAGTTTAAACAATTTTCTGCTGAAAATTGTTGAGAATAAACCAACGATGTCTCTTAGCAAAGAATTTAAAGAAGAGACGGCACAAAATCCTAGGATTTCAAGGCGGGAAAAAACTTATGTCGAAACTCGATGGCGTAGGCGACGTTTGGGGAAACGCAAAAATCATTTCTCATAAATGATATTGAAAAACGAAAAGACGAGGGACGCGTGTCAAAACAGGAAGTAGCCCTCGACCGTCAGAACTTTAAAACGTCGCCATTATTTAAGATCTCGCGTGATGAAGCGAATCGAAATTACAGGGTCACCATTAAGACACGCCATTATGACAAGACGGCTATTCTGACGAGTGAAAATTAAGACGAATAAAATACTCTTGCCCGAAATGAAATGTACTCGGCAAAAATATTTTAAGGAGGTATTGTCGTATGTGAATTTTACCAAGCATACAAGTCATTGACAAAAAGGAGAAAATAGCTAGGTGGACGCCCAAATGGGCACTCAGGAAATATCCTACGAGGCATCATTAAAGAGAAGAAAGCCCGAGTAAGCATATATTGAATGAAACCTACTCGGGATCAGTTAACAACACTCGGGACTGGTTAAACAACGCTGTCACTCGGGCTCAAACAGCGCTACTCGGGACCATCAGGTATTATTCTTACTCGGGAATAAATACGACTCGAGTAAGAACTTGGTGCTGATTTCACACAGATTAAGTCATTAAATACGCGAAGATATCCATCAGGAAGGAATCCCAAATAAAATGGAACATTAAGTTGGAAGAGTCCTCAATCAGGAAACAACTTGATTACATTACGAAGACTACATTCTTATAAGGAAACAAGTCCAAATTGAACAGAACTACTAGAATCCCACTCGATTTCCATAATAGACTCCGAAACAGGAAAGAAGGCAAATCAATCTCAAGCAAGTAACCGAATCACAATTAAATACAAAGATCTTGTATTACTTGTACAAAGCAGATTAGGGTTCTATAAGCATATAAATGGACCCATAATCTGGCTCCAAAGGAGATAGGCAATATAGCATACAACAATCATAGCAAATACAAAGAGAAAAAAGAGAGATCGAGAGCTTATAAACATCATATTTTCATAGTGGATTTTGGCTTGGTTGATCCTTCAACCACCCGTGGATGTTTCTTCGGTCATCGAAGTTTTACCACGTAAAACCTGTCTTCGTTACTCTCTCTGAATCTCTTTCTCTTTGAATCAATAGCCGAAATCCAATTCTTGTTGGCTTTTCTGACATAATCCAGAAATCGACGTCAACATATATGTAATTATAATATATAATTTATTGGACATGATTGTAATTGTTTAAAAAGTTAAAGTGTAAAGTTGTCTTTTTGACATTTGTCCGATGCTATGGGACAAGTTGTCCTAGGGTCTTGGGTGGGACAAGTTTTTGTGATTTTTGTCCCACCTTGTCCCGTCCTGTCCCATACTAAGGACGCGCCAAACGTGGGTCAAGAACAAACTTTCTCACGTTGTCCTGTCCTGTCTCGCGTATCAAATGCACCCTAAGAGATCAACATCGCTAGTAAAAGGTCTGCGTAGGTGAGATATAATAGCTCAATTGGAGGTGTAATTGTGTGGATCAACCTTGAGAGTGCATTTGTTTCATCAATTAGTGGGTTATGTGATTGTCTTGGTCAGGAACGACCCGTTAATGTTTCCTCTTTAAAGGTTTTATCACGTTAAAATCTTTATGTTGATTAATTATCTTCATCTCTATCTCTAACTCTCTCACTTAACTTGTTTTAAATTTATTTGTTATTATTTTATACTTAGCTTTAGTACATGCTTATTTGTGCTTACTTGAATTTTGTCGTGGCCATGATACTATTGTTGTTACTTGTTTGTTCTTTGTGAATTTTCAAGGATTCCAAACAAATTATTAGTGTAACTACTTTGCATGGATATTATTAAGGAAAAATAATAAAGATTGGCATAACTTTAGGAATGAGATTTCCTAATTATAGGACAGTATATATGTAATTATTTTTTGCTTGATTGTAATTGATCGTTTCCTAGAATAGATTGTTGATGTACTGCATAAATATTTACTTTCTCTTTGTAATATTTCTCAATTTTCAATACATATAAAATTTCTCAGTATTCAATTTCTTTTACATGGTATCAGAGCACCAAACCTGGTGAACTCTAAAATATTTCAAACGCTTCCGCAACCAAATATTTTGTTGCAATCGTCACCATGGGAGATAAGGGCAACAACGAAATAGAATCGACACCGTCTAAGACTACCATATGAGTCTCAGATGCCTACTTTTTACATCACTCGAATCATCCGGGTAGTATTCTCGTCTCTAAAGTGCTCGAATGAGACAACTACAGTACATGGAGTCAAGCTATGCGAATTAGTTTAAGTGCTAAGAACAAGATTGGATTTGTCACAGGTTCAATCAAGCCACCTACTTCAACAGATGATAAGTTCCCTTCTTGGCAATGATGCAATGACAAGGTTTTGTCATGGCTATTGAATTCCATCCATCCTGACATAGCAAGTAGCGTGATTTTTACCGAAACTGTAGCAGAAGTCTAGGCAAACCTACAAGAACATTTCTCTCAAGGAAACGATTCAAGAATTTATCAGATCAAACGAGAAATCGTGGAACATAGGCAGGGACAACAGTCTATCTACTACACAAAATTAAAGGCTTTTTGGGATGAACTTTCATCCTATCATGAGGTGATATCTTGCAAATGTGGTGGGTTAGAGAAACTCAACAAAAAGGATTAGAAGGAGAAAGTTATGCGATTTCTCATGGGATTAAATGATAGTCACCGTGGACAAATCTTATTGATGCAACCTCTGCCTGATACACGTCGAGTTTATTCGCTTGTCCTTCAACAAGAAAAGCAAGTTGAATTCTCTCTCAATCATGGGAACATGAACCATTGTGCCATGCTTGTAGATCAGAACAACAAAACTACTCAAGCATATCAGGTTTAAAAGCAAAAGATACCATTGCACTGCTCTTATTGTGATCGAGATTATCATAGCATTGAGAAGTGTTACTGCCTACAAGGCTTTCCAGTAGGCAACAAGCTTCATGAGAAGAATGTGAAACCTTCTAATCAATGCCACTCAATTTTGTGAGGGTGGAAACAAACAAGGCATCAGAAACAGGAGCGAAAACCTTTTATGTAGATGAGGGACCAAGACTCACAGTTGAGGAATATAATCAACTGATGTCCATGATTAAAAAGAATGATGGTAACTCACAACACTTTGTAAATGCCATAGGTATCATCACACCATCATCTAAAATTCCAGTTGTCCTACATTAGAATTTTTGTGGGATTATTGATAGTGGAGCCACGGATCATGTGACTTCCTTAGCTGAATTATTAGCCTAAAAAATGTGCCCAAATCAACCACCATTAGTTTGCCAAATGGTAGTCAGACACATATTGAGTCAATTGGTTCATTGCATATTACACCTTATATCAAACTTGATAAAGTCCTCAAAGTTCCACAATTCCAAGTTAATTTACTATCAGTTAGTAAACTAACACAAGCATTAAAGTGTATAGCAACATTCTTTTCTGATTTTTGTGTTGTGCAGGATGCTGCTACGAGGAAGACGATTGGCCTGGGCAAGCAACATAATGACCGTTACTACCTAGTACAAGACCAAAATCTAGCCTTAGCAAACACCATTCGTAAACATTCCAATCTTTGGCACCAACGTCTTGGGCACCCATCATCCGGTCCTCTTCAAATTCTCACAAAAATAAATCCTGCAATTTATTTTGATTCAAAGCATGTTTGTGAAATTCGTTCTTTAGCAAAACAAACGCGGTTATCTTTTCCATCTAGTTTAATTTCTTCTAAAGCACCTTTCGATTTGATACATTGTGACATTTGGGACCACGTCGAATAAATTCTCATTTTGGGGCTTGTTATTTTTTTACAATTGTTGATGATTTTACTCGATATACTTGGATACATCTCATGAGTTTTAAATTAGAAACACAAGGGATATTGCAATCGTTTATTTCTTGGGTGGAAACACAATTTAATTATCGCATTAAAACTCTTCGAGCCGATAATAGTGCTAAATTCGTATCTATGAAACATTACTTAGATACTAAGGGAATTACTTTTCATCATTCATGTCCTTCAACACCCCAATAAAATGGGGTGGTTGAGAGGAAACATCACCATCTTTTAAATGTGGGAAGGGCTCTTCATTTTCAAGCAAACTTGCCATTAAAATGTTGGGGAGGAAGTATTCAAACGGCTTTCTATTTAATCAATCGTTTACCTACACCTCTTCTTTCTCATAAAATGCCATACCAACCTCTCCATAACATGTTACCCATATACAACCATAAATTTGATCAAAGAGCTCGTCGTTGTGTTTTTCTTAGTTACCCTCATGGTCAAAAAGGTTATCGGGGTTTATGACCTTGCAACTTATAGATTATTTTCTTTTAGAGATGTTGTCTTTTATGAACACATTTTTCCGTTTCACCATCATCCACAAGAACAAGAACTTGATATGGTTGTCCTCCCTTTGCCACACACATCAGATGAACCAATCACAACAAATACAACCATTCCACAAGTAGTTGACCACTCTTTATCTCCACCAGGCTCATCTCCATCACTTGTGCTTGCTCCAAATGATCTTATACCTGACCATGTCCCCACTGTGCCACCACAATCTCCAGCCGCTCGCCATTCCGACTGTATCAAACAACCATATGTCAAGCTTCAAAATTTTCACCTCTATCACACAGCCTTGGTCGATCCCAGCCAGTCTTCTTCCTCGTCAAGTACGTGTTACCCTTTAACTCGGTATATTTCTTATGGATAACTCTCACCCAAATATTGGAATTTTATTTGTACTATTACTACACTTGTGGAACCTGTAACTTATGAACAGGCAGTCTTAGATCTAAAGTGACAGGAAGCTATGGCTGCAGAATTACAAGCTCTTGAACAAAATCACACTTGGACTGTCACACATCTCCCTTCCGGTCATTGTCCAATCGGGTGCAAATGGGTGTACAAAATTAAACATAACTCCGATGGAACAGTTGAGCGATATAACGCACAGTTTGTGGCAAAAGGATTCACTCAACACGAAGGGATTGATTATAAGGAGACATTTGCTCATGTGGCCAAGTTAACTATTGTTCGTTGCTTACTTGTTGTACAGGTGTCCGTAATTGGCCACTTCACCAAATGGATGTCTAAAATGCATTTCTTCATGTGATTTTCTTGAAGAAGTATATATGCAGTTGCCTCCCGGTTTTTATCGACAGAGGGAGACACATGTGGTATGTCGACTCAACAAATCACTATACAGGCTTAAACATGCCTCTCGTAGCTGGTTTTAGAAATTCTCTACTGTTATTCAACAAGATGGCTTTCATCAATCTAAAGCAAGTTATTCACTCTTCACAAAGATCTCTGGAAATTCTTTCACAACCGTGCTCATCTATGTAGATGACATGATCATAACCGGGAATTATGAAAATGCAATTTCTTAAAGAATTTCTACACACCAATTTTCGTGTCAAAGATCTTGGCCAATTACGATATTTCCTCAGTGTTGAAGTTGCTCGTTCTACTGATGGTATTTCAATATCCCAACGAAAGTACACTCTTGATATCTTGATGAAGCAGGCTTGCTTGGAGCCAAACCATTACCTGACACATATAGAAGAAAATATTAAACTCATGCCCACAATAGGGGATTTATTGAAGAATCCATTCAGCTACAGAAGATTGGTTAGACGACTCATTTATCTTACTATTACAAGGCCAGAGATAAGTTATTCAGTTCACATCGTAAGCCAGTTTATGCAAGAACCAAGAAAACCTCATTTAGATGTTGTCCATCATCTTTTGCGATATCTTAAAGGTGCACCTAGGCAAGGATTATATTTTCCATCCAAAGGAAATTTGTTATTGACAGGATTTTGTGGTGCAGATTGGGCTTGATGTTCGATTACAAAATGATCTGTGACTGGTTATTGCATTTTTCTTGGAGGAGCTCTCATATCATGGAGAACCAAGAAACAAACGACAGTGTCACGATCCTCAGCAGAATCAGAATATCGAGTCATGGCTTGCATTATGTGTGAGCTTACTTGGCTCAAGTACTTGCTAGATGACTTATGGGTAGAGCATTCACAACCGGCCAAGCTATTCTGTGATAGTCAAGCAGCACTCCACATTGTTGCCAATCCAGTTTACCATGAACGCTCCAAATATATAGAGATTGATTGTCATGTTGTTCGAGAACGAATTCAGTCAGGTGCAATAGTAACTGCTCATGTTCCATTAGCCTGTCAACTTGCTGATTAGTTTACTAAACCACTTAGTTCATCAATATTTCATTCCCTTTTCAGCAAGTTTGGCATCCTTGACATACATGCCCCAACTTGAAGGGGAGTATTACGGAAAAATAATAAAGATTGGCATAACTTTAGGAACGAGATTTCCTAATTATTGGACCGTATATATGTAATTATCTTTTGATTGATTGTAATTGATCGATTTCTAGAATAGATTGTTGATGTACCATATAAATATTTAGTTTCTCTTTGTAATATTTCTCAATTTTCAATACATACAAAATTTCCCAGTATTTAGTTTCTTTTACAAAACTACTTTGCATGGATATGGGGTTGGGGCTGGGGCTGGCAAAATTATGGGCAAACAAAAATGTATTATTGATCGAAATGATCAATTACTATTTTCCTTTTGTTTAACTTAAAATCAATTTAAACATGTTATAAAAAGGAAAAATTCTATAATTATTTTTGTTTAGGTACAATAATTGGTAAAGTGTAATATAATTGTGGTCAATTATCAAGTAGTGATTATTCATGCCTTTGATGTTGTAGTGCAACATATAATTGGTGACTTAAAAAAAAAAAACAAAAAAAAAAGGGGCTCTCAGTCCACTGGCTGATGGCATGCCCACCGCCTACTTGGGCCAGCACGGTCCATTTCACTTGTCTAATAAATTAATAACGAAGCGCAAAACAAATTAGATTAAATTCTAAAAGCAACAACATTTAGTAGAGAGCACTGATTTAAAAGAGAGAATGCAGTTCAATTGATATATATATTTTGAAATGTTATATTAATTCGGGACTTCTAGGGAGGAGAGACAAACTTGAATTTATGATCTCATGGTGTAGGTACGGACCAATTAATAGTTTTTGAATGGTAGGATAATCTCTATGATTAATATTTATCTCTTAAATTAAAAGATAATAACATAATAATTATCGAAAAATACTTGATATCAATTCGACTTTTGTGAAGTTGTGAGTAATCTCTCTAGCTTAGACAAACACACTATTGATTTGCTTGGTAAAGTGCTATGAAATTGTTGTATCGTTATATATGAAAATATATTTCGTTTGTGAATTAATTTGTGAAGATTAAAGAGATAAGAAGCGTCAACATAAATCCACAAGTGTACGTCATCTCTTAGTAGCAGTTGTAGTATACCTTCATTCTATGTAAGTGATAAAAAAATTAAATCTGACTCGACACATTTTACAATCATGTTTGAAGAAAAAAAAAATTCTAGTTTATAGAAGTAGTTATCAATTATAGTATCATTGAGTTGGTGTATAACTAAATCTTTTTTTTTTTTTTACAATATTAATTAATCTGGGACCATGTATTTTTTAAGAGATTTAATCATTTATATGATTCGAACCGTTGATTTGAGAGTCATTTGTCCAAACTTTAAATTCATCCATCTACCAATTGAGTTAAACCTCATTTGATGATGTATGAAAAACACTTGGGTACCCAAGGTGTTGATCCCTCCAATGGGGTGTTGTCACGTAACCATCTTTCTTTAACTTTATACATTTATCTAATGGGCCGTATGGTGATATCTTTGCATGGGAATGGAAATCTCAAAGTATTCTCATGTTTAGTAGCAGGTTTGGGTTTTTTGTTTTTCAGGAATGTGAATCCCAATGTGATTCCCATATCAATATGAGGGTTTCAGATTACCCTCCATCTGATTCCACCATGAGACCCACTCTTATTTAAAAAAATAATTTAATTTAATTTTCTTAATCTTTATTCTTCACAAAGGTTACGAAAAATAACACCAAAAATCCCCAATTTCATTTCACTCAAATCCCTAATCCTTAACCTCTTCAATTTCCAGTTTTATTCTTTTATTTTCTTACATTTTCTCACTATCCAAACACCACATTTTCAGAATTCAAAACCTAACTTTCATCAACTAAACAGTACAACTTCATCTTCATCAAAACATAATCATAACTCACAAATAATCTTATATGAAAACATTAACAAATCAGCATCTCAAACACCACCACAACACAAAAAAAAAATGCAGCAAGTATGAATAAACAAGATTTGGGTTTGCTCGACGAAGATGACGACGACGACGAGCTTCGATGAGGATGACGATGAAGACGACGACAACAACGAGCTTCGACAACGGCAGCGGGCTTCGAAGACGACGGCAACGACGGTGGGCTTGGATGAAGAAGACGATGGGCTGGAGGCGATAACGACAATCTGGAGGCAAGGACGACGGCGATTTAAAGAGAGAGACAGAAAGATGAAAGAAAAAAATATTGAGAAATGGATTTTGGTAATTTTTTTAAGCATATAACGACTTTAATTTTTATTTTTTAAATTTTTTAAGTTTTTAATAAAAATTAAAAAACAAATTTCTATGTACAACCAAACAAGATTACTTAATATTCTAAGAATCTGATATAATATTTCCATACACAACCAAACACATGTATAAAACTTTCTCAGGAATTATATTATTGGGTTTCACTTTTCTATGAATCATATTATTTTGATTATCTCATATAAAACAATCCCAAATAAAATAGGTCACGTGGCACCATCCTATTGATGGGGTCAGTACCCCATGGTGTATAACTAAATCTTGCAATAGATTTACTGCAAATAATAATAGCATACCATATTTATTGCAATAGATTTACTTATATTATTGTCTGATTTGTTTTGGTCCATATTTATGGAAAACAACAAGAGATGTCAGTGTTATTATTATTATTTATTTGTTGCTAATAATAGCAAATCATATCCTATATCCCTATCCAATAATTAATTTGGGGTATTGTTTCGTACCCATACCGCCATACATGTTATTGTCAAACCATAACTTGTTGTAAATTGACTGAAATATTTAGTTTATTGACAAACGAAAATGAAGTGCTAAGTAGTTGATATATGGATACCGACTTTCTAATGAATCTCTAGCAAAAATCAATCCAATATTATATTGAAATTCGCAATTTCTTGATAATAAATCCACAAAAACTTTAATAAATATACAATCATTTTCAGACTACACTTTTTTTTAAATATAGTCTAATATTTTGATTTATTTTCAAGATTATCATTTTTATCCTCATCCATCATTTTGTTTAAGGATATTTTAATAATAATTTTTTTAATGAGAAATGGGAGATAAGAAATTAAATTGTTAGGTGGCAATAAATGTACTATTGTGCTCTATAAATATAACATATAAAATTCACAATTTCTACCATGCCAATTCAAAAGGGGTGGAACTATGAAGGGTGTTTTAAATCATGTTATTGTAAACGTAATCTCACACTTATTCATTAAAACGTAAATTGTATGGGCATATGACCCACAATGAATTCAACTTAAAAAAAAGCAGAGAAATTACTCATAAAAAATAAAAATATATATACAAATGTCATACATCTGATGATGCTATGGATAAAGATAAGTCATGGAAGAGTAACCCTAACTCTAAGCCTCGTAGCATTGATTCTACAATTTATAACACAAGTATAATCACTAAATTCAACAACTTAGAGTAAAATGTACCAATTAGGCAACTACTAGAACCCAAGTAGCTTGAATAACTTGATGCATAGTTTTGTTATTGTAAATATTATCTTAACGTTATGATTTATTATCTCAAATGTTGCTTGATTTTATATATGCATATATATATAAAATAAAAATAAAAACCTTAAAATAAGATATGAGGTTGATTAGGGTCTATCACGCAGCTGTTTTTCGATCTGTTTTCGTTTTTGTTTTCTAAAAAAGATTTTGAATTCACGTTCGTTAACTGTTTTTCATTTTATTTTTTAAAAGATAAAAACAAAATAAAACTCAAAACCAATGTTAAAATTGAAAAACACGGAAAATACTTAAACTTGTCTTTCATTTTGTTTTTCGTATAAACGCAAAAAAGTGTTTTTTCTTTTCTTTCAACGGCACTGCAGCTTCTTACTTCATCTCTTTCCCTCTTTTTTTTCTTCCTCTTCCCTCTTCGTCTTTTTCTTGTTCTTCTTCTTCCTCTATGTCTTCCTCTTTATGATTTATTATCTCAAATGTTGCTTGATTATATATATATATATATATATATATATATATATATATATATCGTTTTCGTTTTCGTTTTTGTTTTCTAAAAACGATTTTGAATTCACGTTCGTTAACTTTTTTTCATTTTTTTTTCATTTTGTTTTAAAAAAAACAAAAACAAAATGAAAAACAAAATCAGTATTAAAAATGAAAAATATAAAAAACAACTTAAACTTGTTTTTCATTTTGTTTTTCGTATAAATACAAAAAAAAAAAAAAACTTTTTTTCTCCTTCAACGGTTGCTTCTTCTCTTCCACTGTAGCTTCTTGCTTCATCTTCTTCTCTCTTTTTCTTCTTCCTCTTCCTCTTCCTCTTCCTCTTCTTCTTCTTTTTCTTGTTCTTCTTCTTCCTCTTTGTCTTCTTCTTCTTCTTCTTCTTCTCCAATCTAAGACACCAAAGCCGGAGGAGGTGAGATTCTCCTTCGACATTGCCGATCTGGGCTAGATCGGCGTCGTCGGAGGAAGATCTCGCCTCCTCCGGCCTTTGGTGTAGCCAATGTGCTCTCATTTGTTATTATTATTATTATTTCTTTTTTTCTTCTTCTTTTTTGTTTACAAGTTACAACAATTTTTTTTTTCATAACATACTAGTATCAATCAATCAGCTAGCAATAGAATCATCTTGAATTCCATCTTCTCAAAAAGCTAATAAAAATAAATTGTTGATTTTGTTTTTGTGTTTGATGGAGTCTAAAAAATTTCTAGCACCTTCTTGAGTGTGCATTTTAAGACTATCACAGTTTTAATAACTTGAGTTAAAATAGTGCCTATTATGGTGAACAGATAAAAATACTCTCACGGTAACCTTCTTCACCATTTTGGTTTTTTTTTTCCTTTTAAAATATTCCATCAATGGCGGACTTCCATCAATGGAGGTGGAACTGATGAATCGATGAACACACGTATACCGACCAATCGACGAAGACGGTGGAGTGTGAACACACGTACGTCGCTGTCGACGACCACAACCAAACACAATAACGACTTTTGATTTCTCTGAAGAAATGAAGTATGTAACTTTCTCTGAAAATGAAGGGTTGTATTCGGTGTTGGAGAAGATGAACATAGCAGAAGTAGAGGAGCATAGAACAACAACTCAAAAGTCTCGAAATGCAATCACAAAGTCTTAGAACAAAGTCTCGGAACACAAACACAAAGTCTCGAACTACAAACACAAAGTCTCGGACTACACGCACAAAGTCTCGAACCACAACCACAAAGCCTCAGAAACACTATATTGTTGTTTTGTGCTCCTCTGTTTCTGTTCTATTGTAGTTTATCGTGTTTAACAATGAAAGATTCAAAACCAAAACAACATAGAAAATGAGAGAAAAATCTCTAGAGGCGATGCCCCTTGACCCCCAAATGCGTCAGCATAGCTCCACTAAACTAATCCACTAAACTAGGTTTCAGTTTACAGAGGTTTTAAAGTTAGAGAGAGAAAAAAAAGTTTCAGACATCATAAAAGCAGGAGAAGAAAGCTAAAGTTAGAGATATAATTTCAAGATATGTAAAGTAAGGGTATTTTTGGAAGTCATTTACTTTGGTGTCTTTAAAACATAAGTTATTAAAGTGGTGATAGTCTTAAAACGCCAACTCAAAAAAGTGACAAAACCACTTATTTCCTCGTGTTTGATGTAGGACTTCTATCAATCTAGTCTAATGAACAAGGTTGGTTCTTCTATAAACTGGTATAATACAGAGATGAGTGGCTAAAGATAGGCTTATTGGAGGTCAAATGAGTATTGTGGAAATGAAAATGTAGAGTAGTGAAAACATTTTCATCAATTGCACTCTCTCTCTTGTGATTTTTATTCTTGTTTAATTATGGTTTCAAAAATCACTTGTATTTGATATTTAGTTGGATGGGTACCGTCAATTGCATGTTGACATTGCTACTTGTTTTTGGGTATTTACGGCAGATGTATGGTTTTTTTATCAGAACCTATTTTAAGAATTAACGGATTATGTTTTTTTTTTTCAGTTTTGTTCTAGGGATCTTGGAACAAAACTGGTAATGGAGGATCTTGGAACAAGATTGGTATAGATTACCCAGTTGAGGTCACTAGCAGAAACAAACAGATTGTTAATAAAAAGATTTTCAATTTTATTTCGTTCTTATTATAATCCACCCGACAAAATCTAATAATTTATTACTTAATGACATTTTTTGATATTTTTGATCAATTATTGTCAAATTTTGATATTTTTCGATTCACCTACAAGACGCGTTTTTTGTGTTTTTATTTTCAGAATACAGTTTTCAACATATATTACCAGATGCATTTTTTTGATCTTAAAATTGAAACAAAAAATATTGTTTTCATTTTTTTTTCTTTGAAAAACACTCACAAGACGCGCCTTAAGTTTCAAAATTCTCTTGCCACATTAGTTACTTTACAACATCAAAATCTGTTGAAAATAATTTACAAGTTTTATTTAATGGACAGTACTACGGGTGGGCAAAAATCCATGAAACCGAACCGAATCGGTGAACCGAACCGAATCGGTGAACCGAACCGAACCGATCCAATCGGTTTTTTTCCTATTTTTCTTTAGGGTCTGGTTAATTCGGTTTAAATTAAAGAAAATCGGATTTTCTGGTTCGGTGCCTTAAACCGTAAACCGGGCATATAAAGAAAAACTCTTTTTTTTTTCCCACGACTTCTCTCTCTTTGTCTCTCAGTCTCAATCTCAGTTAACCCTAAATCTCTCAACATCGTCTCTCACTCTCTCTCGTCCGCCGTCTGTCGTCTCTCTATCTGAAGTTCTAGTAACGACGACGTTCTGGCTTGCTCGACGACTTGCTCGACTCTCTGATTGACGTTCTGGCTTTGACGATCCCAAACTCTCTCAACAACGTTGTGAGCTTGTGAACGGTGAGCCTATGATTCTCTTCTCTGCCTTTCTTATTTACTTCATCGTTTTTTGTTTTCTATTTCGATCTTAGATTACGATTTCTCAGTTTATGGGCCACACAGAAATCCACTCGATGCTTCTTGTAGCAGATATTTTTCACATGCAATCAATTTGTTTTATTTTTTAAATGATAATAACGTTTTGGATTTTTTTTCATATATATGTATGTATTTTAACAAAAAAAATAAAGATCGATCCTAATTTGATTTTTTTTTTGTGTATGTAACTGTATTGAGCTGTGTATGTGATTTTCAATTGCTTTTGTTAATGGTTTCTTGCTCTGTTCTTGTAAGTTTTACAGTGTAATTGAGTTATGATTGTTGAATTTCATAACATCTTTTTTATAAAAGCCCAACTTGGTTGACTTTTGAGTTTTAACTTGAGATGTTTTTCTATTCTGTGATATGGATTGTTGGTTCAAGTTCTCTTTGTCTATGATTTCATTATCCAATTTTAAAATTAAACATGTTAAACGCATGTATTTGTAACCAATAATCATGATTTATGTCTATGGAGTTTTTGTGCTTTTTGATTTATATTTAAATGAAGGTAAAATAAAGGGCATGTTTCTATTTATATAGGAAACTTGTATTTTTAAATGAGAGTAGGTAGGTTGAACCCAATGAAATCGTAATATTGTTTGGTCATTTGCATGTTATTTCTATTCTTAAGTCAACTGTTTGTTGTGGCTTGTTTCTGCATGCTATTGTTTTTTCTTCATTTCATTTTGTTGATGTTTGTGGCGTGGCCCTCTGTTTTGGGGTGTTTGCCTTTGTCTGCTTGTTCCTTCTTGTTAGTTTGTGTTTCTGGTGTTGTTTTGGTTATGGCTGGTGCCTTTGAATAATATTACCTTTCAAAAAAACTTATTAAGCATACTCAAACAACAAAATGTATTAAGCTTAGGTCAGCTTTTGTTTGCTTTCCATCTATAGTTACTTGTTACTTTGTTAGGTTTAAAATTATTTTTAGTTGTGGCAAGCTGGCAGCCAAATTGACATGTATATGGGTTAATTGCTCATGTATATGGGTTATATGGGTTAAATTGATATGTATATGGGTTATTTCTAGTTGTGGCTGCCAACTTATTAAGCGTGTGAGATTCCACTCTATAGCTATTGTTTACTGCTAGGAGGTAAATCTCTCTCTAGAACTTACTTGTTAATTTGCTTATGTTCTATGGTTATTGTTACATAGTGTAGAATTTCAATTATGTTATAATATGCTCTAATTATTTGTTATTTTTTATGTTTTGACAAAAAATGAATGATGATATTGATAATGTTGTAGCAGTTAACATTGAGTCAATAGAAAAAACCCCCTATACAAGAAAAACTTAAAACCGTGGGTGGAAAGGATAGATCTAGATCTGATGCATGGAATCATTTTACACAATACCTAGATGGTGGGAGAATGAGAGCACAATGCAAGCCAAGTATCGTACGAGTCAACTTGAAAAAAAAAAGTAATGCTAGCTCAAAATGATGATTCATTGTTAGAAAATTCGCAATTCATTGAAGATGCTGAAACTGGTTAGTATTTATTAATCAATTTGATAACAAGCTTATCTTTTACTATTTTCATGTTTTATTTCAAAAATACTAAACTTTACTTTTATCTCTACACATAGCTTGAGAAGTTGTCAAAAGCATTGTCATCAATGCCAACATTTGATTCTTAAAAGTATTGAAGAATTGATTCGAGTTTGCCAATGGTGAGAATTTTATGTTATTATGATTTTTTTATTGTCTCTGATTTATTGTTTAATCAATCAAGTTAATTCAATGAAAACACGTTTCTTATTATTTCAAGTAATGTATAGATTGATTTGGAACTTTGGAGTGGGTTTTGCCTCTTGAGTATTCGAGGATTCAAAGGTTGTTGGAAATTATTGTTTGAAGAATTCAATGGCTGCTGGGCATTATTGTATTTTGGATTCAAGGGCTGTTTTTATTTGTATTATGGATGTATTTGTATTATGGATTTATTGTTTAAATAATTTTTAGTTGTTTTTATTTGTGTTATGGACTTAATATTTGTATAATTTGTAGTTGTTTTTATTTGTATTATGGACTTATTGTTTGAATAATTTATAGTTGCTTACATGTTTTTATTTATATTATAGATTTATACAGTAATTTAATCATATTCGGCTCAATAGATCCCAATATATGAAAAACTTGTGTTTTTTCCTTTTTAAATTTTGAGATTATAGCAGATTTTATAAATTAAAACTCTATAATTAGGTCCAACCGGTCTAAAACCGAAAAAATCGAACTGAATCGAATCGGTTCAATTCAATTGGTTTTTGATCAGTTGACACTTGTATATCGAATATAATCGGATCATTTTTTTAAAAATCAAATAGAATAAATTTTTTATCGATTCACTTAGTGAATCGTTCCAATCAATGCCCACCCTTGGAGAGTACTATAAAAATCTTTTATATTGTAAGAATTTTATGTCGAACCCTAAATGACAATAATTATTGATTTTGTTTATTCTGTTTAACATGTCATTGTCGTCTATATCTAAGTTATTAAGTAGGTTCAATTCAATTACGACACGTTTCAACGTGTGAAAATGCTAATAATTAATTGTTTATCTTTTTGAAGTCCATGAATCTTACTCCTACTTATTTATTCAAATTGAAACGTCTGAAATTTGGATTTTAAATAAACGACCCAAATTCGTTTAACCACATGTCTACTTAAAATATGATTCGAGTATTATTACTCCAGAATTCTTTGTATTGGTCAAATGAAAGAGCCACTAATTCTTTTAAAAAAAAAGAAGAATAATAATAATAATAATAATAATAATAATAATAATAACAATAATAATAATAATAATAAAAGAGTTCCTAAGTTTTTCTTAAAGGGAAAAATTTAATGTTAGGGGCTGATTGTTTTTTTCAACAAAATACTTAGGACGTGTTTGATTTTTCCACTTTAACACTTAATATGTGTCATTAAGTTGTTGTTTGATTTTTTAAGTGATAAAATCACGAATGAACTCTTAAAATCACTGGTTATAAAAAGTGAAATTTTTTCACTTTTCACTTAACAGCAAATCAACTGAATATATATATTAATTTATAACTTCCAAACTTATCTTCACAAATCTTATCTAATTTTCTGTTTTTTCTTCTCTCACACTCTTAACTATATTAATATTTTTTTTTTCTTCTCATTATTTAAATAAATTTAGCAACCATGAATCTCCATTTGAATCCAACGTTTTTTTAATTATATTCAAACCTATTTCGACTTCTATTTATATTTTGGTGAAGACTTTCTTTTTATCATAATTTGATTAGTTTTATATTATGTGATTGAAGAAAATCAACACTTTAAAAAAATAACCGGTTTTACAAACAAACTTAAACAAACTTAAACCAACTTAACCATAAACTGCATGCATTTTATATGTATCTCAAGCACCACGATATCATATCTATATACCTAGATGAGATTCTTCCAAATTCTACACGAATTTTATCAATTTACATATATATATATATATATATATATATATATATATATATATTTGAATTATGTCAATTTATGGCATATTTATATGGTATGTTCACATTGATAGATCATATAGATTTCATTATAAATGTATAATTATGTTATTATAATTCCACATATAAACCTTGAACACATTAAAATATAAATATATAACAAATAATAGTTGAAAGGGTATAGATGTAAAATTATTTATTTTTAGATATTTGTAACTTAAAAAAAAATATATCACTTATATTCAGTTTTTAGTGAAAAAATTTAAACATGTTATTAAGTTTTCATTTTTCAGTCACTATTCAGCCTTCAGACGAAAAATCAAACTCAACCTTATTGTCTCTTATATCTTAAATTAAGATAAATTAGTTTGTTTGTTTTTCCAACTTATACCTTATTTTAAAATGTAAAAAAAATTGACTTTTAGTTTATTAAAAAAATACAAATTTCAACAAATTTTTTATAACAATTCATACATTTATAATTTTATCCGTATATAATAAAATCCTAAAAAATCAAATTTTCAAAAATTCTCAATTTTTAAGAAAACCTAACACAATCTAATCAATTTTACATTTGTAATAAGCAATCCAAAGTGAAAAAACAAGCATATCATAGTATCTTAATTTATAATATTTATCCATATATCTAACAAATTAAGTTTTTATAAGAAACAGCCCATTAGTTATCCGTATATATGTAACTTGTTAAATAACATCTTGACATATATATATATATATATATATATATAATCATAAGGTGTGACATTGATTTATATACAGGATTTGAACGTCTACACGGCTCCTAGGCTGGTCTAGGTGCTAAGCGGCAATCGATAGTCCCGATTAGGATAAAATCATCCGTTTTAGGCGGTGGGTTTAAAAAATGGACAATTAGATCAATTTATCAGTCGATTAATCGTTTAGACGGAGTAAAAGTCATTTTTATATCTTAGTTACACAGTTTAAAATATAAATATTGAATTTTTTTGTTAAAGAGATCAAATATTGGTTTTGTATGTAGGAAAAATAATTATAAAATAAAATAAATTATCAACTGCCTAAGCGTTAAGCACTAGACTGACGTCCGATTAACGCTTAACGTTTACTAGAACATTGTTTACGTATATACTCGAAACGTAATTTCCATTATAAAAAAGAGATCTTCACACATTTTATGATTTTATAAATAAATATGAAACTTTAATGATCTTTATTATATGAGTAATGATATACATCACAATTTTTTAATCACAACACATGTGGCAGCTGATGTGTCAATTGTTGAGTGGATACATAGTAATAATGACATATCTCATTTACTCGTGTATCCACTCACCAATTGACACATCAGCTGCCACATGTGTTGCGATTGAAAAGTTACGATATCAGTTGTGATGTCTAGTATTTACTCTTATTATAAATGTATGAAAAAGCTAATAGACTTGAGTTATAACTTATAAGCAGACTTGCTTATTTGATTTAAAACTTAGATATATAAAATTTTTATAGAAAAATGTGCTTATTTGATTTAAAACTTAGATATATAAACTTTTTTTTATAGAAAAATGTGAAGAAACACGTATTTGGTTGAGTAGTATGAATGATGTATTGAAGTAGAAATATTGTTACTTATAAAAGTTTATATCCAAATAAAAAAAATTCAAAATATAACCTCAATCATTCAAAATGTATAAATTAATCCCCAGTAATGTATTTTATGATTTCGTAAAACAAGTGTAATCTTATTCATATTAAAGAATCAATTATTTACAAGATTACAACCACGTACCGATTCACACAAAATTATATTTTGTTAATAATTTTTCTATCGGTTGTCACTAGAATAATCAATGAATATAATAAAATAAAATATGGTACGACTCTCATGAGTATATTTATATTCACTCATTGTGAGTATTCATTTTTATACGATGATATATATCTATAGAAAAAATAAATTTAAGTTAACATTATTATATTTTATGATAAATTTATCTATCATCGATGGATAATAAATCCGTGAATAAGAGTGAACTCGACTTTTAGATGCACGTGATTGATGGTGATTTATTTCTTGGAATTGTTCCATGATGAATTGATGACTAATAAATAGCACACCTTTCCATTAGACTCTGTTCATTTATCACTATGATGGAAGTCAGTCAAGTCACTCCCAGACAAAAGGAAAGTTGCTTTTCATGAATTTCAATAGAAAAGGATCGATGAGTATTTTAACCTTGATTATTTATTTTCTTTTAAATATAAAATCAAATAAAAGATAAACAACAAATAAAACAAAAGAAAAACAAAACATGAACAAAAAATTATTTATATAATAAGAAAAAAAATAATATAAAAAAAGAAATGTTTTAAATCTCCACACAGATGAACGGTGGAGATCTATTAATACTAAAAAAAAATTAAAAAAATCAAATTTTAAAATCAAATTTCATTACAATCAGCATTTTAAATTTTTAATATAAAAAACAATTTTATTTTTTAAAAATAAAGTAAAATCATCGTGAACCTTCCTCCACCGTCATCATCATCAATCTTTCATCATTACCACATTCAGGGGTGTAGCTGGAAAAAAAATTCGGGGTGGACTAATCTAATATTTTTTTCTTATTTAAAAATCCTAAAAAAAAAAACTTATTTAAAAATCGTAAAATTTTTCTTTGTAATAATCAAATCAAACGATACGGGAGAAAATTCATAATAAGAAAAACATTAAGGATATACATAGTGATAACACACAATAAAAAATTTCAATGTATATTTTTCTTTTCAAATCCCTAAAAGTAAAATAAACCTTAGTTTTCGCAGATTTTTCTTCTCTTTCCTAATTTTGTTATCCCACAAGAAGACACATTAATCTACAAAACCTAAATCTCAATAATAAAATACAATACTTAAATAACAATCATAAAATACAAAACCTAAATGTGAGATTAAAGATTAAAGCTTAAGGAATTTACTATCAAATTGAGAGATTTAATATAAGAGAGGACTCAGAGAAGTTAGAGTTTAAGATTTGAGAAAGTGGAAAAATATAAATATGAGTGATTTTGGAATCCATCGAAAGATGATTGCTGAAACAAGTAAAGTTATTTTATTTTATTTTATTTTATTTTATTTTATTGTTTTTCATTTATATCGATATATTTTAACAAAAATTTTAGATTAGTTAAACGTATTTTATAAAATTTTATTTATTGGTCTTTAGTAAATTTAAAATATTTTTTTTATAGTTTTATTTATTGAGTTTATTAAGGTCAACATTAAAAATCAAAACTTATTTTTTTTTTCAAAAAACTTAGGTGGGCTATAGCCCACCCAAGCCCTTGAAGGGCTCCGCCTTGACCACATTCAACCAAAAGAAAATAAAAACAAAACAAAATTCAAAAATCGTAAAATGAAAAAAGAGTTAGAAAATGAAAAAAAAAAGATGAAGAAGAAATTGAGGGTTCCATGAAGATCCAAATGGATCTCAACAGAGGTTCTCCATTGATGATAAGCAGTGGATATTGATCTCCTTTATGGATTAATTTCTCAATGTGTTCTCTCCTCTCTCCCGCTCAAGAAAAATCAATGGACAACAGACAAACTCAAAATAATTAGATATGACCATAGTTCTGTTCGAACTGTGGAACCGAACCGTAACCATATGAAATGAATCGTAACCATAACCGTAACCGTAACCGTAACCGTAAGGCTGAAGGTTTCGGTTCCGGTTTCGATTCTTCTCCGAAAAAAACCGTCCTAGAACCAACGGTTCAGTTCCGGTTCCAGAATTTTTTATTTATTATTATTTGTATTTTTCTTAAGCAAAATTGTAAAAAAAAAAGTGAACCGAACCGGACGAACCGTTGGAACCGAACCGGAACCGCCGGTCCACAGTTTCGGTTTCGGTTTCGGTTCCAGTTTTAGCTCAGTTCGGAACCGGAACCGGAAGCGGAACCGGAACCGAAACCGGAACCGGAACCGAAACTAGAACCGAAACTAACGGTTCAGAGCAGAACAGGAACCGGAACCGGAATCGACGGTTCGGAGTCAGAGCCGGAATCGAACCGAACCGTGGCCATGATTACTCAGAATCATCAACTTCAAATGCCACCATATGAACCAAACCAAATCCATCAACCCCAAACCACAATTATCCACCACTATCATCAAACCCAGATCATCTCTTTTGATCCACCATCCACCATCAAAATCGGAGAAAATGGGAGCTCGAGTAAGGGTTGGCCTCGCTGATCCCGTTTACGGTCGCGTATCGACAATGTTTGAGCAGCGATTGTGTTGTGTTGACGTCAGAGGCGGACGCTTATTATGGCTGACCCGGGCTAAAGCTAGGTCAGCATTTTTCAATATATATATATATAATATTTCACTCTTTTAATTAAAGCAGCTCTCTTCTCCATACTCGCACTCCCATACGCAACAATCCAATCATCCAGCAGACAAATCATTCCTTTCCTTTTAAGGACATCTCAAATTGACAATATCAATACAGTATTATTATTTATTTATAAGTCCTTATATTGTAGCCTCCAAGACAAAAATACGCAATTTTGAATACGGAAGCTCTCTCGGTCTCTAAAATTTCCACTTAAATCCCAATTTTTTCTCTTCCTAATTAATAATTGTCTTTGTCTTTAGAAATTTTCAGTTATAAAAGTATTCATATTTTGTTATTCGATTCAGATATTTTTTTTAGTTTCTATTTATTTTTAGTTTATTATTCTTAAATTTAAGTTAGTCTTTAGATATTTTTTTTATGAATTTATTTTCGGATTGCAATTTATTATTTCTAGGGTTATATTATAATTTACGAAGTATCAATTTAACAATTTTTTGTTATTGATAATTTTAGACTACAATGTCAAACAACCATACATCAAAGCCAAGAAAAACTCTGCTGTCAAACTTTGGAAAAAAAAAATATAATAATTTATCGAGTGAGAGTGGATCAAGTTCTCAATGTAATGTTGGGGATGAGGGTTCAAGTTTGCCTTCTTCATCTCAAAGAATTGAAATTGAGAATGTTGACACTCCATCGGATATTAATACTCTCTATTATGAACGTGATCCTGGATTACGCCTCCCAATAGAAGTTTATCATGCTCACAAACGTGATGATGTTCAAAAAACTTATATCCAAATGGGTCCATGTCAACCTGTATTGGAAAAATAGCCACCAATTCCGGATGGTAAACAAACTCTGCGATTTCAATATTTTTGGTTCCAACGATTTTTGTGGCTAGAATATTCAATAGTGAAAAATAGAGCATTTTGTTTTCCATGCTATCTTTTTGATAGTCTTCCGTCAAAGCATCGTGCATTTACGATTGATGGTTTTCAAAGTTGGAAAAGAATCAATTGTAGGAAAAAATGTCCATTTGTGCACCATGAAGGGGAACATAATTCACAACATAGTTTTTCCATGCAAAGATGGAATAACTTAAAAGATTCATCTCGATATATTGACAAAGTCATGAATACACTCTCTGTACAAGAAACTTTACAAAATTAGTTATGACTCAAGACCTCACTAGAGACGGTGAATTGGTTAGTAATGTAAGGATGTGCTTTTCGGAAACATGATGAATCCATCAATTCTACCAATCGCGGGAACTTCATTGAGATGATAAAGTTACAAGCAAAAGTAAATCAAGAAATTGATGAGATTGTTCTAGAAAATTCTTTGTAAAAGGCCAAGTATACATTGTAGGGAAAAAACGGTTCAAAAACTCAACAGAAGCGTGAGAAAACGAAAATTAGGGTTTGCGTATAAATAATTTTTTTTCCCTTTTATGTAATGAGAATCTTAACCCTAGATTAATTGATGTATATAAAAAGTACCGTACTTTTTTCTCGTGACGATTGAACAAGCGCTGAATTGATTCCGTAAGATCTTCCAATCCAATCACGAACGTGAATCACCTAAGAGTGTGGGCTCCCTTTCTTTAAATCGTATACCTAAGGATGGAAACAAACAAAATCTTTCTCTTTGTTAGTTACAATAATCCTTCAAGAAGAAATCAAAGAACGTTAGGTCACTTGTGAATTATCAATCAATTTGATTGAAACTCGCGTGAACCTTGATTTGATGTTGTATACAAAACCTTTTGATGTAAAGGCTACTAGTGTACTATCGAAAACCAAACGTTCTTTCTTCCTATTTCTTCTTTCCTGAATCACACATTATTTCTTAGAGTTGATCGAATTTTGTCTAAAGTAAAATCAGATTTTTCTCCCTCAAAATTCCTATGATGGCCGAATTCTTCTTTTTTAGAAAAACTAGGCTAGCCGAAATCTCCTCTTGAAATTATGCTAGGGTTGGCCAAAATTCACTCTTGGAATGCATTAGTGCTGGCCGAAAATCACAAGGGATATATATATATGATTATAAATCCTCTCATAAGAAGGGTTTATTTGGTTGGCAAGAATCCTTTCCTTAGGTGGATTTATTTGGTAGTTAAGAATCCTTATCTGAAAGGAATTTTATCCTCTTATATATATACATGGGCTCGCTGAATTTTCTATAGAATTCAATTAGGATCACAAATCATTTCCTAAGAATGATTTACTTGGTAGTTAAGAATCCTTTCCTTAGGTATATTTACTTGGTGGTTAAGAATCCTTTTTCTAAATGAATTCTATCCACAACCAAGACTCCTAATTCAACTCAATAGTGTATTTGTAACCATATTAAAGACTTTCTAATTTCATTAGATAAATAATTCATTTTATTTATATACTTATTAAATAGAGTCTTTAATATTAATTATACTACCAGCAATAGTATAATTTTAGGAAATCATCTCCTACTAGGAAAAAGATTTTGACTTTTAAATAAATAAATAATTAATCAACAAATTAATTAATTTCCATTTAATTAAATAATAAAATAAAAATAATATATTTAAGCTATTCTAAATAGCCTTGCCGCCCATACCATATATATGGACCATATATTATTTTTCTTATTTTATTAAATCCATTAGACCTTAATAAAAAGTCCACATGTGAACTAGACCTATTCTTTAAAAAAGAAACAAGTTCACATGCCTTAATACAATTCTAGATGGACCCCTAAATTGGTCCGGTAGAATATATCAAGTGATCCATGCAAGTTCGTGTGGATTAGGGATCTTGGCAGGCTATCTAAATTTAAGCTCCAATAGACACAACCCAATCACAATCAATAAATGATTCACTTAGGTCCGATCAATTTAATTTTAGTTCATTCCACTAAAGAACTAAAATTGAACTCTTAAATAAAGATAGAATAAGTTGATGTTACTCATTCATACCCTAGACAACCTTATTAGAGAAATTGTATCCTCGTGAAGAATATCAGTAATCGCCAATAGCTCATAGACCGTCTATAGCTCCCCAGGTTACCATATTTACTCATATGACCACATTTTGAACTTGAATATTTTGACTTGTCCAGAAGCCATGTTTCAATATATACTATTGAAAACTTAACGTTAAGATTTAATCTCCAATACATCAAAACATCCATATGATGATATTCTACTCTCATTTCATAAATGGAGCCACGATGTCCATATCTATAAATAAAGTCCTTTATTGATTAACAAATGAATACCACCAAACTATCAAGGATAAACTATGCTATATAATCGTACTCATTGATAGCTCAAATGATAACACTTGCAACCATAAGTCCATCATTTATCTCAGGATTGAGATAGACTCTCCGATTGTCTTCAAATGAAAATTTTTATCCATTGACGGTTCTAGATAAAGTATTTCATTTTGACCCTATTCAATGCACCCAGTGCACTAGATTCTTTTGCCCAAAGACACCACACTTTGATGATTTTAGACTCACCATAACACATTTGATCCCACTCAAATGCTAGCAAAAGAATCTACAACTTTGACAAGATAAAGACGCCCAACCTTTTATCTTAAGTTGTGAATATTATTCAAGACTAACTAAAGAATTGTGTCTACCTCATACATATCTAGATGTATGAACAATTCTTCTTTTCTCATAGTCTTTTGACCTTATGATTATTTACTTTTGACAATTATAATAATTAAAATATAAATGCTATAAGATTTGTTAAACTATAAATCACTTTATTAATTTGAAAAGATTATCAAATACATTATTATACTCTTGCTATCGAGCATAATCCTAACATACATCAGCTAGAATTCAAAAGGAGTTGTTGAATATTCTTGCTAACAGAGTGCAGGCTAAAATCCGTGAGGAAGTCAGGGATGCCAAATTTTGCATTCTTGTTGATGAAGCAGTTGATGAATCCAATAAAGAACAACTGACAATTATTTTGAGTTATGTTGATTATAAAGGATTTATTAGAGAATATTTTTTTCAAGTTGTAAGTGTTAATGATACAAATGCCTTAACTCTTAAAAAAAGAGATATGCAATGTCTTTTCTCGATATGATTTATTGATTGAAAACTTACGAGGTCAAGGATACGATGGTGCAAGCAACATGAGGGGTGAGTGGAATGGTTTACAAGCATTGTTTCTCAAAGATTGTCCATATGCCTATTACATACATTGTTTTGCACATAGACTTCAACTTGCTTTAGTTACGGTAGCTAAAGAAGTGTATGATATTTGGCTATTTTTTTCAAAATTGAATTCTATTGTCAACTTTGTGGGTGCTTCTTCTAAGCGTCACTCGGAGTTGAAATATTTGAGAAGGTGAAATTCAGGAGTTGACTGATTTAGGGGAACTTGAGACTGATACAGGGGCTAATCAAATTCGTACTTTGCAACGAACTAGAGCTACCCGCTAGAGTTCTCATTTGCTTCTGTTGGTCGATTGATTAATATGTTAGGTTCAACTTCTACTCTTCTTGAAAATTTGATTGACAAAAGACTGAACAGTAATATAAATGGAGAAGCTAAATGTGCGTATAAAGATTTGAGATCCTTTGAATTTGTGTTTATCTTGTTGTTATTGCACAAAGTTTTATGAATATCCGATATGCTTTGTCAAGCTTTGCAATTGAAACATTAAGATATCTCCCCCGAATCTCACCACTCTCTCTGATGTTACAGATGTTTTTCGCTCCTTACCATAAATCTAATAACATAGATATTATGTCTATTTATACTAGTCACATGAAGTTTAAGATAAAAGGGAATTTTACTCGTAAATGTAAAAGACTATATTGTTTCACAAAAAAAGAAAAAATAAAAAAAAACTATTTCCTTTTATGCACATGTCTTCTTATTCCATGCAAAGAGTATTTCATTTCCTTCAAGCACAAGAACTTCCCAAAAGAACACTTTCCTTTTCCGCTGAAGATTTCTCGTTCCATGCATGCTTATGATTTGGGTCACGGTTGCGCACCCGCTTTATAAATCGTTACAAGTCACATGAAATTAAAATCGCTCATAAAATCACGATCTATACATTGAAACGAACCTAACCTATATCTAGTCGTCGCACTGTTGTCCTCACCGCTACCTAACCTGCAGCGATTCATGCAGCTAGGGGTGGCCTCTCGGGTAAGGCAGGGAGGCAAGCGCCCCAGGCCTGTCATACCCAGGCGCCCCAATACATTGGTTAAGTTATTATGAGTTAAGTTGTAAAAAAAAAAACACTAAAATTAAAAAGCCTCGATTATTTGTTTTAAATAGAAAAACTCAAACATTACCTGAAAAAAATTAACACTGGACCCAATTCGTTTTATTCTAGTACAAAACTCATTTTTTTAGGGTTTTATACTTTCCTATCATCTATTACCTGTATATTATTCATTTCTTCTCCATCCACTAAAGACAAAAAAAAAAAAAAAAAACACCGCCAGCTATATGACTGTCTCTTTGACTCTTAGCTTTAAGTGGTTCCCCCCACTTTGACTTTGTGCCTCACGAATCCGTCTTTTAGGGTTGGTTTGGTGGTGCAGACCATGCGATCGTGTCGGTTTGGTTGCCATGGAGCTGGTTTTTGGCAAGTGTCGATTTAGGTGTCGGCGAGATTGAATGTTGATTGATTGTGGAGGCGGTTTCTAGTGCAGACTATTGCGCATCAGGGGCCCATTTTTTAGATTTCACCTAGGGGTCTCGGAATAGTTAGGACCAACACTGCATGCAGCGATTACTTACTGTCATTTGACTGTTGTAGGACCGTTGCCAATTTCCACAACGCCTTATGTATGGTCTCACTCCAATCTTCTATTTCTTCGTTCTTTTTGGTCTTCATGCATCCCTTAAACTTCTTTTTCAACTTCCAAACGGTTTTCTACAAATATAGGAAGTTATACAGCAATTAAGTCTCGTTTGGTTCAATGAATTCACTTAACAATACGAATTAAAACCTAACAAAATATAAATCTTACTGTGCATATTTATCTATATATGTGATTTGCAATACTTAATTTTGACATCGGAGTAGATATTTCGACTTATCCTAATAGGTGTCCAATATCAAAATAATAATAAAACTTTTTGCTTTTTCTGTTACATTGAATATACACATTAAACACTCGAGCTTTAGAAGCTTTCTTTGCTTTCCCATCATATCCAAAAATAAATATAATAAAATAAATAAAATGAAAAAAATTCCTTTCACTTTATCATCATTTATTTTTGAGTAATATTGTATCAATCCAAAAAATTATCTTAAACATCGACTCAAAAGATGTATCAAATGAGTTATCATCACCACATAAATAACAGGATGATACGGTGAATGATACTTGTCATTTCATTTGAATTGTTTTTTTTATTAAATTTTTAGGTAGATAACATTAGTGTTTATTTTGTGGGGTAAGTGGAAAACAGTTGCGAATTCTACAAGCTAATTATTATTAATTTATAATTAAGTTATGAGTGGATCTACCTGATAAATTTTATAATTTCAAGATTCTTAATTTATTACATTATACCATTTACATTTGCAAAACAAAAGAGGGTAAATATTCCATTTCCTATTTTATTTTATTTTTTGGGTTAGAGATCTGATTCAATCTTTATAAGTTAACCTTTGAATTCTATATATTATCAAGTTTGTGAATTTTTACACCTTCTGTACATTTGAATTTATAACTTCTTCCATATTCATATTTTTCATCTCAACCACTCATATGTTCTTAATCCAATGGTTAAAATTTGAATGCATATATATATATTGCAATTATTAGGTGTTCGTATGAATTTTTTATACGGGATCCCAAACTCGTTAATTTATATATATATAGTTTATGATGTGTTGGAAACCAAATCCAAAAAAGAGTATATTCTCGCTCCTACCTTAGTTACTAATTAGAAATTCTAACGAGAGAAAAGAAATTTAATTCCTTAGTAATTACCATGTTTACTAAGATCAGCTAGAAATCAAATTGTGTGGGTCACATACACAAATATGGAATTACAAATTAAAAAATGGTGATGCCAGATTTTTCCTTTATTTATTCTAATATTTATGTTTTTAATTATAATCATGCTTTTAATTTAGAAATAATTGCCGGTTTCAATGCATATACTATAGAGGAAATAGAGGTATATAATACTTTTTCAATTTTGAATTGCGCAACTATCACTGTTTTAATAACTCTTGTTTTATTAGCATCAAAATAGACTGTGAGACCAAAATACCCCTACTTATTCTTTTACTTTTAATCTTTTATTTTTCATTTTTTTTATATTTTTTTTCTCTCTATGTCTTCTTCTCCTTTCACAACTCATAGAAATTTCTCTCTGAATTTGTTTTTCGTTTTAATTCATTCTCACTTCGTTGGTAAAATTCGAGACCAAAATCGAAGTCCACCCAGGTTTTTCCTTTGTATTTTTTTTTTATCGTAAATTCGAGATTTATTTACAATTTCGATACTTATTTTACAAATTCAAGACTTATTTTGAAAATTCGAGACTTATTGAGATAAATTCGAGGCTTATTAGGTAAAATTCAAGACTTATTTAAAAAAATTCGAGACTTATTTTAAAATTTTGGGACTTATTTTTGTCTTCTTCTTTATCGCGATGGAAGTCGTTCCATCAATGGAGAAAGTGACGAGCCGACGACGGCGTTGGTTTACTCCGGAGATAGTCGGATCTGGAAGATCTGACGACGTTGAGTTCGTTGGTGCCATCGGTTTTGTTATATTCGTGACCGATCGTCACATATCTGGCGATGTTCAACGACAGTTTGGGTTTGGGTTTCGTTTCGTTTCTTTCTCCATACAGCTTGAAACTGAAAATGAACATTTCGATTACAACGATTGACCCTTGACGAATGTTTTCCCGGTGGTTTTATCTATCAACTCATCGGTCAGTTGCGGAAACTCCATTGATGATGGAAAAAGAAATTGATTAATAAGAGAAAAGAATAGAAGAGTGGGGTATTTTTATCAAAATTCCATCTTTAATGCTATTTAAACCAGAGTTATTAAAGTGGTGCTAATTGCTAAATCAATCCCCAATCCCCAAAACATGCTATATAATTTTTCAACCCTATATTATATAAAATCATTCAACTAATCTAGAATACACACACACACACACACACACACACACACATATATATATATATAAGGCACGTGAAAATTATGAGATATGTCACCTTTTTTATTGTCTTTTGTGATGATGTCACCAGTTTAATAACTTAAGTTTAAAAGTCACCTATTATGGTGAACTACCGAAGTTGCCTAAACTTTTATTTGTAAAAGGCAAGTTTCTGAACTCTTCTGTATCTCCCAAAAAAAGTTGTCTGAAAACTTGTATCTCTCTTCAAAAAAGTTGTCTCGTTCCAGAATCTGCACAAGAAGGTAACTAATATTATGATCTCATGTATTATCTTTTCTGTTTTCATGCATTTTCGATTTTTTACATGCATTTCTATGTTGTAAGAACATGTATGAACTTTTCATAGATCCAAGTATTTTTCTTGTGTGACCGAGAATATTTAAAGAAGAATCGAGCATATTTGTTATTGGACCGAGGTTTGTATAAATTTTGAAAAAAGCTCGATTATGTGGAAAGATGCTCGATTATTTTGAAAAAATGCTCGATAATTTGAAAAATATTCTCAATCCATTGAAAAAGTTCTCGATCCCTTGAAAAAGTTCTCGATCCCTTGAAAAAGTTCTCGATCCCTTGATAATGTTCTCGATTCCGTTTCCAAAAAATTCGATCCCTTTGATAATGTTCTCGATTCCTTACACTTAATAAATATTTTTAATTCTTAATAATTGTAAACTTAATTTAATTTTTTAATTTGTTAATAATGGTTTGTAATGATGATTTTCACAAGACAATGGATCGGGTGAGAATAGTCATAAGTTACAACGGTCGATGGGAGCAATTACCTAATGGAAGTCAGAGATTTTTCAGTTCCGATAACCAAGGAATGTATGTGTCAAAGAATATGACTTACGAAGAGCTGGTGTCGATTGTGCAAACCGTTGTGAAGTACGATGTGAACAAATACATTGTTGATCTATAATCTATATCAATCTTTCCCGGGATAACATGTCGCACATTTATAAGAAACGGCGATGATGTTTTGTTTATGCTAGGGGAAGATAAGGTGATCCCTCAAGTATGTGTTAGTCTAATTGAGAAGGCAATAACAAATGTGATAGCTGAAGATTCCCCTGGTCGTGGAAACATCCAACAATTTCGATCGTCAGGTGGAAACAACCAATTGTTCACAGAAAGAAGTAGGAACGAAGATCAGCAAAACATGTGTGGTGTCCCACCGGAAGTAGTCGACCATGGTTGTATAGCTGGACCTCAATTGGACGAGTTCTTTGGTTGTCAAATTGAAATGAATGTTGGGCAGTACAACCACCAATACAATGAGATGTACAATGACATGAATAATGAGCAGAACAATGAACCGAATTTTGGGCCAATTCATGAAGTGGCTAATGAGGCAAATTTGCATCCGGTAAATAATATAGAGAACAATGAGGAAGATAAAGAACCTGTCCTAACAGAAAGACGTGCAAGATGTGTACACAAATGTAGTTCTAATGCAGTAAATATAGCTTGGACCTCTGAGGTCCGACCTAATGTAACTGAAGTTGATTATGACAATGCAATAACGTAGGTAATTCCATGAGTAGAATCATACTCTTTTGGTATGGGTGGAAGCAGGAACTTGGTAGAAGATGAACCTACAAGCATGATATATAAAGGGTAATTTTTTCCTAGTAAAAAGAATTTGAAGAGATTGGTTGGGCATTTTACAATGCGGCACAACTTCGAGTGGAAGGTGAAAAGGTCGAACAAGACAACGTTACATCTGGTTTGTTTGATGGACAACTGTACATGGAAGTTAAGAGCGGTGATGAGAGATGAAGCGACATACTTCTAAGTAAGAAGTTTTATCAAAGAACACACTTGTCTGTTAGAGGAGATTCACCGCCACCATCGACAAGCTAGTGCAGTCATAATTGGAGAAGTGGTTGCACATAGATTGCAACAACAGGATGGTCGACTAATGCGTCTAAAGGACATAATCACCGACATGAAAAAAATGTATGACATTCAAATCATGTACAATAAGGCATATCAAGCTCTCGATTATGCGTTGTCACTGACCTATGGAATGCATGAGGAAACCTTACAACTACTGCCATCATTCGGTTACGTGTTGGAATAAAAAAATCCAGAAACAATCACTGACTTACAGTGCGATAAAGATGGTAAAATCCTTTACTTTTTCATGTCATAGGGTGCCTCACTTAGAGGATTCTGGAGGTGTCAGCGTCCAGTTATTACCGTTGATGGTACCCATATAAAGAGAAGATTCGGGGGTACAATGTTTGTTGCAACTGCATAAGATGGGAATGAACAGGTTTATCCCATTGCTTTTGGGTATGGTAACTCAGAGAACAACCTATCATGAGAGTGATTTTTGGATTGCTTGAAAGGTGCCCTTAGCCATATAGATGATTTAGTATTCATTTCTGATCGTCATGCAAGCATTGAAGTAGGGATTTCTAAAGTGTTTTCTTATGCCACCCATACCATATGTTGCTGGCACTTTTCTGAAAATAATAAAAAGCGATATCACAGAAAGGTTGTTGCCGTAATAATGGATAAAGCAGCCCTATCATACACCGAGTTGTAATATAACCGGTACATGGAAGAGTTACGAAACTTGCACCCGAATGCATATGATTATGTAATTGATGTTGGTCCACACAAGTGGTCCCGTGTACACTGCCCCAACAGGAGGTATAGGGTGATGACAAAAAATGTTGCAGAATGAATAAACTCATGCCTTAAATTTGCATGACAAGTGCCTATGTTGACTCTGGCAGAGTTCATTAGGAATATGCTACAACGTTGGTTTCAGAATCGTCATAGCACTGTACAGTTCATGCGTCATCAGTTGACCGACGCATCACATCTTGTGATCCTAAAACGCGTGGAGAAGTACAATTTTATGACAGTAAATCCAGTTTACAGGAACATATTCTCTGTGAAACGGTCTAGAAAACAGTGGACCGTTGACTTAGCCCCGAAATACCTACATATGTAACAAATTCCAAATGGACCAGCTTCCATGTTCTCACGCGCTCGCTGCCGCAAGGTACATCATACGTTTTAGTAAACGGTTAATATTACTGCAACGTGAATCTCATTGTTTTCATTGTTTTTACAAAGACCGAAACATGGATTTCACATCCTTGTGTGCGGACTTCTACAAGAGACAGACACTTATTGACTAATACTTGGTTCCTATTATACCGGTTAGACATCCTTCCACATGGGTTGTGATCGTTGAGAAGGTGGTTTTGAATCCAATCTTCAGGAGACAAGTAGGCCGCCCGAGGGTGGGTCGACGTATATCGTCTTCGGAGAGGACAACTACACAAAACTGCAGAAGATTTGGATAACCAGGGTATAATTCCAGGAGATGTTCTAACTCAGCTTTGATTAATGAAGGTCTGAGCAGAGTTGTTTCTGAGGAATACAAACGCAAGTGTAGCATCTGTCATACAATTGGCCAAAACAGACAGACGTGCCTTACCAGAGACTCCACCGTGGAATGATTTTAGGCGTTATGATGATAACATTGTGAAATTTTGTACTCGTATGACTTGTTCAATAACCGAATTTTAATTTTAATTAAATAGGATTTCTAATTAGTGTTACACTTTTGATTTATGATAGTTGGAAATGAAACATAAATTAAAATAAAATTTTATTTCAATGTAGACATTTTTATACAAAAAAATGGTACATATACAAAAGAATTACTACATAAAACTAAACGGGCCGGGAGTTTGAAAAAATCTCAGCTGTCATCTTCTCCCGAATGATCTCCATATCGTCTTCCAACCAATCAAAATTCTTCCAGTCGGCCATAATGTACTCGATCAATCTCAATATGTGGGGACCACCATTACCCCTACAGTTGGACACATTAACATGCGTTAATAAAACAATAATCTTTTAATAACTCAATCTCAAAGTAAATGAAAATAAAATGTCTTATGATTTCTTCTGCTGGGGGACACTGGTTGCGGACACCACGCTGACTGAAAATGGCTTATTTTTCTTGGAGAACGTCTCAAGGTCAAGCGATCGCACAGTATGAAAACCAGCCTGATGCAACATCGAGGGCAAAAACCAACGCAATGAGGCTACCTGCTGCTTCCGAATATTCACTGCGACATTCTATCTCCAGGGGTCAACAATGAACATCGTCCCGCGGGTGAGGTCAACAATCACCAATAGCCAATGTTGGCGCCCAATGTTGCACGGTATCAGGACCTATAAACGTAAAAATAAGGTGTTCGGATGTACAATCCATTTATAACAAAAAATTACAAAATAAGTAACACTTACCATGTCAACCTCGTGCCATGAACGACTTCCAATCGGGGTACCACCACACACCGTCGTAAGGTCCTCATTGGTCCACCAGAACCTCAGCACATTCCACCGCGCCGTGGTGACCTCCCCGCGAGCATCATGAGGTATCATTCTTCTATATTGAACCTCCAGATATGACTGTACAAATATTTCATCGATAAAAAATTAGTACTGTTTTACAAACTAATTTAAAAGCATACGTAATCATGACTTTTATGGAATACTTAAAAAAAATTATGTATCCAATATATTGATCATCTGGTTGTACGCAGTCGAGAATGCTCGCTGACACTTCTAAAGAATATAGAGGTGTGAGTCCATATGCTGGGAGTATATACACGTAATAAAGTGTTAGGAGTGTATCATATCTAAAGCAAACATTATATAGAAAATGTCTGGTTCGTTGTACCTCGTCCTCCAATGCCATGAAGTTGGTCTGCATCCGATGGAACCATGAAACATCAACTGGCTCCAGCACGTCCACGTCACGTCTGCATTAATTTCCCATTAGCAACACAAATATTTAATTGAACAGAAGAAAACCTGCCACCTTAATAGAAAAAAAATTACTTACCTTTCCCAGTTTATGTTCTTCTTGAAGGCTCGGTAAGCCTTCAACTGGTCACCGTTCACCAGTCCGTGGGGATTGAAAATATGGTTCGAAGGCTGAAGTATTACCCTCACCCTCTTCGGTCGACAAGGATCTGTGTACGCGCTGAGCAATTGCCAATCGTGCTTCAGTAAGCGCCTCTCCAGTCAAACTCCCCCCGTTGGGGTGTAGTGCGATGAGGAGGTCTGTCCACCATGAGGCTAGATGGATGTAGGGGTGGAGGGGGCGGCTGTCGATCGATCGATCGATCGGTAGTGGAGGGGGAGGCTGCTGCTAGACCGATGGGGGAGGTAGAGGGGGAGTCTGCTGCTCGATCGGAAGGGCCGGCTATTGCTCGACCAATGAGCCTGCTGCTGTACGTGTAACAGGCCCTGTATCTCCGGTACTCTGGTGAGCCTCACTCTCTGAAACTGCCCCTCCGGTATGTGGATCCTCCCGACGACCACCAGTGTTGTCTGTCCCCCCAGTAAATCCACCTGTCCTATCTCCGGGAGTAAAGTCAGGATCAGGATCAGGACCAGGACCAGGACCATGTGGATCATCCCGGTACGTATGAGTGTTGATGCCCTGGAGCCTCCTGATCAATGTAAGCAACTTCCGATGTTGCTCTTGTTGATCCTCTTCGCTCTTTCAGATCATATCTAGCAACTCTATATGCTGCAGTTATCAATCATCCTTACTCTTTCGGAGGGCTTCACGTAACTCGTTAAAACGATGTTCCCATGGTGAATTCATGTCAACATTGTTAGAGCTAAAACACTCTACAGACAGCGTTAATAAAAACGGAACTATCATCTCAATTTACCTTCACATCACGTCCAACGCCTACACGAGAATCCCCTCTAGATGCACCAGGTCCGGGGTTGGTAAACCGAACCCTTCTATGCCTCACTCACCGAGGAGACGGCTCAGATCCGTTAGTGTCCATGGCACTGAAACTAGGCCCGATGGGTCAGAAGCCTCCGTATCATTGTACCTCCCTCCCTCACCCTCCTCCTTCTCCTCCTCTAAACCACCTCTATGGCTCCCGCCAGCAGTAGTCTGATCAAGGACAGACGGAAGGTGAACCCTATCCTCCTCTATATACAGGCTCCCCCCTCGCTTAGGCCTGCGAAGTACGGTGCTCCTTCCTCAGCTGCTGTGGGCATGATTTCCTCCCTCGTAAACATCTGAAAACTTAGTTAGAGGAACATCATTGTAAACATGGTAACTAATATAACAATTAACAAATTAAATACATACCTTAGCACTGAAAATCTTGGGCAGGTTCTTCCCTCTAGGTTGTTTTGTCAACTCCCACTTCAACATACGAGGAGAAAGCTCTGTAACCCTTCGGGCACCGAAATCGACGTCCAGCAAGGGGATAACCTCGAAAGAAAATATCTGCATCAAAGATAAGTATAGTTAGAATCCAAAAAATATAGGCAACGAAATATAAAGTCCATTTTGTAATTCAAAGTTCTTACCAAGAGGGCATGCGACAGACCGTAAATGTTGTACCCCTCAACGGTATGTACAACATCGCTCTGTGACTGCTGGCCTCTCTCCTCACGTCGCTGGGGTAACACATGCTTGAATGACTAAATATAATGCCTATATACATGGGCACCCTATGGGAAAGCATCGAAGGCAGTGAGTTCATCTACCAACCGAAACTGCTAAACTGAAATCTTGAATCTCTCGTCCACCCCCATCAATATCCAGTTCATCATGTATATGAGGCACAACTTCACAGCATCGTACGCCTCCTGAAACTCTCCGAGGGTAAGAACAACCCTCAACTCCTCCAACGATACCTCATCAGCTCTGGGAAAGTACCGCTGATGTATGTCATTCTTCACTGCAACATACATACCAGTGTCCGGTACAACTCCAAAACGTAATCCGGTGATGAGGCAAAATTCCACCTTCTAAAACCTCACCACATGATTCACTAACAGGAACCGCATCTCATCTGTTGGCCCGTCATGGTCCAACTCCCGCAATAGCAGCTGATGGATAACACCACCAAAAAACTTCATCTCCCGTTGCATCGACATGAAATGCCTGAAACAGGATGCCATGAACTGACGCCGATCCTCAACAACAAAATCTTCTAGGACCCGGTTCAATGCATCGTCTATACGGACGAGGGCTTCAAAATTCTTTTCGAGTTAATTTTCCCTTTAACCAATCTCCCTATAGAGTTTTAAAAAATCCATCAACATGCTAAACTGGAAAAAACTCGGTTCTATGAAATATATTCTTGATCTTTTGATAATATTCTCGATCGTTTGAAAATAATCTCGATCGTTTGAAAAACATTCTCGATCTTTTGAAAAATAATATCGATCGTTTGAAAAATATTCTCCATCTTTTGAAAATAATCTCGATCGTTTGGAAAATATTCTCCATCTTTTGAAAATAATCTCGATCGTTTGGAAAATATTCTCTATCGTTTGGAAAATATTCTCGATCGTTTGAAAAATATTCTCGATCGTTTGAAAAATATTCTCGATCGTTTGAAAAATATTATCGATAATTTGAAAAATATTCTCGATCTGTCTGAAAATTATTCTCGATCATTTGAAAAATATTATCGATCGTCTGAAAAATATTCTCGATCGTCTGAAAAATATTCTCAATCTTTTGAATAATATTATCGATCGTTTGGAAAATATTCCCGATCGTTTGGAAAATATTCCCGATCGTTTGGAAAATAATCTCGATTTTTTGAAAATATTCCCGATCTTCTAAAAAATATTCCCGATCTTCTAAAAAATATTCTCGATCATTTGAAAAATATTCTCGATCGTTTGAAAAATATTCTCGATCTTTTGAAAATAATCTCGATCGTTTGAAAAATATTCGCGATCGTTTGAAAAATATTCTCAATCTTTCAAAATGATATCGATCATTTGAAAATATTCTCGATCTTTTAAAAAATAATCTCGATCCTTTGAAAATGATCTTGATCGTTTGGAAAATATTCTCGATCTTTTGAAAATAATCTCGATCGTTTGAAAAATTTGTTCAATTCTTTAAAAAATCTTTTCGATTCTTACTTAAAAATCATCGATCTAGTTCCAAAATATCTGGATTTCGCTAAAAAAAATCTCCATTTCAAAATTTCTCAAAATTACAAATCATCGATACCTAGAATTTCATCTTCCTCATCACATATTCAATATAATTTCAAATCCTAACATAAACCACAACCATTCTCATATCTCGTTTTCAACTTTAATCTACGAATTCAATCAACAAAACACAAGTATAACATGCAATGGCAAGTTATCAACTACAAAATCCAGAAAAAAACGAACATAAATTGCCTCTGTCAATCGCAACAAATCTGGTGTATTCTCGTTCACGTTCTGGTCACTTCATTGTCGATTCTATTGCAGTCAGTCTCTTTCTCACTCTAGTTTTTTTCACACTAACAAAATGACAACTTTCTATCTTTTTCAACAGTTCGGGATATTTTTATCCGATCACACTAAATTGTGTTTTTTAAACATATATTAGTAAAATGATGATATTTATACAATATATCACTAAATGGTGCCAATAATTTATCGATCCCTTTATTTATTATATATATATTTTTTAAAAAGACAGTGTAGTATATTTAGTACAAATTAATCATTGGGTTTTTTTTAATACAATTTTAATTACATAATCATTACTTTTTGAAAAGTCCTAGCCCCTGCTGGCCTCTACAGTATTCTGCCTCTGTTTAACGTGGGAAGGGGGCCCCTGTTTCACGTGTAGTATATTTAGTACAATATTCCGCCCCTGTTTCATTAGAAATATATATAAAAAAAAAATCTCATCGATAAACTATCCTATCAGTTTTTATGACGGTCAAAAACGAGAATTCAAGAAGGTTTTTGGTTAATTTTTTAGGATGGGAAGGGTTAAACTCGAGATAAAGAAGTCGGAGAATACAAATGGCCATCAAGCGACCTATGCCAAAAGGAAAAAAATACATTTTTTGGTTGTTAAAAATATTTCTTAAATCAAATACGAATACATTCTCATGATCTATTTCTAAATAGATAGGTTTTTACTTTTTTATTTTAATCGATGTATAAAAAAATATTAATTTAATTGTTTATGTAATGCTGTAGAAAATTGTTAGATAAACTTTGACAAATTAAGATATTTTACACTTTACCCCTCTTATTCGTGTTTATTGGATGGTAACAAGCCATAATTAAGTTTCGTGATGAATTTTATTAACTTATTTTGAAAATTATAATTAAATACAAACAATTGTGAAGTTTTTCTTTTTAGTTGACATCAAATTTAAAGTTTCATGATGAATTTTATTAACTTATCTTGAAAATTAAAATTAAATACAAACAATGGTAGAATTTTTCCTTTTAGTTGATATCAGATTATCGTCGATACCACTCATCTAAACAGATTACGATTAGACCATGTTGATTTAATGTTGTCTTTTTGTACCAGTTTCAATCTAATTTTTATAATTAAAAAAGAAATAATATCAACAACTGTACCTTCCAAGTCATAATATCATTATCATATACAATTTTTTTTTTAAAAAAAATGGTGCCAATTTGATTCCCTATGATTTAATAAACATATATAAAGCCTAAATTCACTGAACTCAACAAAATCAATCAAGGTTATGTGGTACAAATGCAAGTGCAAACAAATTGAGATTCAATAAAGTAAAAGATAAAAATATAATAACTAAAGATGATATCAAATGAATCTTGGCCACTAAAGAAAAGAATAAAATTCATTAAAAGGCAATTCATGTGCCACTAATAAAAATAAAATCAAAATATGAATAATAATAATAATAATAATAATAATAATAATAATAATAATAATAATAATAATAATAATAATAATAATAATAATAATAATAATAATAATAATAATAATATCAAAACAGATTTGATGATTGAAGTGCCGTCTCTAGGTATTTTGGGGTTCGAACCGTTTAACGATATTAATTAAAATCGGAATCCTATATTAAAATTATAACAATAATTTGATATTGACTTGTCAGTATCCAAAATGCTGACCTCACAAATGGGAATGCATAATGTGTCTTTTGTTTTTTTACTTTTTACATTTATCTCATAAATTGGGTACTGATAGGTCAGAACGCGAGTATTGTTTTAAAAATTATTATCATTAACGAAATGTTATTAATTCAATTGGACTAGGTTAGCAAATAAAGTAGACTCCGGCGGAGTCACAGAGTGAGTGAGTGACGATTTTGACTAGGTTAGCAAAGAAATGTTAACAATTCAATTAAAAAAAATCAATTAGACTCTCTTAAAAAAAAAAAAATTCAATTGGACTCTCAAATAATGTAAAATTAAGTCTAATATATTAGAATCAATTGGGCTTTGATGTTTATTTCTATAAAATAGAACTAGATATAGATAATTAGGCCATATTAAAAAAAGAAGCAAAACTATGTTTGAAATTAGATCCTTCTTATACTAAAATAAATTGGATATGAGGCTCCAAAATAAAAAGTAGATTGGATCATTTGAAGACCTTAGCAAAATGCTGGGTTTACTATACCTACAGGTCGGCCCTGTTAATGAGATTTGGTTTAGTATTATATGCATGTGAATTTACAGATTTTTTTTTATAATCCGTGAATTTATTATGGTTCGAGTTGTACAATTTTTTGCAATTCCAAAATAATAATAGCTATTTATAATAAAAAATACCAAAACATATTTATGTTGATAAATAGACAAAGTGATCTCTAAGCTCATCTAATATTATTATTTAAAAAAATATATATTATATAAATCGAAGATTTTTTAAGTATTATTATACTATTGAATATACATTTATAAATATTTAAATCAAAATTATAATTATTCTTAAAAAAAATTCAAATTGTAATTGTAATTATTAATTTATCTAGATAAATTTATTTAAATGAATATAATTTAATTAATTGTGTCAAAGTTAAATTATGCTATCGTATTGTATTTATATATCGTATCGAAAATGTTTGTGTTAAAAATCGTAAGGTTTTATTAGATGTGCATATAATCCATTGGTTTTATGGAGTAATGGAACCATTTCCCAAGAAACATGATTTGGTGCGTGATGACCACTCTCTTAATTATGTAATATTCTCACCATCATTTTACTGCTGACGAGGAAGACACTAGATTTTTTTTAAATAATATAATTACTTCCATGTTTGCACATTTTTTGTACATATTAACCTTATAACAATTAAAAAAATTCACCGCTTTTGCATATATTTGAAACTTTGAATCCAAAATTATCATAATAATGGGAACCTTGTAGATATAGTATTTCCCAACAATCTTTTTTAGGAAATAGTTTATTGGGAAAAAAGTGCATATCTAGCATTTTCTAATATTTACTTTCTAGAAAATAGCCTTTACAAGACAATATGCCCTCCACAATTAAACGGTGTAAAATGACTAAATTCCCTATTACATTGTGTAAAGACCAAACCACCCTTCTCTTCTTCTCATTCAGTTGACTGAAAAAAACCAAAACTGTTGTTCAAATCCCAACATCCTCTCCGTTGAAATCTTGCTACCGACCGTAATCTCGACCGTGACCGGATCTTGACAGTGTCATTAGCTCCCTCAATCGAGCTTCACTATCATGTTTGAAATCGAGCATACACAGTCAATGTAAGTCCCATAATGACACTTAAGTTTTCAATGTCATTAAATCTCTCGGTCTTTTATTGTTGTTCAAGTGTAAGACGTTTTTGATATAATGATGGATTGAGGGTTTTGGATTTGTTGCCCTTGAATTGGGGTTTGTGTATGTAGTATTGTTTGGTTTAGTTAAGGTGTTTGATGAAATGCCACATCAAGCTTTTAAGAGATGTATGTAGTATTGTTGGGTGCAAACACGTCGTCCTCAGTATCACATGATAACATGAAATATACTCGGGTGAATAGTGTTGTATGGTTTGTTTGAAAATTTATTTTGTTGTATGATTTGGTGGGGATAAGTTTTAGGCCCAAATTTGGGTTGTATGTGATTTTGTAAGTGTTGATTGTGTATGTATAACTGCTGAACCAAAACATGTTTATGATTTTGATATTGTTCTTGGTTGATGGGATTTAGATATTTGTTTGTGTTGATGTATATTTACTGATGGTATATGTATATTTGTTTGTGTTGATCGTTGTTGGTTGTGTTGGGGGATGGTTGAACCAAAACACTTGTTATTGATTTTGCTATTGTTAGGGAACCTTCGCTGTTGATTTTGAAAACAAAAGATGAGCTAAGCCTAGAAGGAATGTTATAGGCCTGGAAACCATTCATTCCTAGGCCTAAAACAATTGTTCCTAGACATTCACCTAAACTGAATTACAGTTTAGTATTAAGGTGTTGGTTGTGTTGGTTGGTTGAACCAAAACCGACGGTGTTAGTTATTGATTGATTTTGCTTTTGTTATGCCCTTAGGTGCCTGATGCTATTGATTTTGAAACTAGAAGATAGGCTAAGTCTGGGAGAAATGTTGTAGGCCTGAGAATCATTCCTAGGCTCACAATGACACCTTCCCAGGCTTAGGAGAGTTGCAGTAAAAACCAATGGTTCCAGTCGCGTGTTATGATGTATTTTTGGTCTATGAAAATTTTGTTAGGCATTGGAACATGTCTTTTTGGCCTTGGAGATTTCTTCCCAGGCCTTAGAAATTTCTACCCAATTAATGATTTCACGTTTGGAATCATTACACGCCGCATTACAAGCATGATTACACGTTACATTTATGTAGTGTGTAAACATGATTACACGCTACATTATGTAGTGTGTAATCATGTGTACAGTATGGCGTGTAATAATTCTCATTATTGCATCGTGTAATCTTTCACAATGCACTAAAGTGACTGATTACACGTTGTATGGTAACAATATTAAAGGTTACACCCTAAGCATCCTCGCATGCCATATTGTAAGAATGATTGCACGCTGCATTTTTGTAGCATGTAATCATGATTACACGGTATATAATGTAGTGTGTAATCATGTTTATATTATGACGTGTAATGAGTGTCGTTGTTTAATCGTGCAATCCTAATGAGTGTGTAACCATGATGTAAACTGACGTGTAATCATGCTTATAAACTGACGTGTTATTATATAGAATTATAAGTTGGATCTGCTATGAATACTTAGCAAAAATTATAATGCAAACACATCTATACCTAACATATCCAAGCCCGAAAGGAATGTTGTAGGCCTGGGAACCATTCATAGGCTCAAATTTGTTTTTTTAGGCTCTGAACTAAACTGAATTACAGTAATTGTTACACTGTTATTGACTGGAATTTTTTATTTTCAGGGTCTAATGATACCATGTTTTGGCTGTTAGTTCAGTGAGGTGAGCATTGGAAGGGTAACGCGTTAACCGGTCCTATTTTGTTTTTAGTACGACTAACAAAAAAAGACAACGGATTGTATAATGAATTGGTGGAAATCATATACCAACGGATAAGGGTTAGTAGAGTCTAAATTGAGTTGAAGCTAACCTCGCATGTGGGAACGGGGGGTTAATAAAGTTACATTGTCTGTAATGAGTGACGACGATGTAGAGTTTGTAATTATTCATAAGGGAAGAGGTTGGGCTACAATTGATGTTGAATTTGTCAATAAACCTGAATTTCAACCTCCACCAAATCCAATCCAATCAGCATGTACGGTCTCTTCTGTTAGACCCACCAATATTCCACGGTCTTCGGCGGGTACTCCAAACTATAAATCAGTTAGTGGTAGTAATAATCCGTTTGCATCTCAGGTTCCACCCGGATTTACGTTAGCATGCAATGACCAAGCGACGACAGCATCTACTACGAAGCATGCAGTAATGGGTGACAATGATAGTTCCAAAAGCATCGATACCTCTAGAAGGTCCGATAGTTTAAAAACCAGTGATACAAAAGATGAAAGTGGTGGTGATATTGATGGTGAGCAACCAAAAATAGTTCTTAGAACAGAAGAACGAGGGGTGAGCGGAACACCCAACAGTTTTTCAACTTCCATGAACACACGGTGGACAATATTAGGGTCAGAGCTTTACTTAATTAAAGCCGTTCGATCAGTGGATGTGTTTGACAATTCAGCAAATCAAGGTCCATTATACAAAGGACATATGTTAAAGGACAAGACTAAATTGAAGCAAGTTGTAGGGTTATATGCTTTTTGGAAAGAGGTTTGAGTACAGGGTTTCACAATCTTCCAATACACAATTCACTACGCAATGTAGTCAGAGAAATTGTGAAAGAAATGACAACTACAATGTTGAATTTAAACGTGTAAGCACCGCTGTGATAGAGGATTTATTTGCAAGTAAATATCGTGATCCCGGGCTCATCATCCATCCTAAAGATATTGTTTCTGAGAATAGGGAGCAACATGACATACACCTCTCGTACAAGCATACAGGTCGAATGAACACGCTTTGAATCAGGTATTTGAAGGTCCGTGTGAGTTCTTTTAGAGGTTGCCGTCTTATTTTTAGGTTTTGAAACAAGCCAACCCCGGGACTGTGACAAAGATCAAGCCTGGCTCGAAAATCCGGTTTAAATATGGATTCATAGCAATTGGAGCCTCTATAGAGGGGTTCAATTATGTTATTGGGTCGGTTATCTGCATTGATGCTATCCATTTGAAGGCTAGGACCAGGGGTGTTTTTTTAGTTACGGTGTGTAAAGACGGAAACGAGATGATATACCCTTTGGCATTTGGGTTTGCAAACTCTGAATGCACAGAGTCGTGGACTTGGTTTTTGAAGAAACTCCATAAATTGATCCAATATCCCGACAATGTGATATTAGTTTCGGATTGGTACAATGGTATATTCAATGCAATGGAAGCCATATTACCAGATGCAACACATGGGATTTATGCATACCACTTAGCATAAAATCTCAAAAGATTTTCCAAGCTAAGAGATGATGTCATTTCGCTTTACTATCGTGCTACGTATACGTACCGTATCGAGGATTTTGACTGTGTAATGGCTGAGTTAAAAGAAACCTACCGTAAGGTTTATGATGAGTTGTAGGGCGTTGGGATAAAGAAGTTTTCAAGTTCACATAGTCCTAGAAAGAGGTACTTTTTTACGACCACCAACATTGCTGAATCAAGGAATTCTTGTCTAGTTGCAGTCCAAAAATTGCCTATCACAGCAATGACAGAATGTATCATAGATTTGTTACAAAGGTGGTTCTACGATCGTCGAACAAATGCACGTGAAATGTCTACATACTTGACAACGTTTGCAGACGAACACATCAAAGATAGGACAAATACAACATAACGGTATGAGATTCACCCCATTCACTTTAATTAATTTAAGGTAGATGACAAATAGAAGGAAACAACCGTCGACCTTGACGAACGTTCTTACTCATGCCGTGAATGAGATTTAGATAACTTGTCGTGTTCTCATGCAATGGCAGTTGCTAGGTATGCTTCCCAATCTTTTAACTCTGTACATTTATCTGATGTGGTTGATTTTTACAAACTTAAATTTTTGTTTGTTGGTGTGTTATGGCTTAGGTTCAAAGTAGTGTCAATCAACTCACTTGTTTTCGACCTTTACACAATAGAATTTCTTAAGCATACTTATGAAATGGGTGTCAACCCTGTTCCGGATCTCGAATTTTGGGACATTTTTGATGCAATCCAAAATCGTATTGTATTACCATCGGAAAAAATATATATACCAGAAAGACCAAAGAAGTTGAAGAAACTGTCTGATGGGGAGAAAAGAAAGTTACATTCTTGTTCAAAGTGTGGAAAAAAAGGATACAAGAAAACAAGTTTTCCGGAACCATCATCTAGCACAAACAAACCAGCCAAAAAAGCTCGATCATGTAGCATTTGTAAGAAAGAAGGACACAACAGGTTGAAGTGCCCGGACAAGCCATCTGAATCTATCTTGATTGACATGGACGGAGAGAAAGCCGGTGGGCCTCCAGTCATTTAAGTGTCTTAATTATGACCTGGAGCTGTGAACATTGGATCCCGTTTTAGGGAACTTGTAAATCTCGGGTTTATGGTGTATGTATATTTGTTTGTGTTAAACACTGCTGAATCAACCTTAACAGGTTTATATATCATTTGTGTTCATTGGAAATGTTATTTTGTATGACTTTTTTGTTATGGTTTATGGTGTTATTGGGCGAGGGTGTTGTTATTGATATTGAAAACAGAGGATGGGATAAGTCCGAGAGTAATGTTTTAGGCCTAGGAGAAAATTCTCGACCCAAACAAATTGCTCATAGTTTTAGGCCTGAAAGAATATTATAGGCCCAAACTAATTGCTCTTAGGCCTGTAAAATCTTTCCTAGGCTCAAGTGTATTTAGGTGCCACATGGTCATTAATGGGGATGATAAGAAGAGACTAACGTAGGAATTTTATAGCTTGGGAATCTAGTTTTTAAGCCTAGGTATTGTTGCTATGCCCGTGTTGGATATAATGTCGATTTAATTTACTTTTTTTAATTTTATAATTTTTTTTTGGTTGCACGGGGTGTTATTAAAAAGCAGTGTGCACCCACCAGAATCGAGTTTGGATTTGTAAATCGAATACGAGGGATCGATTCAATCTCAACTAGTACAACTGACAAGTTTTGAAACAACTCTTAAGCATTTAGGGCTTCGTATGTACAAATTGGAATGTTTATGATGTATTTTTGGCCTAGGAAAATTGTGGTAGGCCTTGGAGATTTGTTCTCAGGCTTATGAGAGTTATAGTTAACAACAATGGTTCCAGTCGCGTGTTTATGATGTATTTTTGGTCTAGGAAAATTTTGTTAAGCCTTGGAACATATCTTCTTGGCCTTGGAGATTTCTTTCCAATATTAATGATTTGATACTTGGAATCATTACACGCCACATTGTAAGCATGATTACACGTTACATTTCTATAGCGTGTAAACATGATTACATGCTACATAATGTAGCATGTAATCATGTGTACGGTATGACATGTAATATTTCTCATTATTGCATTGTGTAATCTTTCACAATGTACCAAAGTGACTGATTACACGTTGTATGGTAACAATATTGATGGTTACACACTAAACATCCTCACACGCCACATTGTTAGAATGATTGCATGCTGCATTTATGTAGCGTGTAATCATGATTACATTTCTATAGCGTGTAAAGATGATTACACGCTCCATTATATAGCATGTAATCATGATTACAAACTGATGTGTAATTTTTTCCATAATGTAATGTGTAAATTTTGATGGTGCACCAATGTAACTGATTACACGTTAAATTATGTAACGTGTAATCACTCATATTTTCAAACGTGTAATCTTTATCCATTTAATCACTCATTAAGTAGCGTGTAATCATGTTTACAATACGATGTGTAATCACTCCGAGCGTGCAATCATTTTTATAAACGAGCGTGTAATCATGTTGTTATGAACCTGGACCCCGTACCACTACTTAGCCCAGACTGTAATGCAAACATATCCACACCCAACATATCCAAACAGTTATATATTCATAAAGAAATTGAAATGGAAATATTTACAATTAGCAACAAAATTCACTATCCAATTTGTACATATTAATCAGAATGTAAACTGTTGGAAAGATATCCCTAGCCATTTATTTTCTAAACTCAGGGATGTTATCTTGGTTGAAATTGAAATTGGCATCTTTGTTCATCATTACATAGTCTATACCCTTAACCATGAAAACACCACAACTGTTACCGTCATCCTGGCATGGAAATAAAGTGGGAGCCAATCTCACAGCTTTTATACAATTCAGCTTTTGGTCCTTTCGCTTACTTGTTTTGAAGTAACCAGACGCATTGCAAATGAGTGAGAACAAGCGTCGTAGAGGCAAAACCTATTGTTTTCTATACGTTAGGTTGTTTGACAGTTTATGTGCGGTTGAGTCAAAAATTGTAATCACCCAATTGTAGAGAGGAACAACACAAAATACACAATGGTTGTCTCCCACGTTGCAAGTGACAATAACCTGTTCTAAATATCAGGCAATATGTACAACAACATGTAGCATATGTAATCAAGTGTATTGAGAGTTAAGTAGCATACATCATCAACACTTGCCCATGGCGTCCCCCGATCTGGTTTGTCCCCGATAGCATATGTAATCAACTCTATTAAGACTTCAAAATCTTTCGGGTAGAATGATTTCGACAACGTTTTATGGAAATTCGGCTAAACTTTTTTCCAAATATTGCTTAGTGAATCCTATAATTAAGTTACAGAACGTGTAAGCAGATATGACAAAACTATAACAAAACTATAAACTGTCAAATAACATTTACTTATAAAGAAAGCGATGTCAACTACTGCTACTTTGCGTGGAAATTTACGGCCTTCAACTGGGTCTCGTTTTTGCTTGCAAAGCAGATGTAAATACGCATCCACAAGCACAGTGCCCACCAATTCTGTAGAATCTTCTAATTCTTTGAAAAAAGATTGAGAAACAGAAGCATCGATGCCGATGTTACGACTGCATTTATAAACATGTGACTAAGATTCGTCACACAGTATCACCAAACAACTCAAATTACATATCACCAAACAAGTTGTGAAAACACTTACAACTGTAAGGTTGGATCAATCTGAAATGTGATATATTGCAATGCAACGTTCTGCCTCTTTTGTGCTCTAAAGGGATCTATGTATGGGATTCTTAACCACTCTGACAAAGCCCACTCCCTAACGACTTCCGTCGGGTCAAATGGCGGTATTGTTATAGGGGTATGTATGTCATGTGAGGGTAGTGGTGGTTGACTTGTGGAGGGCTTTGTGACGTGGTGGTGGGGGCTGTATTGGTGGTGATAGGGGCTGTCTGGGTGGTGGTGGGGGTTGTGACGGTGGTGGTGAGGGCAATTACGGTGGTGGTAGGCTCTGTGGCGGTGGTGGTGGGGGCTGCATTGGTGGTGATGGGGGCTGTCTGGGTGGTGGTGATGGGGGATGTCTGGGTGGTGGTGAGGGCTGTCTGGGTACTGGTCGGGGATGTCTCAGTGATGGGGGCTGCCTTGGTGGTGAGGATTGTTCCGATAGGTCCACAAACATCTTACTCTGGAAATGAGATGCAGGATCTCCATCACTGTAATCGGGTACTGCAACATTCTCCACCCTCAAACAAAGGGCCCTCTGCCATACATAAAACAATAACTTTAACTCTCGTGATAATATCACCAAGTTTTTACAAATAAAAAAAGAACTTATATATACCTCAAAAGAAAACAGATGTAATAAGTCTGTTTGTAACTTCCCAAATTTAGAATGTATCGCATCTTGGACCTCTTCACGTACGATGATACGCAGTTGGTCAAGTAATGCCTCTGGAATTGCAGTAAAGATTGATCCCTAACAAAAACATTTTCAAAATAATTGATAATGTTGTAAATGTTCTGTGTATTATACAAATATTAAACTTAAACAAACCACTCCTTTCTGATCTTCTCGATGACTGTCGACGATGATGATATTGAGGTGGATGGTGACGAGTAGAAGATGGAGGTCCATACCGAGTAGGAGATGGATGACGGTCATGACTGGGAGATGGACTCCATTGAAAAGACCCAAACGCACACCGTGCTGTACAGCTGACTGTGGGTTACAGGATTCCATCAAATGGGGTGACATATCAGGTGTGGTGCTGTCACTGTCATCCCCAGTCCAAGTGATACGTTTACATGGTGATCCATGTGTTAAGTTCCGTTGTCTTTTCATTGGTTCATCAGGACCTTTGTAGACGTTTTGTTTCCTCTTTTGGAGATTTTTTGACGACGACTCTACTCGGTCCTCTTTGTTCATAAAATCCTTGAATGGTACAAATTGAGGACCTGCGGACATGTCCTCATCAATGCTTGACCAGTAGTCCTCTTTTTCCTCCAGTCGACTCGGACAAATCGTAGGAAATCCAGTAAGTTGAAAAATTCAAAGGCATAACAAACCAAAAAATTAAGTCAATTAAGATAACAAATCGAAATATCATTTACCTTTTCTTCATCCTCTTTCTTCAACCCTGACTCGCTCATATTTGATCACCGTTTGATAAATTCCCAATTTTTAAAATAGGGGCGTCTATGAGAAGCAAATTTGTTACCTACTTCCACATCGATTGGATGACCTCCATTGCCCAAAACTACGATAAATAAATAGAAACAGTAAAACAGTTATATTAATATAACAATAAATGGAAAACCTCAATACATTCACAAAATTGTCACAGTATCTGAACTACCTAAATAAAATCGTAAATGTTGTACTACCTCACACGACCCATTGGCTCCGGCACCTTAAAGTCGATTCAGAGGTAGTGCAATATCATCTTGAACACATAATGTTCCCGTGGGAAGGAATTGAAAGCATGTATGTCCTCAACCAACGACATTAGCCAGTACTCGACTTGTCTCTGATAATCTTGGCCAAATAGGATGTTGTTCGCAAACAATACAAGTGCCATCTTTAAACCATCACCTTTCTAGTCAAACCCACCCTTTAAGAATCTGTCCAACAGATGATCCAGTAATAAGTATCCGTCCCTACCAAAATATCTCATGTGGATTCCATCCTTCATCGGGACGTAATCTTTCAAAAAAATATCCAGTTATACACCAAACTTCAACCCAGTGCACAAACAAAACTCTCTCTTTCCTAGTCTAACCTTGGTGTTCCCCGTAACAAACCATATCTCGTCGTCACGTACACCCGAAAACCGAATTTGACGGAGCAATAGGTTATGTATGTATTGTGCTTGAAATAAACCCCTAATGTAATGTGGTATATCCAAGTAATGCCCGAAATAACTTTTCTTGAATTCTTCCAACTTACCGCAGCTACCCAACACCTCCTTAATGTCATGGATCAATTTCAGTTTGCAATGCACTGTTATCGTTATGTCATACACCCACGTATTCCTCAGGTGTAACAAATACTGATCTAGGTCTTCGTTCTTTGATGTTTCTTCAATCACTCCTACATTCTCATTATGTGTTACGTTCCTAGTATCTGCTACATTCACATTCTCTTGTAGGTTCTCAGCCTCTGCTACATTCCCAAACTTTGTCCGATCTTCATGCTCTGCCATCTAAATTTTCTGGTTCTTTCTCTGACTGTTTTGCAGTCTTTTGTATGTTATCATTCTCTGGTTACAACCTAAAAAAATTTCCATGATAGTTAGGTGACATAATGACAACTGAATGGCGTGTAACAATTCTTTACACGTTGTGTAGTAACATCGTTGCACTCTAATTTGTAGAATAGTTTACACGCTACAATGTAAGCCCATTTAGTATGTAACGAATCTGGATCAAGTTCACTAAAATGACCCCCAAAATCTTTACACGTTGTACATTACATCTTTACATGCTACATTATAAAAAGGTTTACACGGTACAATGTAAACCCATTTAGCGTGTAACGAATCTAGGTCAAGTATTAAAATCTTTACACGTTGTATATAACAACATCGTTACACGCTAACTTATAAAAGGGTTTACACGCTAGAATATAAGCCCATTTAGCATGTAACGATTATAGATCGAGTTCAAGAAAATGATATCCAAAATCTTTACACGCTAGTAAACCCATCACGTAGCGATTTTGGGTCAAGTTTACACAAATAATATCCAAAATATTTACATGCTCTTTTGTAAACTCATTTTGGAGTGTAACAAATCCCGGATTCTTTACATGCCAATGAATAAACAATGATACACGCTCACTTGTATAAAGTTTTACACATTAGATTGTAAAGTGATTGTAACGTGTAACGATTCTGGGTATTTTTACAAGTTGTCAAACCCCACTCTCTTTACACGCTATTTAAAAACAATGAAGACTTTTACTATGTTTGTTAGGATTATGCTCGATAGCAAATGTGTAATAATGTATTTGTGTATTTTTTCATATTAATAAAGTGATTTCTAGTTAAACAAATATTATAGCATTTATAGTTTAATTATTATAATTGTCAAAAGTAAATAATTATAAGGTTAAAAGACTATGAGAAAAGAAGAATTGTTCATATATCTATATAAAAATGAGGTAGACACAATTCTTTAGTTAGTCTTGAATAATATTCACAACTTAAGATAAAGGTTGGGCGCCTTTATCTTGTTAAAGTTGTAAATTCTTTTGCTAACATTTGAGTGGGATCAAATGTGTGATGATGAGTCTAAAATCATCAAAGTGTGGTGTCTTTGGGCAAAAGAATCTAGTGCACTGGGTGCATTGAATTGGATCACAATGAAATACTTTATCTAGAACCGTCAATGGATAAAAGTTTTCATTTGATGACAATCGGAGAGTCTATCTCAATCCTGAGATAAATGATGGACTTATGGTTGCAAGTGTTATCATTTGAGCTATCAATGAGTACGAATATCCTCGATAGTTTGGAGGTTTTCATTTGTTAATCGATAGAGGACTTCATTTATAGATATGGACATCGTGGCTCCATTTATTAAATGAGATAGAATATCATCATATGGATGTTTTGAGGCATTGGATATTAAATCTTAACGTTAAGTTTTCAATAGTGTCTATTGAAACACGGCTTTTGGACAAGTCAAAATATCCAAGTTCAAAATGTGGTCATATGAGTAAATATGGTAACTTGGAGAGCTATAGGCGGTCTATGAGCTCTTGGCGATTACTGGTATTCTTCACGAGGATACACTTTCTCCAATAAGGTTGTCTAGGGTATGAATGAGTAACATCAACTTATTCTATCTTTATTTAAGAGTTCAATTTTTGTTATTTAGTGGAATGAACTAAAATTAAATAGATCGGACCTAAGTGAATCATTTGTTGATTGTGATTGGGTTGTGTCTATTGAAGCTTAAATTTAGATAGCCCGTCAAGATCCCCAATCCAAATGAACTTGCATGGATCACTTGATATATTCTACCAGATCAATTTAGGGGTCCATCTAGAATAGTGGTGTAAAAATGGACTGGCCCGACCCATTAGGGACAGCCTGGCCAGTCCATTTCTGGAAACAGGTCTGGCTGGGCTTGGCACGCGACGGTGTCGCGGGCCGTCCTGGCCGGGCCTGTTTCCAGAGAAGCAGGCCAGGCACGGCACGCCGGCCTGCCTTAGTCTGGCCGTGCCTGCGTGCCGTGCCAGGCCGGCCCGTCGAGCCCCTCTGGCGGGCCGGGCGGGCCGGGCGGGCCTGGCCTAACGGGCCTGGTCCGGCGGGTTAGTTTTTGGGTCCAATTTTTTTTCCAAATTACGTTTTTTTGGATTTAGGGTATAGGGTTTAGGATTTATAGTTTATGGTTAAGGGTTTAGAATTTAAAATGAATGAAGAGAACGAACAATTATTAGGATTTGAAATGAATAAAGAGAACGAACAATTTTTTAATTATTTATTTATTTTTCATTTATGGAATTCAGTAATACATATCTACATGATTGCCTCATTAAAAACCTTATCAAGAAAAACCCAGTAGGATAAAAACTTGGTAAGAGACAAAGAGTGCAACCGTTTTACAACTTACAAGTAAATAATAAATACATATGTAAAAGTATAACCTAGTTCTGGCC